>CANSNZ010000273.1:600000-932906 GCA_947646795.1 Beta lomatogona
TGCAATAGAAAAAGAACGGAGGAAGTATTAGTCATTCAACTCTCATGAGTCCCACTCCAAGGTCTTCCACCCCTCTCTCTTACATTACTATGCATAGCAAAGGGATCATTTCCAATTACTCACTCAGGTCAACAGAGAGTAGGTAAACTGATAACAAATTATAACCTTTCACATCTCCATAAGAGCCCCCCTTAACATGGGAGGGCCGAAGGTTTTTTCATCCATCGTGTTGAAACTTTCTGACGGAAGTCTGTACTGTCCGAAAAAATCTACTTTTAGCATTTCAACAAAACTGAAACCGAAAGAAGATTGAAAAATACATGATGCAGTATATCAATCAATTGTATTTGATTTTAGAATTTCACTGCCTATCAATGAAGGCGGAATATAAAATCTAGCACAGAAATGACAGCATATCTGCATATGCTAGTCTTGACGACGAATAAAAACTGTACAGTTTATGGAAAAATTTACAAGCTAACAGACATTGTAAAATTAGCAAACTAAAAAAGGTTTCTGTTCTCTTCCCCAAGATATCCCTCCAATCAGTCAGCAAGAAAATTGTCAGAAAAAAGAATGCGACTAAGAAGCTGCACTTACTGCCTCGGGAAGAAGATCATCCGATTCATCAATACCGATTTCAGTTCTGAAGAGAAGTTTGAGGTGAGGAAGAACTTTAGGAAGAACAGACAAATCTGCCATGTTAATGCTCATCATGTCGAACCCTATACATGTATTATGCATGTGTACATCTTCAAACACGGGAATCTTTGGGTATCGTTGGCTGAAGTGCGTAAGAATTATGCGATATACACCAGCTGCTTCACCCACTTCTATGGCTTCTTTTGTTGTGCTATGGTTTCTAGCCACAGCCTCATCCACCATGGCGTCCTCGAAGGTTGCCTGCAGAAATCATACTTGTAAATTTCTTGATTCTTATACACCTACCAATCTGAACAATTGGTATTGATATTTATCCCTTTGTTTTTAAATCTCTCAAATTTCAGAACATATTAGATATTAGTGCCTAACAGCTTAAGTGGTCATTCTTCCTTTTATCAGTTTTTATTATTATTTTTTGACGTGATTCAGCTATCATTCTTCTCCTTGTACTATCACACATACATCAAGTATGTTTGAAA
The DNA here is from genome assembly GCA_947646795.1 of Beta lomatogona. NCBI lineage: Eukaryota > Viridiplantae > Streptophyta > Magnoliopsida > Caryophyllales > Amaranthaceae > Beta > Beta lomatogona. The sequence goes on from CANSNZ010000273.1 coordinate 601,143, forward strand.
TATAATTAAAATCACCGTAAATGAGTAGCTAGCTAAAACTTTTAATTAGCTTTTATCCACCGACTTGGTATAAATTTTTAGCTAACTAGCATATTTTTAGGGGTCGATTAGTATACGGGTAACATGTTTTTAGAAAAGGAAAGACAAAGAATTCCCTTGTTTCCATCTTATAGTGTTTAGTTCCCCCCCCCAAAAAAAAAAATTCTCTTTACCCGTTTCTCATTTTCTGGTTCCCCACAATCCTGGTCTCCCCCCCCAATGAACAGAATTACCATACAGCACACCCCCAAAACATCCGAATTCCATTCCCAAAACAAAAGCAAAATATCAAATTCCTATCATCCAACACAACCACCACTAAGAGGGGTTGGGGGGAGGGTGGTTAAAAAAAAAGAAAGAAGAGGTGGCCGAATGATTTTTCAGGCAGCAAATTATGCGGTGGTGGAATTGTTCCTTGATGCCCTAGTTCGATTTCCGAATGCCAGAGATCAAAGTCCGCTTATACCTACAACTTACATGACTCGAATGGCTAGGAAGATGCAGCCGTAGTGCTTGACAGTGGTGGAGGCGACAGCATTATGCGATTGTTGGTTGCATCCAGGATGTGACCTGGGGTTGAAGGCAGTGGTGAGCTTGACAGCTACCTAGGCAACAGTGGTCATAAAGTAGTGGCAAGGCAGGAGAGGCGCCCAAGACTTGGATGACTGCGGTGATAGAAAGAAGATAAGGGGCCATTGGTGTGAGGAAGAGAGAAAATGGTAGGGAGGGACGGGACTTTACAAGTTTGTGTGCCAAACATCCAAAGACCAACAGACATCTTTTCCCCTCTCTAACCAACTGATAAGAGGAACTAGCTTTCTTTTCTTTTTTCTTTCCTAATTTGTCCCCTTCCCTAATATTGGACCAAGCGGTCAGTCATTTCCAATATTATTGTCATCCAAAACAGACTATCATGTCCTTTTAATATCATTTCACAGAATTCATTAACCAGCGTGTAATATTACCAAACATTAGTAAAATACTATCAATTACATTTGCAGCTCTGACCTAGCAGTTTTTCAACTTTCAACCATCTTTCCAGCATTCGGCTACCTTGTTTCAACCAACTTTTAGCAAATACAGCCTCTATATGGATTTCAAATGCCAAACTAGTCAACACCAAGCTCAATGATAATTCACAATTATCCATGATTGTCTCTAATCCTACTACTTCATCAAATTAGAGAGCAACGTGGGATAAACGGTCAATATTACTCGAAGAATCCCACTTTAGGTATTGATTCTGTCTAAAAATGTTGAGAGAATGGGTTGATGATGATGATGATGATGATGATGAAGTGCTAGTGGGATGGATACTGATGTATTGAATCTCCTTTGATGGGCAATGACCAGCAAGAACGAACAACTAGCCTAGAGGGGATTTCCGAGGGAACCCACTCTAATGCTTAAGCAGTTGATGATCTCAAGCTAATGTGTGTGTGTTGGGTGGTTGTTTTGTGAGTATCTAAGCTTGTAATTTCTGGATGTACCTTGCATGCGCATAAACATGGAGGTATATACAGCAAGGAGGAACAATCAAGCATGTGATTAGGTCATCTCCTATGGCTCCTTTTTATGGGGCTTGGTTCTGATGAGCCCACTAGTGTGTGCTTCCTCTTGGGTGAACTTGGTGGAATGAGGAGTGAATTGTGAACATATAGCTCAATCCCTTGTTGGACCTATTCCATATTCTAACCCCAACAGGTATTATTACTAGTATTCTTGTGAACTTGATAATAGTAAATTTTCTTTCATATTCTGAATTAAGGTCATTACTCTAATAATTGGATCAACAAGGTGTCTGTTAATGAGGTATAAAACTCGAAATACTGTCCATTCCTATGGAGCCATGTAAGTCATACAATTCACGATGCTTTGGCTTTTGGCTGTAATGGATTAAATGAGAACACGTCATGAAACAGAGAAACAAGATCCAAGTCAAACGACAGAAGAACTGCAGTGGATAATTTACCTCATGAATTAGCACAGTAGCGCCGCGAGATGCTTCTATTAGCTCTTGACAGGGCCTTGTGTCCCCAGAGTACACTATTTTCCACCCCGGTATTGCTTCACCCTCACTGTTGATTCTGTCACCTGCCTTTAGGGCTATGCCAAAAGCTTGTGGGCAGTGCACAACAGGAAAACTAATCAAAGTATCTAGCCCAGCATCTTGCAGAACTTTCTTCAAGAGGGTTAGTCTTTCCAAAGAAGCAGCATTTCCAGCTGGGCTACTGGGTCTTTTCCAATAACTCTGCATAGGACTTCCCTTAGCAAAGAGAGTAGTATCAACATTACTTCCCGAACTAGTAAGAGATGATGACTCCATATTTGAGTCAAAAGAGCCTTCAAAGGAATCCCAAGAGGCTTGAGTCGTATGCCTGCAATCTAAATACTGCATATCTAGCTCCTCAAGTCTTTGGTATGCATTCAGAAACCGCATGAGTTGCCCCGGACCCACTACTAACAAAGGTTCATGAGGAGTTCCTTTCAATAAATCACGACGTAGAGCAAGAATTCTTGCTAGACCTGTATGATGGTCAGCATGAATATGAGAAATCCATATACACCTCAAACTTCTCACAGCATTATCAGCACCTTCTATACCAAATCTGCTCCAGAGGGGAGGGAGGGAATGTGTCAGACAAGAAATTCAACATGTTCTATATTTCAGCAAAAATGAGGAAGGAAAGTAGGTCACACCTTCTCTTCAGCTGACCCAATGTGCCTTCACCACAATCAAAAAGCAAGCCTCCTTTCGAGAAAAGATTGATGTAGATAGAGCTTACGTTGCGATACTTGGAGGGCTGGGATGATCCAGTACCCAAGAGGACAATTTCTAGATCTTCTCGAGTTATATCATGCAAACACCTAGGTGGACCAAGGTCATCAAACCATGGCTCTTCCATAACAGATTTGTTATTCTGTAAAGATATTTCTCCATTAACTTCCATAGGACAATCCAACAACTCCCTAACTTGCTGCACAGCATCATCAACTTCTGGAATTTCAGCACGTAACTCATCTATAATTTGAGCAGGACCAGTAGAAGCGGGGATACAAGATCTGTCCAAACCGAGGTTTGCATATGGGCGCAAATTGAACTGTACCATAAGGCATTAAAATATTATTAGAACGGCAAGACATACCATTACACAAGAGCAGTATGCACAATATGAAAACCATGACACAAGAGTTCCCTTCAGGTCAAGCCCCACCACCAAACACGTGATATATATGAGGTTAAGCCAAGTTTGTGCTAGAAAAGGAGAAGGGAAATATAAAGAAAAAAATCAAGAGGAAGGGGACGGGGGAAGATGGAGAGAGATAGAGAAAGACATCAAACTAAATCAAAGAAGAAAAAATCGCCGATGTCACTCAAAATCAGATTAAGTTTTGAATTATATCTAATCTCGACCTCAATTTCATTAGCAAAAGTTCAAGCTTCCATGTTTGATTAATTATATCACTTTCAGGCATTTATTAATCAACATACAACTGCCTTGATGGCTGGACATCAAGTGGTGATATCAGTAAGAGTTAAGAATCTAAAGGACAAGGGAAAACATCAAAACTAGAAGTCATACACAAGCTTGAATACCCACTGAGCTTGTCAATATTCAAGCCAATACCTTAAGAAGATTCTCAGCGGAGATGGTGGTTTGAGGGCCCTGTGACAAATAAAAAAAGCCAATGAGTCATTGCTTCTCTATCATGTTGAGATAAAGAGTCTTAGGGGTTCATAGTCATAAATAAGGCAACATAAACCTCAGATGAAGAATTTGAGCTTAATGCTACATTGTCTATGCTACCAAGAGACCAAAACCCAGGAGCAGGGAAGAACCGAGGACAAAGATAATTCAGTCTTGCAGCAATCCTAGCACTTGATTTTAGAACTGGAATTTCTATATTTTTCCTGAAAAATGCAAGAAGTGATAAGATTAACTACTTGGAATCTTCCTTCCACCAGCACAGTCAGCAAAGCATTGGAGTAAAATAGGCTGTAGAGCATATAGAGACAGGCCCAAAGAGGAATTTTAAGGGAAAATGAAAAGATAAAATCAACTCACGTTTCATGTCCAGCCATGATGTGCTGGGTATCACCAAATCTCTCCATCCATATCTGGTAAGTGGGACTACTTGTAACAGATGATGGACTTAAATGTATTACACAATTCACTACCCTGTTATTTTCTGACGGATTGCCAGAGATATCCTTGTAGTATATATTGAGAGAATCCACAGACAATAGGTTTTGTAAATGAGATGCTGTTGGACAATCAACCAGAAGTACTATAGGTCCAGGAATAGGAGGATCCATCACGTCACTAGGATGTACCTGAGAAAGAACATGTCAGAGATATACATAAAGCAGGTAAAGGGAAATACCATGTTAATTAAATATACCATAATTTTAAGATGATCTGATTGCACTGATTTTCCATTCTGCAGTTCTCGATACTTAGGGCCAGCTCTCAGTCCAAGAGCCTTGGCTTTTTCAGGATCAAACTTCCCCTGAATTTCAGGTAACTCACAGACATAGACAACAGAAAGATCTCCACATTTTGCAAGCGTTCCTGATTCTTTATTAGCACTACTAGATGTTGGCTCAGTATTTTCATTTGGTCGCAAGAGAATGGCTGATATTTTAACAACTTCATCGTTGATTAGGTCAATGGGTTCTGAAAATTTTGTCAAATCAAACGTAGCTATTTCATCAGGGTGCTGCGAGGGGCCAAAGCTACTAGTGTGGACCATGGCAGCATTTGGAATGAAAGCCTTCATCGCCGCAACCAAATACTTGAGATCAGAGGGCCCCCACATGTTGACCTTCACGTCAATAACAAAAGTAACGATTTGTAAGATTTGCAAACTTTGTCTTTACAGAAAAACCTACATGCAGAAGATGATACTTACACACATTCCTTCTTCTCCAATTCCAGCCAAAGTCAACAACAGACCTGCATGCAATACAAAATCTTATAATTATGAGTCCCTCAATTATCCTCCATAATACATTCTAGAACTTAGATTCAATCACTTCAGCTGAGATACAGCATAGTTTGTGAAATAGGACGAAAAGTGGAAACCTGGAAGCCCCCCGGCAGTTTCTGAGCAGACCCGAGAAAGAAATATGTGATCTATCTGGGAAAATATGCACGGTTAGAGCAAAGGTCTTTACAATATTAGCATAGGGAGTAGCAATGTACGGGCATCCTACTTTCTAAAACAACTGTCACTTTCAAGCATCAAGTACTTATTTAGGAGTTGATATTTTTACTAATATGGAAAAGGTGATAGCTTGTTTGAAAAATCAGTAACAAAAAACTGACCATGAGCTTCTGTGCTCATAGTGAGCCAATGAACAGACATGAGTTGGTAGATGTTTGTACCTTTGACAACTTAATTTTGTGCTCTGTGCAATAGCGCTGCAAACCCTGAGAGAATGCAATAAATCAATAAATCTAATTCGTCCATCCCACTTTAGAAGTAGGTAACTGACCTAGCTTGCATATAAAGACAAAGACACTAAAGTACAGTAGCCAAAATAACTTCTTAGTGTAAGGGGGATTCTTAATTAAGGACAAATTTTCAATCAGCATGCTTAAAATGAATGGAGGGGGCACCTAATTTTCATGTTGTCAGACATAATGCAGCCAAACCAGAGTGTAAACCCCCAATGATTTAGAACCTAATGTAAATTGAAAGACTAGCTGGTAAGGTTTGTCGAGATGGTAGCCAAGACCTGGACAGTAGCTCCACAATCCACATATCCTCCCCGCCCCCTCCCCCCACAATAATATTAAAAAGGGTAAATGAGAAGAAAAGGCAAGCTGCTTCTGCTTTTAAACACTCAGTAGCAAGCATCAAGCAAGACCCGTGATTTCATACAACATTCTTCACATGACAATTACAGCAATCTCCATTTCAGGAAATCATTATGCTAATAACAACCATGGAAAACATTATGCTCCGCGACTTATGGCCTATCTTCAAATAAACAAAATTCTATGGTACAACCACGAATAGCGCATAGCAGAATGGCAACCTAAGCCAGTAACTCCCACCATTTGAATTGGGTCACAACTCACAAAATCATAAAACTAGCCTTTCCGTAAAGCTTGAAATCCCATCCATAAGTTGCAAGTACTAAAGCTCCTTGAAATTCTACAAGACACTTGATGCAATCAGCCAGTAAGCTTCACTCACAAAACCAGTAACAACATCCACCCTTCATTTCCTACATTCCGTACAAATCCAAAGGTAACCTGATCCCATTGGCAACTCAAAGGGCGTTGATACTATAGAATATCACAAGAAATTGCTGCACGTTTGGATTTCTGTTTGCCTTAAAGAGCCATGTTCTCTGCACTTTGTCAATAAGAGAAAGTACGCTGCGGCCTACTGGAAGAAGAAAACTAAATTTATTGTATACAAGGCAATAGCTCAGTCAAGAGCCATGGAAACTGCATTGATGTCAACAACCCTGCAGATGTTTCATATCTTCTAATTGGTACTTTCGACTCACATGTTATAATATGAATCTCATTGCCACTCTTAACAAATCCAGGAACCAACTTTTTGAAAACAACGGTAGAGCCAACATTGTAAGGGATTAGTGCTACATTATTAAGGTATAACTGCCTTATGTATGAGAGAAGCTAAAATAAGGGGAGGGAGAGAAAGAACCTAATTCTAAGGAGAAGAGTAAGGAAATGAAAAGAAAAATAGTAAAGGAAGAAACAAGAAAGGCATAGGAATATTTTGAACTTTAAATGATGAATTAATCTTTGTTTAGCCTTTAAGAAGAACATAAACATGCGACTTTCATTAAACAACTCATCAAAGTATCCCCTCCATCATATGCTTAATCTCTCTATCGTGCACCAAGATTATTAGCTTTTTATCATTTACACACTTCACCACAAGGAGACCCTTTTCTAACACTAGCATTCTTTTAGCTATAGAGCTTTTTTCACCATCCTTCGAGTCTCGTTACATATACCTCCTAATATACCTTCTGTTTTATAAAACAACTAATTATGCCTTCACCTTAGCATCCTTTTATTTTGCAATCTTTTTCTTCATACCCACTAGGCCACAATCTCCCTAAGCTTAATATCATTCTCTTTAATTCTTAACCATTGTTTGCATTTCATCATTCTACTATGTTGTATCCCATAGCACCGTTGAATTTCCAAATGATTCTCCAAGGACATTCTTGGCTACTCTAGAAAAACATTTTTTCATCTTTACCAAAGTGGAGTCTAAGTTCTCCTATGAGGTCAAATCGACTTCTTTCACCATTATATCAGTAAAAACTTTAACATTAGCTTATACTAAACGCCACAATTTTATTACTGGCTCGCCTAGACATATATTCCTTCTAAATTTTGCCTTTATGCGAACATCTTCCTAGAGATAACTGTAAACTTTAAATAACCATACATTTTTGATAGCCAATCCTCTCCATACTCCTTGATAAGAGGAAGTCTATTTGTGTTTCATTCACTCTACTTCAATTATACACGAGTGTTCTTAAACCATGTGCTAGCTAGGATCAAGTCATATGATTGTGCAAAATCCAGAACTCTCTCCCCTTCATCACTCCTCCATATTCAAAACCTCCATGAACACTTTCAAAACCATTGCAACTTAACCCTACATGCCATCTAGATCTCCCCCATCAGATAACTTACTTGTATGAGGAATACCATGAACTACCTCATATAAATCCTCCCAAAATTAATGTTTAAGAGATTTCTCTACGCCAACCTGAAGCGCATCTGCGCATGCCTCATGGTGCACTAAGCACTAACAATTTTCAAGATAATCTATCATATATGGTCTTTTCTCTCATAACCAATTTACCCTTCCTATATATCTAAGCTATATCATTTAGCCTATCATCGAAATTAATACCGACTCTATATCTACTCTTATCTTATTATGGATACCACAACTTATACCCCAAGGCTTGATATTTCCAAATATTTCTCGTATTCACTTGGTCTCTTGAAGTTGTAAATAGTTACAGTACTTGTCTTCAAGAGATAAAATGTAACATGCGTGCCAAGATCCTATATGCAATTTAATCCCAATGTCATCCCCTATATCTCTTCCATAGAGCCTAGAACCCTGAAACTAGAAGCCCTTGCTGATTTGTCATCACACTCTCACCTGCTTGAGCAACTCTTGCATACTTATCACTCCACCTATCCATTCTTCTTGCCAAATTATATTAACTTGTGCTCCTAAAACGTGACTAAATTTTACGCTGGTTGTCACCTACCACTGCGTTCCTCTAAATTTAGGCTTAAATTGGAAGTGAGTTTGTACTCACCGCCTCACTGACAGTAAGTTAGTTGGTTTGAAGGTTTTACAATTTATAAGATAATCTTTGAATTAGATTTTAAAAGGCAATACTATTGGCTACTCCAATCAGAGTTTGTAGGGGATTTTGCCTCTGTTTGAATTCTGGGGCCATGGCCTACTAACAATCTATGTTTGCTTGGAAATATAGAGACATCTAATTGTATCTTAGGATTATTAAATCCACTAGGAAGTACCTTGCCTATTTTGGCTATGAAATTAATTCGACAGTTCAACCTGTGGGAAGGCAAGACAACCAATCACAATAGAAGCACTTTTCCTTTTATAATACCTATAGGCTCTGGAATATTCTCTGCCAAAACAATAGAAAATTATTTCAACATGATAATTTCTTTGAGGCAGGATTGACCAAGAATGTCATGTTCCAAATTTACAAACATAACTTTAAGTGTATATTCTGATATCATTTAGTTGCATATTAGATGCCTTCCATGTAGGATTGGAGCATTTGCATTGCATTTTGTGCATCCTGGTCCTTCTTTATGGAAAAATAACCTCTTGTAATTATTTTTAAAAAATCTCGTAAGACTTAGATAATTTATATTGAATCAAAAGTTAAGATTATTCAGAGAAGACCGGTCAACATTGGGACAGTTCACGCTATTTCGTCCCAAATTTTTTATTTTTAAAATACAATTGCGATCCTGTATCCTAACAAACAATAATCTGCATAGCTCATGTGGGTCTGGCAGGCTACTTCACCCCCCCCTTTCCACATCCTGCTTCCCCATTTCGGATCAAACCTTTTCCCTGAAGATGGGAGCAAATGCCACCAGAACCAAAGCTCTTCGGCGGCTCATAGATACTAATATAATTGCATCTCATATGTAATTAACATATGAAACTACAAATTGAACCATTCAAATCTTTTAAGGAAAATTTGGATCCATAAGAAGAATTGGCATGTTGAAGTATCTACACACATTTCGACGATTAATATCACTAGCATGACATTGATAACGTATGAATAATGAAGACAAGATATGGATGCATCCAATGAACATAATGAAGATTGGAAAAAAAAACCTTGGTATGTATCATCAAGCTATTTGTTACCACTCTCATCACAAAATAATGCAGATTGATCCATTTGAATTAAGTCGAAAGACCAGTGATGTGTAGGACAACAAAAGGTGAGTGCAATTCATGGCATTACTGTGGACAGTGCACAACACTTCAAAAGAATCATATCCACCTAATAAATATAAAAGTACCTATCTTGCTTATACTTGTTATACATTACCTCTCCAGCATTAAATATGAACCTTTGCTTGTCAAAGAAAAGCAAGACAGAAGGAGATGTATCTTGAGTATCCATTCCAGTTCCCAAAATCTGTAATTTAACAAAACCCAGCATGAAAATCTCTTAAAGCATTAACATTACACATTCAAAACAAACTTTAAAAGACATAATTGTAACATATCATCATGCACAAAAATGCAATAGTTGTTCCCATCTCATCACCTAAAATAAATAACACAAATACCTTCTTTCACACAAAAGTTCATTCACAACCAATGAACCAACCAATCTTTTATCCATTAGCCAATCAATAAAAAATTAAAAATCAAAAAACCAACACAAAACCCTATACCAAGATTCAATTTTTACCATGAAAAACACAAAATCTCGAGAAATCCCAAACACCCATATGATGAAAAATAGTAAATTCCAATAACAGATAATAAAAAAACCCAGAAAGTGCAACAACCCAAAATCTTGCATACCTGAACATAACAAATAGTATTAACAGGATTAAGTTTTCTAGCTTTGAGTTGAAGATTTTTAGGCTTATCTTCCTTATCTTTTCCCTCAGCTCTTCTCTTATTAAACCCAGTAGAGTCAGTTTCCACCATTTTTGCACCTTCTTCAGATTTCTTCTTCTCTGCTAAAGAGCTTTTACCTCTGTATTTGAGGGGTTTTGCAGAAGATGGGGGTAACTTTATTTGCTTCTTAGGTAGAGATGAAGAGACTGTGAAGAGAGAGAAACGCTTAAAATGTTGAAGATTTCTGGGTTTGAAGAAAAGAGGTGAGAAAATTGGAGGAGAATGATTAATTAGGAGGCGGAGGCTGAGGTTTGTCATTTGGGACATTGTTTTGTGCTATTTTATTTGAAATTTTTGAGGGGTTTAAGATTTAGAAGTTAGAACCGTTGAAAGCTTAAACCCCAAAGAAACTGGTGTTCTTTTGAAGGGAGATGATCTCTATCGTACTAATTGAGTAATTGGTTAGCTCGCCCAATGATTTATAGACTGTATGTGTTTGGATGTAACAAAATGATCATTTAGTGTTAGGGTTAATTTTAATTGCGTCAAGTACTTGTTCTAGTGGTAAGGTTTATATTTCACAATCTCAAGATTGTAAGTGCTTGTTTGGTTGATATGAGAAAACATGGGAAATAGAAATTCATAGAAATTGAAAATTTGGTGAGTTGTTTGGTACTTTGGTCGACAACATAATAGCAAAATGAAGGAATTAGAAATTCCTAGGAATTTTGAGTTCCCACAAAATGGAGGAAGTTACTTACTTAGGTCCTCCTATGTAAGTAGAAATTCCCATGGGATAATTCCCCCATTGTCAACCAAACAATTTAACCAATTTCCCATGAATTTGATTAAGTAATTTATTTCCTATGAATTGCAATTTTATGGGAATTTTGATTTCCTATGTAAACCAAATTTACAAAAGAGTGGTTTATCATAAGTAGAGTCGGCAAAAGGGTGGTGCCAAATTTGTGTCGAGTTCACAAGTAAACGAATTGAATTTCAAAAGGCCAAAACTCTAATCTAGCTCGTTCATTAAATGAGTCAACAACCCTCAACCCTAAAATGAGTCACCCGACCTGTATATCAGCTTGTTTATCAAGCACGCTATGTGAATAAATCAAACAAATCAATTCGATAGCTTTCTTAACGCGGTATCGATATATGAATTTCATGCCTAAATGAACCAAATACTACAACCAACTAACAAATCTTACATATGAAAGAGAAAATTTAAACCATTACAATAAACTCTGATAATTTTCATCATTAGTCTCCTAGTTAAACAGGATATTGTATTAGTTTTAGGTTTAATAGTTAAACTCTAACCATTACAAGAAACTTATTTTAATGAGCTGAAAACCTTATCCAAAATGCAATAATTTCGTGTCAGGTTCAGGTCAAGTTAGCAGGTCGTGTTAATATCTACCACCTCTAATCATAGTATCACATGAAACTTCCTTTACCATATTAAATAATACGTACTAAACTTTTCACTTTTATCGCTTATCGCATTGGTGCTTAATTTATAATATGCTTATTATAGTGCATTAACTTAGAATTGTGAATGCGATAGACCCTAAATCAGATCTTATTTACATCATTACCATAGACCAATCACCACATCGATATACACGAAAGAATAAAGTTCGAACCTTCCTACATCTCCTGGGAGAAACAACAAGCAACTAGGATTTCATCAATCACATATGAGACCCTTCACATGCACCAAAGATAAGGTATATATGAACCACACATCCAACCCAAATATAGCCGTATATGCAGATATATTCACCATTTCACTTGACCCACAAAAGCAAAAATCAAGAACAACTATCCCACTTTATGAAACATCATATTATATCCAAATTTAAATACAAAAAAAATGAGCATTGCTCTTCACTTGAACCCTCCTTACAGTTTATCTTCAAATTTCTCAACTTCTAACAACTTCAAAAACTACATAAACAAAAACATTATTAGAACAACCACCAGCAGAAATGTAATTAGCTTCAATAATTATAGGAAAATCAGAGCCATTGGAACTGTTCCAGAGAAAGATCAAGCTAATAAGGAAGCTAGCCAATCAGAGGAAGAACTTGAACCACCTTATGTTGGATTTGCATTTGTCAATGTAAGCACATCTCAATTTTTCTTTCTTTGTCTTAAAAAATATACATTTTGACGTACACGTAGAATTTCAAATCCATACTCGTCCCACGACCTATAAGGTTAAAATAAATACCTCGACATACAACTTTAACTTCCACGCTTGCCCTGCTCTAAATTTTTTTAGAGACATTATGATAGATGGTGCGAAATGGAGTATATAGAGTAAGCAGTAATTTCCGGTTAATCTCGGAAATAACCATATAGGCAATCACGTGACATTTTCGTAATACTTCTAATAAAAATAAATCGCAGTTGAAATGATTGATATGCAGTTTATAAAGTAGCGCTATTTTAGAGTTAGATTCCTCTCATTGTATAGTTTTCGAAATTCTACTTTTCATAATTTTGATAACCGGTAATTAAAGATATTAATGATTGAATTTATGAATTGACAAGCGTGAAAGTCAAATGGTTGCAAGTAAAAAGAATAAGAGGAAGTAATTAATATGCCATTGTAGATATTGAATGACAATCAGAAATTTGAGCAATGTTTTGCTGGATTAATTTTGGAGAATAATTGACATTCTCTGTATAGATTGTCATTTTGATTTCTATTAACTATTTCATTATTTAATTATCTATCATTTTGGGGTTTTTTATTAACCAGTCAGTGTTACTCCCTGATGGAACACCTGATATGCATTTGCGGTCAGCAACGGGTGGACAAAAGCTTAGGGATATAATGTTGGATAATGATATTGAACTCTATGGACCTTATGTAAGTTATATATTAAGCTTTTCATATGTTAATATGATTTATTGAATACAATGTTGATGTGAATTTACATTGCATTTTATGTTGAAATTATTGTAACTAGTTTTATATGCATGCGATGCGTGCGAAAACATATAAAAAATTTCGTATATAACAAAGATAGAAATACAATAATCTTATTTATTTTTTGTTTAATTAAAGTAGGTAGTTAGCCTTCTTTGTTTTTTTCTTTTTCTATATTTTATTTTTTGGTGTCCCCTATATGTTGCCATATATAATAGAGATTTTCTCAGGCAAGGCCGCTATTAAACTGTGCTGGTGGAGGAACTTGTGGATCATGCATGGTGGAGGTAATCCTACACAACACAAACACACCATGTTTGCTCTTTATAAACTTGTGGATATGACATATCTTCTGGCTAGTAGTTGTTAGAATGATTAACATATACTTGTGGGTGGAAACCCTGTGCGAGGACAACTCAGATGATTTCTTCTTACCTATTATATATATATATATATATATATATATATATATATATATATATATATATATATATATATATATATATATATATATATATATATATATATATATATATATATATATATATATATACACTTTTAAAAGTCTACAAAGGTTTTTCTTTGTTTTCGTAAGGTACATTATTGGAGGGAGAGGTGGTAGCTCAGTGGAGTACCACCCTGAATTCCAGGGCATGCCCAGGGTTCGAATCATCATCCCAACAATATGTTAGGGCATTTACTTCTGTGCTGTTTAGCCTTGTACACAACCTCTGAGCTGGTATGCTCTGCAGGTTAGTAGCCTAGTAGGGGTTGGTTTTCGGACTAATTATTTATCCTAATAAAAAAAAAAGTAAGATACATTATTGCTTTGACATTATTGGGCCTTGGTTGGGCCACCTACCACAGTCCACAGGTATTGGGCTATTGGACCTGCCTAGCCAAAGTCCCCCCCCCACTTTAGAAACTTTGAGATGTGCTTACACTGACAAATGCAAATCCAACATAAGGTGGTTCAAGTTCTTCCTTTGATTGGCTTGCTTCATTAGCTTGATTTTTCTCGAATAGATAAGTGATGTATACATTATTAATGACTATAAGCATTATATTCTTTTAATTCCTCTATATGTTATTTTAGTCTTTCATTCTTTAATTTTTTTAGTATTATTTTCTTTTTGTCTGTGATTAGCAATGCCCGTGCTCGTTTTATTTTTGAATTCTTTTCAATTGGAGCGAGAGTTACCATGAAAAGGGTACAATTAAGTGTGACTTCTACTTTATCTTGTAATGTTGTCTATTGACGTTTGTGCCTTTATAATTGTACATTTTTAATAAACGAGGTTATGAACTAACATAGCATAGATTGTTTAATCTGAAACTTCAATTTGTTAGGTGATTGAAGGCAAGGAGCTTCTGAATCCCAGGACTGAAACAGAGAAAGAACTTTTAAAGAAGGTATTATTATGAGTATGAATTTGCCACCACCTTAGAAGTGAAAAGCCTTAGAAAAGAGAAAATATGTTGAAAGATTTGAAAGGGTAATACACTTCCACAATTTTCGAGGATAAATTTTGTTTATCAATCTATCCATACAAACATATTAAAAGGCGTTCTGAAGCAAGTATACACGCCACGTGGCATTCTCCCTGTAGTTGTTTCGTTCTATGTCATCAACATACATTAAAAAAATTGAAACATGTTTTGTACAAGATTCGATCACGTGACCTCAAGTTACTATAGTAAAGTTCTAACCAATGGACTATGCAACATTAGATGCTCTTTTTTGGAATGAAAATATTAATAACCTGAGGCATCACCCGGGCCTAATAACTAGTTACTCCTATTATATAATGATCGAAGTTATAAGATTTATGAATTTTTCTATAGATTATTCACACATAATATACGCGATATAATGGCCAAAGTGTCAAAGTGTAAAATTGTCTCGAATATTATGCTTTCTTATATATAATGATAGAAGTTACAAGATTTAAGAAAATTCTTTTTTCTTTTTAATACGAATCAAACTATAGATACTTTAGTCTTTATCTACAATAATGCTAATGATCAAAGTGTCAAAGATCATGAACTAATAAGATTAATGAAAATTCTTATATTATATTGTCTTATCTATGAGCTTAACATGAGAACATTACATGGGAAAATTTGAGCAGAAGCCCAAGAACTGGAGACTTGCTTGTCAAACCACAGTTGGCACACCAGATTCTAGAGAAATGGTCTGTAAACTTCCTTTGCTAATTAAGCTCTCTTAATTTTTTTAAGATGCAACATTCATTTTGACAAAAAATTTTTAATCTTAATTATGTAAGCTATTATGTTTCTTTATAAATTTCATGTAATGGTTGACGCAGGTTGTTATCCAGCAACTACCAGAATGGAAAGCACATGAATGGAAGTATGAAAAAGATGTTCCTTATGTATCTGAGTAGTTACATATCTCAAGTATATAAATGAATAATTGAAATTCAAACAATTTTTTGTCGTTCAAATTTTCATGGAATGGTTATTTTAACAATAGTAGCTTGTGAGTTGTGAATTTTGATCATTTTGAAAATTAATCAATACTACAAGAATAGTGTAGCCAATAGTGCTATAATGTGTAATGTTGCACCAGATTGCTTATCACATCGATCATATTATTACATAGTATACTCAAATGGAAGAATAATTTGACTACGTAATAAGACTAGCAATGTTCCATCCTAAAATCAATTGACAATAAGCAAAGTATTAGCTAATAGCTCACTAATCTTATGTATTATTTGACGTTGTCCTTATTCTTTTTCAAAATGGGAATCTCAACCTACACATTGAGTTGTCTTATCATGCATAACTTCATACTGTATTAACCAATCAATAATGTTGAACAATGAACTAGTGTACAAAAGAAATTGAAAATAATATGGTTTGAGGGAACCCGACACTTTCACCTTAATCAATCAATCAAATCTGAAGCGTGACCTACCCATTAAGTTAGCTCAAAGTGAAAATAGTGGCAACATTGGGAACCCTGATTGGCGCATATCCGATATGGACACTGTTTGTCCATATCGTGACAAAGTTGTAAATAAATACAATTTTTTCTATTTTTTTTTGGGTTTTTATTTTATTTTATTTTTTTGGTTTTTTACTTACATACATTCATGATCTGATTCACATTATAGTTAATCTGATTCATATAATAGTTGATCTGATTCATATAATAGTTGATCTGATTTATCTCCTACATGATCAGAGTCGTCTAAATTGCCATTAAGTCAACTTTTTTTTTTGTCTTTTTCTGGCAAAATTACTAATGCATGATCTGATTCACATTATAGTTGATCTGATTCATATAATAATTGATCTGATTTCTCTCCTACATGATCAGAGTTGTCTAAATTGCCATTAAGTCAACTTTGTTTTGCCTTTTTCTGGCAAAATTACTAACTTACCCCGATATGGACACTGTTGGCCCATACCGGGTATGCGCCAATACTTTCTCGCAACATTGGTACCTTGTTTTGTTTTTTGTCTTTGATATTTTTGTTAGAGTTGACAATCAGGTCGGGTTGGATCAATTTCAGGTTGACCTAATTTATATTTCAGGTCACTTACCTCTAACCCAAACCCGACCTGATTCTAATTTCAGGTCGAAAATCATAACCCAAACCCGACCTTACCGATTTCAGATTAACCCGAAACCAACCCAAAATGACCTGAAATGAAATTCAACTATACACGCTAAGCTATGAAATTATGGGTTAATGACCTGAAATGAAATTTAGGTGATCCAAGAAATGGGCTTGACCCCATATAAATATGAATAACAAAAGATAGATTGTATAAGTTATGAAAGTTTGGGCTAATTCAGGTTGAACCGGCCTCAAAATAATCCGACTTCTAAATCAAGTTATTCGGGTTATTTTCAGGTTAAAAAAGTCAACCCGAGCCTAACCCATTATATTTTCAGGTCGGATTGGGTCGACCCATTTTTTATTTCAGGTCGAAAATATCAACCAAACCCGAACTTTTCAGGTCAATTTCAAATCGGGTTATCGAGTTGGATCAACTTTTGCTTGCCCTAATTTTTGTCATTCTCGTACCACCTTTTCATGTTCTATCTCTATCATGATTATAAATAACGATTGAAAAAGGCTGAATTAATATACTACCGGAGCATCACTACGTCTAACTTTTTACATTTCCTTTCTAATAATAGAAAACACCTTTTTACTCATATACTACTTGACTAAAATTAACGTTTTGCAATATAACATATATAAATGAAAATTCAAGGAAATAAAAATAATATTTATTTCCGCAATAGAACATGGATTTACAAGAACAAACTAAAAAAAAATTCAAACCAAGATTTAAAGGAAAATCAAATTAAAAGAAGCACACAAATAAATTAAGAATGTTTTAGGAAAAAAACAAAATGAAACTCAAATTTAGTATTCATTGGAAAGAGGAGCATGGTCTTCTTGCATGAAGACATTTCCATAGATAAGGCCTGCCAAACCACCACCAACAAGGGGCCCAACCCAGTAGACCCAGTGGTCCTGGAAATCACCACTAGCAACAGCGGGCCCAAATGAACGGGCTGGGTTCATGGACCCACCAGAGAATGGGCCGGCAGCGAGAATATTGGCCCCAACAATGAACCCAATAGCAATAGGTGCAATTGTACCAATGGACCCCTTCTTTGGGTCAACTGCAGTTGCGTAAACTGTGTATACCAAGGCAAAAGTGATCATGATCTCCATTACTATTGCTTCCATCACTCCTAATCCAGCTGGCACACTGTGAATGGGAGTTGTCTGCATGTAACAATTTTTGAAAAAATATATATAAGTTGATTAGATGAAGTATAAGAGAAACAAAATTGTATATAGTGGAATTTTGGACAAGGGAATCATCTAGTAGTAGGGCCTCGACCTAGACCCACGACATCACTAAACCAACAAATATATATATTAGAACAATATGAATGGATCTGGTGCACAATAACTTGTTATGTATCAGATATCGTATGATATAGTCAGTTTTTATTTAATATAATCACATTTCTATTTTGGTTTGCTGGCATTATAAAAATAGATCACTTTCTAAATTTAGTAAGCTAAAGTTTAAACTCTAAAATTGATTTGTATTGTATTTCATGATTACCTTAGCAAAGATATCAATAGGAGGGTTACCCTTATAATGATTAATG
This sequence comes from Beta lomatogona, assembly GCA_947646795.1. Classification (NCBI taxonomy): domain Eukaryota; kingdom Viridiplantae; phylum Streptophyta; class Magnoliopsida; order Caryophyllales; family Amaranthaceae; genus Beta; species Beta lomatogona. The sequence continues at coordinate 619,463 of CANSNZ010000273.1, forward strand.
AATTTTTGATGTTGAAAAATTATCAAAGCTAAATTGCTAACCCTATACTTTAGATAGTTTTATAGAGGACCCTATTTTACAGCAAGAAAATCTCTTCAGGTTTGTCATAGACAAATTCTAGAGTGTTCTCCAAAGTTTAGGTTATTTTAGAGAATGAGCCACCAATAAGTGAAGGTCATTTTAAAAAAGAAATTTAAAGTACCTTGTATAATTTTCTAGTAAATTTTTACTTAGTAAAGAGAAATTTAGGTTGGATCCGTCATATAAATCATATAGATGTAGTCATGTAGATCCGATCTAACTCGATCATCCTTACAGATAATGGAAGAGAATTACATATTGCTAATATGCTAGGTCTAACTACGATACATTGTTCTTCTTCATTTATATATATGAATTTCGAAAGTTTTTAGACGGCTACCCACCTTTTGTAGGTGGGCTCTTCTTCATTTATATATTATTCTGTATTATATACTCCCTCTGTTTCATTTTAATCTACACACTTTCCTTTTTGGTCTGTTTCTTTTTAATCTACACACTGTTGCTTTTTCTATTTTAGGTAACATATCACATCTACTTTCTCCTCTTTTTCCATCCATGTGGGCCATGTCATCCACTTTTTAATATTCCTTAGTTCTCCCCAAAGTGAAGTGAGTAAATTAAAATAAAACGGAGGGAGTACTACATTACTATTAGATTTTTTGTAGCTCAGAAATAAAAATTAGGGAACATGAGAAATTGAGAAAGAGATGAAAAAAGGAAAAATACTAACCAAGCCACCAGTGGAAGCCTTAAGGAGGAAACAAGCAACAACAGAACCAGCAAGCTGGGCAATCCAGTAGAAAATGCCAGTTAGGATAGTGATCTGGCCGCCGACGGCCAATCCGAAGGTGACAGCTGGGTTTACGTGACCACCAGAGATGTTAGCACCCACTGCTACTGCAACAAATAGGGCAAATGCATGGCATACTGCCACTGCTACTATCCCACTAGGGCTTAGTGCTGCACCTGCTGTCAACTTACCTACACATATCATATGTAAGGACCAACATTAATACCTCCGCTCCAAAAAGAATGCGACACTTGAATATGATCATACGAGAATTTGTTACATTTTTTTTTTTACTATTGTTATCTATATAGAGCCACATAAGATACTGATATAGATTTGCGGAAAACTTTCTAAGTTATAATGTTGTTTGTTAGATCACATACATACTCTAATAAGTTATAACCAATGATGTTTTGGCCTAGTGGTTAAGATTGAGGTGCTGTGAACGATAGGTCATAGGTTCGAATCCCCCTTCCCCTTCTTTGTACTTTGTATCGCCTTCGTGGCTCCAATGGATCAAAAAACATACATACTCCATATTGTGTCGTGGAGCTTTAATTATAGGGACAAATTAACTCAAAATTTAACAGTATTAAGTCTAAAAGACAACTATATCAAGATAATGACTAAAGTATAGCTTCATTTAGTATCTAATGATTAGTAAAAAGACATGGTATTCTTATTCCTTTTCTCTGGGACCATCATTAATTCCTATTTTATGTAGCTTAATTTATTCTTCTCATTAACTAGAACATGGATTTTCCAACATAAGAAAAGCAACAATAATATGAATATATTTAGTAGTGTAACTCCACATAATACCTTCATATTAATTGTCACATTATTGTTACTTAGTTTAAATTGATGGGTTACTATATACTCTTGAGAAAATAATTTTACTATATACTCTTGAGAAAATAATTCTAACTATTAATGTTATGAAAGATGAGCAAAAAGAGCTAAAAACAAGAATTAAACTAAATAAAGTATTAAACATAAAAGTTATGTAGATTAATGTACTAACTGAAAGCAATGCAAGAGCCAACTCCAGCAAATACAAAGAGCAAAGTAGAGATGAACTCAGCAATGTAAGCCTTAATTGAGGCCCAACTGAAAGAATCATCAAATCTGCCAAAAGCAATTGCCATGACTCTTAACTAATTAACAATCTTTAATCTGCTTAAAAGATGAAATCTAGAGAGAGAAATTAATAGAGAGGATGAGAGAGAAACACTTTGGCTTTCAGATACTTAAAAAGCCTTTCCACATCACTCCTATATATAGAAACAAAGCATGGTCTACTAGGATTATAATCCAATATTTTAGTATATAGTTTTACTTTTGAAAGTGATAATATATTTTTTCTCTGTTACTTTCCCCACTTTTTGGGCATATTTAAGACCAATTTGTGTTCAGCATGTAGAAAAGACTCCTGCTTTTGCAATATAGAAAGTCCTAGAAGAAGTACCTAGATGTCTTAGACTCTTCATGAACATATTTATTGATTATTACCTTTCTATTATTAGAAGATTGCTATAAACTCTCCAAAGTTTAGCATTTTTCAGCAAAAACATTCTGCAAAATTATAAAGGAAATTAAATATTCTTTGCGTCTCAAAATAATAGGTGATATTTGATTTAATTTATGTTCGTAGTTCATAGAATTTTGCCGAGTTTGAGAAACATTCATAATGTTGTCTTGATGTCTTTTTGATAAATTCGACCAAAATAATTTATGTATATTTAATGTTCAAAGTTTGTCCTTCAACAATTAATATTATGCATGTCTGATAATAGAAGAGGGTGAAACTAGTAATTTTGAGTCGACCTTTCTGTTTCTTCTAATATAATTTTTTTGATTTTAGTGTTCATACAAAAGGAAATATAGAAGGTGATAATTATTGGTCACTTTTGACTATATTATGATCATTAACATTATACAAATTCAAAATTGTGTATATAACATATACTATGTTTGTTTTTAATTATGCTCTTTACATTTTATGCAAACGCATTCATATGATGTCAGTTTTGCCATAATACTCCCTCCGCTTTTTTTTATTTGCTACATTTGTTTCCTTGGGAATGAAGCCACTACTTTGACCAATTATTTTGATTATTTTATAAGTAAAAATATAGCCATGTGTGATCTTGTTAGATTCGTCTCGACGTGTAGATTCATAATATCAAATTTTTATAATTTTTACTTAAGCGAAATAAGAGATATTAAGAGTTAAATAATGCTTTGAAAACCGTGCAAGTCAAATGTAGCAAATAAAAAAAAGCAGAGGGAGTATTTTAGTTTATCAACCAGCCTTGATATATAGAAAGGTGATCACTCGTTATATTGTTTAAGATTTGTTGTGCTTCACAATCATAAATTGAATGAGACCAAACACATTTTTTTTAAACCGTGAGACCAGCCTCAATTAAAACCAACTAATTTTTACAAGTTATAATGCATGATATTAGTTTTGTTAGAAGAGGTTATATGTTATCCAATTATTGATAATACTAACTAACTTACTTACTCTATAGTTTAAGCTCCTAATATGACCTTAATTGGCAATTGGTAGCAAACATTATACATATAATCACATGCATATGGACATAGTGATGTAGAATGTCCGTATGCATGACCCTCACATGTATCATGTATGGTCCATATGAATATCCAATTGGTATTTTTGTGTATGCGGTGTACAGATAAAGACTAAAGAGTATAGAAGAATATTTGAATGAATTATACAATACATCTTGCATGAAACAACCAATCACAACTTTTCCTGGCATTCCAACCTGTCCACCAAATGCTCTGGTGGAAATGTCTCGAAGCTTATCTTAAATTTGATCATGGATGATAAATCTAGCATGTGACAAACCGTCTTCTGGGGGACAATGACCCTAAAAAGTAAGGTAAATTTCAAAAGTGGTGTAGTGGTACCCTACATAATCTATATATATGATCTAATCAATTTTTTGAAAAAAATTTGTGTGAATTAAAGACATTATGGTAAAGTTATAACCATGGAGCGCATGATTTCATTAGCACATACGTTTAAGGCCACATAATGCACCGTCCATAATCATAAAAAATAGAGATGGGGATGTATATCCTTCAAAGTAAGGGGAAAATGAATGGATCTCATTCATTTGGAGGCTACATATAAGCTATACCTTTTCTTTAATGATGTTTATAATTAGGGATTATTCTTGTTGTTGAGATTAATCAATTAAACATAACATGTTAATGGGGTGCATGAAGATTGTAGGGGGTTAGATAAAGGAGGAATCTTGATGACCTCTTTTTCCTTTGGCCCCATTAGTTTGTTTGTTGGTGTTGTTTTTCTCAAGAGTTTAATGAAAGATGTAATATAATTATTGTGTTTTCTATCTACCATGCTAAATTATTCATTAAACATTCAAATTATTATGGACTTTTTTTTATTTGGTTAAATTTTCAAATTCTTTTTACTTTTTAAAATTGTGAAAGGATTGCATCTATACTAATATATTAAAAGGCGTGCGTAAACCAGGAACGGTGCCACGTGGCGCTCTCCCTAGGGAATTTTAGTTCATGTAATCCATGTACAATAAAAAAAAATAGAAATTGAATAGTATAGGTTTTGATCCCGTGACCTCAAGTTCATGTACTAAAGTTTTAACCACTAGACCAAGTTGTATTTAGTGTTATAATATCAAAGTACAACATTAATAAATGAAATTTTTTCTTACCCGGGGCATAGCCGGCCTAATAACTAATTTTTACATGAATTAACTGTTGTATGAAAAATTTCCATTAGATAGAAATAGATTGAATTGCTAATTATTAAACATAAGTGCATGTTCTTTCCATAAAAGGTGGGTGAGTGTGCATTATTTGTCTTTCGGGATCAAGTGATGGTAGTTGTGCATTTTGTTTAATAGTGTCATTAGTAGTTCACAAGTATTCAGATTAAGAGATAACTTACTTTAATAGCATTTGGTTAAGAACTTATCCTCCAAATAAAATATACATATTGTATGTTGTTGTAGAAATGTGTACTAGCTACAGTGTCAATCAAGTAAGTTTTCTTTTCTATTTCGACATCAGATAGCCAGAACTTTTTGTTTTTCCCTAGGTAAATAGAGTTTAGGAAAGAACAAAAATTAAATAGAGAATATGATTGATATCTACCCATTGGATAAGTAACTCATTAGTACGTATGCTGAGTTGGACTCCACTAATTATTAACGTCTATCTTTAGTGGGGGGATTATTCATTGAGTAGACAAAGTTTTTCCCTGTTCACAAGCGAATAATTAGAGAAATTGCACTACAAGAAACACAATTTTTAAAAACCGCGACAAGCATTCAGAAAATTTAAAATAAGTAATCCGCTAATATCGATAGAGGACCGTTTTTGGTTGGTCAGTAAAAAGTTGGTCGCTAATTCACAAGTTACAACTATCTAGTGATTAGTCACATTTGTGCCAAACTTATTTCCTGATCTTACGTCCGCTATTTAGTACAAAATTACTGAGCGTTTATAAGAGTACATTATTCTCACTTTATAAAAGTAACTTTTAGGTCCAATGAATTCAGATCAGTGAGAATGAATTCTAAATTTCTAACACTTCATAAAATAAGATCCGACAAGTTCTTTAATACATACTAATAAGTTTCAATTATATATTCCAATGAATTTAGTTCAGTTCTATTTAATTGAACTTAGGATATATAATAATATAGAGTAAAAATAATGCACCCTAAATAGATTTACTACATTATTCCTCTCACATAGTGGTGTCAAAACAGGTTCTCAAACAGGTTCTGGGTATACCCACGGCGAACCGAGTCGAACCGGGACGGAGTCGGGATTCGATTGTCGGTGCCCCAGTCGTGATTGGTCGGGTTTTGTTCAACCGGGTCGAACACATTTGAATCATTGGATTCCGGGTCTTGGGACAGTGCGAGAGTTCCATTTACAAGTCGATCCATTTTCGGGTATGATCGCCCGTTGACATTTTTTTGCCGGGTTTGCGCAGGTCGTATTTAGGTTTCATGTACGGTTGAGTTAAGTCAAATGTACTCGGGTTGAATTAGTAATGACCTTAGTTCGATCATTGTGAAACATCGGGTCCATTCGCTATTGAACGTCAATTCAGCTTCGGGTAACTCCTGATCGGGCCATCTTGATTTTGTTATGGATTTTGTAAACGAATCATATTAATAAAAGTATTAAGATCGACATATATATACATATGTGTGTGTGCGATAAATATATGGATGACAACGAAAAACCAATAAAAACACTATATAGATTACCGTGATGTTTAGTGTATTATCTTATTCAACTCTTATTTCGAATAATCAATCGCGTAACACCACTCTAATGAGTAAAGGAGTAGAACGACTCTTCATATGTTTTAATATTATATATTTGCATAATTGCATTATTACATACACATTAAAGATTTAAAATTATTACATACACATTAATAATCACATGATTAATACTTAGAGTTGGTACTACTAGTTTGTCTAATAAGTATTCAAGTAACAACCATAAGGGTTAAGACATAAGTCCATACCGATTATTGATTAGAGTTAATAAACTATTAAACTCAAATATTTAGTTAGTTAATGACTTACTCACTCTCACTGAGTCACTATATAGCAACAAAAAGAGTTAAAAGATGAGTTGAATTAAAGAATTTTAGAAATTAAGAAATGAAAATATGAGATTAGAATATTAGATATAATAAGTTAATAATATGTAGAGTTGAAGCCTAAAATGATCGTACGAAGATGGAGACATGAAGTGATGAAGTTATTATGTTGTCATTAATATCTTATTAGGTTGACATTAATGAAAGCATCGTAATTATGAAATTGTTCAACTTACATCGTTCATGGAACAAAAATGATCAACATTAATCGAATATGAAGATGATGACTGTGATAAAGATGATACATAATCATATCAGTATAGGACGAAACTATGAAAGTAAATCATAGTTAATACCAATCATATCAGTGGAGGATCAAAGTAGATCATAGTTAATACCAACTACCAATCATAACCTTCCTCGTGTATGATAGTGGAGGATCAAGATCGTTGATGTTTCGGTTGTTGATCTTAAAAAATAGCAACATAGGAGGCGATCTTATTAAACGATTCATATTAGGAAAATCACGTTACGTTAACAATAATCAAAGCATCATTAGATTGATCGACTTTCATCGTTGATGTTTCAGTTGTGGATCTCAAAAGATAATAATATAAGAGTCTCGAGTCTATTTGATTCAGTATCTCTTTGAGTTGCTATACGTATCGCCGTATCGGTATTATGGTAATTACGCTATTACAGCTTTGCCTTAACAGTTTCACGTCATTCATAATCATCTTTACATGAATTTTCCAACTTGTTTAAAATTAATAATACTAATTAAACTTCTAAAGTTCATAGTTTTTATTAATTTATAACAATAATACTAGTTTAGGAAGTTAAGTAGATTACTAAACAAATCAATACCAGAATTACAAATTTAGAATACTTAAGACCATTGATCTGAGAAAGATTAAAATTAAACCATTGATATTTTTCAATCCATGTGCTTGTTAACTATCAATGCTCATTGGTCCAAAAACAAAGTCATGGATCATGAATTGAGACCATTGATTAAAGAAGAGTAAATCTGATCCCTTCATTTCTCTACTCTCTTTCTCTTACTCACTAACCTTAAATCTGATCCGAGCCATTCAATATTTTCATCCAACGATCTTAAATCCCCTGAAAACCCTAACCTAAAAACCCCCTCATTTTCCCTCTTCTCAAATACGAACCCTAATCTCAGCCCCCCTCTCTCTCAAAGTCTCTCACTCTCCATCGTCGGAAATCAAAGTCTCTCACTCTCCCTCGTCGGAACCCTAAGCTTTTAGGGCTTGCTTTTGCTACTTTGTGTTCTTGGCGTAATGAGAAACTCGCTCTTGTTGCCGTGCGCCCCGCTGATGAAGATGTTGATGATACTTCTGTGTCGTCGTCTCACCGTAACTCCACTGTCCTCAATTCTGTCGCACTTGGCAATGTTGTAAGTTGCTTTTTCTTTAATGTGCTTCATTTTAGTTGCTAGATGTTGAGATTTGCTGCTTGAGTTGGTTGATTTGATTCTCAGTTTAAAGGTTTGATTTTAAGATTTTTGTTTTCTAGATAGTTTGATGTTGTGATCCTAAAAGACTCAGAAGGAAAAAAGTTTCTTTCTATTTGAAGTCAGATGATGGAGAGTTCTATAACCCATTGCTAATAATGAACAACATGCTAATTTTTAAAACGCTAGTAGAATTTATCACATAAGAAGTCTAAAACTCTAAATAATCTGCTATGAACTCTCCTCTTTCATTCCAAAAGAACTTAACTCATATGAGACCCCATATAGATACTGGTATTATTTTTGGTGCTAAGTATGCTTTTTGAAGCTTTCTTGTTATATGACTTCAGTGAATGCACTTCATTGATTCACTGGTGACGTTCACTTACTCAGCGTCCGAAATTACCTCAATTTTTTATTTTTTCAGCCCGTCTATCCGAAGAAAGGAAACATATTCTTCGGTACAACTATCCAAAAAGCAATTACATCGAGCGGAGAAGCAAAATGATGCAAGAGAGCATTGCTTTAGTTTTTACTTTTTGGTGGGCAAATTTCAACCATTTTAGCTTTTCTCATTTTATTTTTCCTTTCTAAGGTCCTTGATTAACAATATGTAGGACAACTTGATTAGGCTAAGAAGAAGCTCAACAAAGAATGAAGATACCAAGCGACTTTCTAAGTATGGTACATAACTCTCATGCTTCAATTTTCGTTTTGATGGCCAAAGCCGATGACATCATTTTGGTTTGATTCGGGGCTGCTGAGGTACTTGAAGCTTGAATGGATTTGAACCGTATGGTTGATTAATTGTCGCACAATCTTAATCTGAATAAAGGTAAAGCTGAATATTGTTTAATAGCTTCGAATTTATGAGCTATATAATTGGGAAAGTAAATAAACGATGATGAATAGCTGCAAGTCCAACAATGTTTCTCACTCAAATCTTGCCTCTTAAGGAATAAGCGATCGTTTTGCTTGAGCCTTCTCGAACCCTTATGCGGTGCTCTCATGAACAAGTTGGTATAGTTGCTTGTGGCTCTTTATTCTTTGCCATGGCTCGCCGTTCTTGCTTGTGGCTCCGTCGCCTTGCTTTTGATATCTTTGTTGCGCTCGTTGGCTTGCTGCTTTGTGGTTGCTATTGCCTTGCTGCTTTGTGGTTGTTGCTGGTTTTCTTCTTGTGGTTTCTTTCTTGGCTTGCTTCGGCGGTTTCTTTGCTGGCTTGCTTCATTTGGTTTCTTTGCTTGTGGTTGTTCTTTGGCTTGCTACATATAATAAATTCAGCAATTTGATTTTTGTAATTTCGTTTGACATTAACACATGTATTTTGAATGAATTTATGATATTATATTAACTCGACCCAATTATCAAACTTTGTTCTTCACTCAAACAAGTTACGATGTTAATTATATGTTGTGGAAAAATTAAAGTATAGTATTTTATGGAAGCATTTGCATTATACAAAGCAACTGAAAAATTAATAAGAAGACATTCTATAATAATATGCACTAAAAAACTAGTAGTTAAAAAGTAACCATTATAATCTCATCAATAGTTAAAACACTATGACATGAACCAAAATTACATCAAAAATAATTTAATTGAGAATGTAATTTATTTTTTTATTAAATTATTATTAAATGTAAGTAATTTTATAAATTACCATATTGAAATGATTTTGTAGATATAGAAAAATAATTGAATTTTAGTAATTTTGTTGAGTTTAGTCGTCAAAATAAGTTGGTTTGAAAAATTGCGTAAAATTAGGTAGATTTTATTTTCAGATCAATTAGAATTCGAGTTGAACCAAGTATTTACTGAGCCTAATTGAGTTTTGGGTTAATATCTGGTTTAGTTCGGTCGGGTTCGGGTTTGAATGCGGGTCCGTGTGGTCGGGTCGGGAATATAATCTAGCGGGTGCCGGTCGGGTGCAGGTAATCCCGAGGTCGGGTTTCGGTCGAGTACGGGACCGACCTCACAGGTCGAACCAGGTTCAAGTCAGGTCAGTATCAGGTTGACCCAGCGGTCAGGTCTGTTTCTGACACCCCTACTCTCACATGTCAACAAGTAATGTGTTTTCCAGCCACACTCCGTAGGAAACACCTAGATTGAAAGTTTAAATCCGAGATCAACATCCTTTTCCAACTTTAAGATTGATACCTCACTACCTCAGGTGTGACTTGTGAGATATAGGCTTTGTTTAGTAATACTAGTTGAAAATAAACTGAAACTGATAAGATAAAGCTGAAACTAATAAGGTGCTGGAACTGATAACTGGTTGGCAAATTTAGTTGATTAAGTTGATAAATTATTTTGGCAAAATTAGTTGTTGTCAAAATTTTGGAAAGATTTTTCAAAATTTCAGTCACCTGATTTTGAAAAGGTTAAAATTTTATCTTATCATTTAAGTCATTTTAACCACCTGAAATTTTATTTTAGGTGCTCTCCAAACACTACTAATTATTTTAGCACCTAAAATATGTTAGCACTTTATCATTTAAGATAGCTAAAATGCTTCCCCAAACATAGCCGAATTCAGCAACTATGCACTAGCATACAACTATACTGTCTACAACATTTCAAAAATTTAAGATGTGAGGTGAAGCCGGGAAGGTGAGTGATTTGAAATGAGAGGGTCTAGGTGTCTAAGTTATTCCCTGTATTCTATAGGAGTAGTTACAATAATTTGACCGACATATTTATTGACATAAGTCTTTAAGGTTTTAGCAATTACGTAATGTTTTTAATTATCTATCGGTTATATTGTAAAAAGTTAATATGTTGTTACTATGTTTGAAATATACATTAAGATAAATCTTAGAATATTTTACATACTAACAATCATATTTATATATTGGTTAAAAATTATGTTTTACATAAAGCATGCAAATAGTGTAAAAGTCAAAATATTATAACTAATATGAAACGAAAGCAGCATTTAGCTAAATTTTAGAAACATGAATTTGGAGGAAATTTTAGTAGCTTTAATGGGTACTCACCATTCTTCTATATTCTTCTAGTTGACTATATTTTAACCATCAAGAATTTTCAATTAAATATGGTATTATGCCTTTGGTAACAAACTTTTCTTTGTACTTGAGGTTGTTATAAGGTTAATTATGATGTACAAAGCTAAGTTTAGTCTATTAAAAAGGAGATCATTTATTAAACCAAGGTTGAGGCTTAATTCCTACTAGGGGCTCTTCGGAGAGGGATCACTTTACTCATCCCCCTACTCCCGAAGTATATACTAACTAATATTGATCAGATTGACTTGCGAGAAGCGCGGTCGGTGGAACCCTTCTTCCTACTATTATTTTTTTATACGATACTGATCAGATTCATTAATAAAGAGTCATACGAAATTTACAAAAGAAATTGAAATCTAATAAATACATAACAATGAAACAAACGAAGGTATCCTCCATCTAAACTATAACCATTGAGTATATTTTGCACCGTTGGACATCTCTCGCACATATTGCTGAAATATACAACCTTTTATGAGAGACGCTCAGTTGCTTTGTTGGAGTCGCGAGGACAATTCCTATTTTGAATCTATTTGAAAAATTGATAATTGTTGTAATCCCCCCTTATTTTATATCAACAAACCAATTTCACGGTATTGATCCGCAATTATGTACATTATTCCTAAAAACAAGGAAAGTCTCTTGCAAGAGAGGAGAAAAACTTTGTCATCCAAGGGAGAAAAGTTCCCCATAAAAGGTGAGAGTGTTACTATAAACAAGGAAACGAAACTAAAGGAATAAAAGAAAAATATAAAGATTAGGACTTTCCATCGATAAAAATCAATTTAAGCCCCTTTAAAAATCACCAATGGAGGAGGTCCTCGTGGGAGTCCAATGGTTGGTGCTCCCACCTCCCAACCGCAAGGTCGGGTGCAGCGCCGGCCCGGACAATATGGAGGCCCTGTGCTAATACTTAAAAATAGACCCTTGTATAAAAAAAACAAAAGAAACCATCAAAATATATAAGTAAACTAAATAACAAACAAGCATCAAATTAAGTTTTTCTCTTCAAAATCTTTAGATATATTCCAAGAAGAGATGATTTCAATAAACTTGCAAACATTTTGACTATCAGCTTCAATTCTTTTGTGTTTAAATAATTTTTTTTTTCAATTTGGAGGCCCCTTTAAGAGTGAGGTCCTGTTCCATGTCCCACTTTGGACATGCTAAGGGCCGGGCCTGGTCGGGTGTTCGGCTCTCATCACTCCCCAATTTGGGGAGTTTGTGTAAAAATGTTTGCTTGTGGGTATAAATCCCCTCTACCCAACCAATGATGGTGTGTGCCTCGCGCAGCAGAAAGCACAGCGGGGGTTGGTCTTCGGACCAATTATCTTTCCCGAAAAAAAAAAAAAAAAATCACCAATGGAGATTAAGATTTGAAAGGGAAAAAAGAGAGAGAAGAGGGGCTTGTGAGTTTTTACCCTTATTCCTTCCTACCTACTTAAAAAAAGTTAATTATGTTGTTGATAAAAAGTAAATTTCAAAGTGGGAATAAATATATTTTTTTTTTTTTGAAAAGGGCAAAAGAGTGCCTTGGGGTGAAGGTACAAAAATATTTTTGTTCTTTTTTGAAAATTGAAGGTACAAAAAAAGGAGGTACAAAAATAGTTGATGTGATAGTCATTGAATAACAAAAATATTTTTGTTCTTTTTTGAAAATTGAAGGTACAAAAAAAGGAGGTACAAAAATAGTTGATGTGATAGTCATTGAATAATGTTGTTCTATATTTTTATATAATGTAAAAATACAAACCAACCACTTCTGCCAATTTTTTTCCATCAACCAATTCTCTTTATCTGTTTATTAACACAGAACTTTGAACATTAAATGAAAATTAATGTAAAATTGAGGCACCAAAATATAACTACTAAACCACAAGAAACCGAAGTGTGAATTAACAACAAAAAATTTATCACACCCGGGACTCGGGAGTACCGTGAGCATGGTACACCAAGGTTATATTTTTGCTCATTGCTCATTTGAAATTATCCAAAAGAGCAAAATATACTGAATAAAGAGAGTTTCAAATAAAGCAAATGAACAAAAATTAGTCTTAAGTGTACCATGCACATAGTACACCCGATTGTATGATGAATGAACCTGAATTAATATAAACCTTGAACATCAAAATAAAATCACTATCACACGGCACCAAAGCCAAAAAAAAAAAAAAAAAAAAGAGTTTAAAAGATATCAAACCTCATGAAATTAGTAAAACTACATGACATCAAAATAGAATCGTATCAATTTCATGATACCAAAATGAAAATACGTCGGTGAAGCTAAACGCAACTTGCTTAACAACCCTGCAGATAAACTCTAAGATACCATAATGTCAAGGGTTACTGATGCTACACAAAAAGGTAGCAAAACACTAGGAGCCATTCTTTGCATCAGAAAAAACATGATGCAAAGAAACATAGATACAATGGAAAACCATGTAGTGTAAAGAGAGAATTTTGTCAATAAACAGAATTTATTCTAAACTAGAAGGGATTAAACGTAAAGCTCGGAAGTTGAATTTGATTGTTCTCTGTCCTCTCAGGCCTTCGGCTCACGAAAAGCCCCCAAACTGATCAGGTCGGATACAAGAAGATTGAGCTTCATATAGGGTTGCACACTCTCTGCTATTGACACTTCTACAGTTTTACTCACTCCGCCTGAGTGGCACTAGTAACAGGAACTTCAGAGATCTCAGGGAAGGGTATGGAAACACAGCAGTGGTAATAGCCATTTTCATCGTAAAAAAATCTTTGTGAAAGATGAGCTTCACGAATGTGATAATCACCCCAAAATTCAGACCCAAATTGCTCCAAAATGCCTCGGGCATCAAAGGTATCTTTTTTTCTTATATTCCTAGGAAACATTGCAGATTGAGATCACAAATGAGCCATCACTTGTATAAAAAATGTAGACGGTAGAACAGCAAAATATGCAAACATATTAACGACTTAAAAAAGTAATTTCAAGAAATCTTAATAGACTTGAAATCATGAATGATCAATATAGAGCACGAACCTCCTGCCTCTTCTATGTGTTGTATTCATCACGGTAGCATGCATCTGTACATTAAGGGAGCAAGGTAACTAGTATTAGTGTCAAATTTGACATTTAAATCATCTATCACGCAAAGCAAGTTTACACCGGGGGAGGGGGGAGGTAAAAAATATGGATCAGAAATTAAACATCATTATATAGGGCATAATTCAGAAAATTTTCCAGCATCAATTTGACTTGAACATCAGACTGTATTTAGCTGGTGAGGCACCAATTCTAGGCAAGTTTTGGAAAAGGCAGTGAAGGGATGGTCCTACATTCCTACAACCCCCCCAAAAAAAAACAAAAACACCCCCAAAGCATCTAATATCCTACCACTTCTAAGCCTCCCTGCTCTCTTGAACTGGAAAAAGCCATTTCTAGGTCCAAAATCAAATATTACCCCTGCTCAAAATGTTTACAGGACACAGGTTTACCTTTCAAGTTCAGGTGTCCGTACTCATACCCTTTCTTCAGTGATTATTTGCAAGAGCATTCTCGCCATTCTCAAAGCATGGAAATTCAGGTCGTCTAGCTAAATAATGAATAAGCAAAAGGCAAAACTCAAAGTAATCAATCAAACTTAAAGCTCTCTTCCACATCAACTGAATGTTCATGTTTCTGCCGTTTGAGTATACTTGAAAATCGGGTCTTGAACTCCGAGAAGCATTAGCATTCTACTTTTGAGAGATATTAGCATGCTACTTTTGATTACACAGATGGACGGTGGTCTCATACTTTAATTATCTCAAACTTTAATTATCTCAAAACCCCAACAGGCAAATATATAAGTTAAAAACAATAAGTTGATAAGATGGCTTATTTAAAACAAGTATACTGTGGAGGGTGGAGAAATGCAAAAAAACTTGAGACGTTTAAAAAATCAATCACCACAAGAATATAGAATAGAAAGGTACACTGGAATTTTGATACCAGAAACCGAAAGGTAATAGTGATAGCAATAATCAAGCACGAAATCAAGGCATAAGATAATTACCTTCAACTTTTGCCCTACATCTTTCTCAAGAACTAGGCCAGCTTTGACAAAGGCATCAGTAATGATTTCTATGAAAGCTGAGGAAATACTAAAGGCCCATTTAGGGATAAATCAGAAGTTACTACGTCAAGATCAGCAACATTATTCTCACACATTAGACAGAAAGAAACCAAGTAGTAATTGGATACGACATGCACGTGGAAGTCTCCCCTCATTGCCTATTTCTTCAACAGGAGCATAAAGAACTTGAGCTTTGGCCAGGGATCCTCTCAAGCAATCCTGGAATCAGATTAGGGACATAGGGTTATTTAACTGGTAAAAGAGCTCAAGTAACCACAGTAAACAAACTAAATAATATGGTGCTGGGAAAGGAAAGAAGATAGCAGGGAAACCCAACCCACAATGAGCCCAGGACGATGAAATCTCACTTTAAAAGCCACTAAATCTCTTGCAGAACAGACTACAAAATTCATCAAATACCAAACTACAGGCTACAGTCCCAGTAGAAAGAGTCATACCAGCCCTTTGAGTCTGACGAACAAAGGTCGATTGTCCAAGACCTCAATAAGCTCCGAGGAGACACTCTAGATAAGTTCAAAAAACAATGTGTTACAGTAGAGTCTCCATGAGAAAACAAACAGTATCAGTTCAGCAGATAATACCTGCAAAACCTCTTTAGCTGCATTCATGCGTTCCTTATTCCATAACTTCAGCATCAGTACAGTCAAGTGAAATGTCTTTGGTTTAATAAATATAGATTTATCGATTCCCAAGCCTGCCAACGAAATACTACAGAGATATCAAAACAGTAGTCTAGAAAAAGTAAACAGATAAGTTCACAATCGACGTCGTCCTATTTTTTCAGAACAGGCTACCACCCTAGGCAAGGTTGGGAGTCGGAAGTATGTCACTTTACCTCTATGATGACAAAGAGGCTACTAGTGATCCCTTTAATACACAACAACAAACAATATATGTAGATTTTTTTATTCGACGTAATATTTGTCTATCATCATCCAAAAGTCAAAGAATAGTTTCCTCCAAAAAAAAGAGTCAAAGAATACTGAGTTATTGATTCTTGATCATAGAAATTTGAAACTACATTTGTGTATTGGGTTGCATCGATCGTCCATGGGGTTTCGACTCTTTGCAGCTTTCTGAAGACAGCTAGAATAAATCTACAGATTCCTGGCATGAGAACACTCCGTACTTAGAAAAAGTAACACGACGCCGATGCACAGGAGGAGGACAGCAGAGTAAATACAAACATAAACTTCTTATCCATACCACTAGTTAAAGAGTTAACTGGTAAATCTAATAAAGAAGTTTGGTTGATGCACAAGCAAATCAATCAAACACAATAAACAGAAGCCTGGGAGATAAAATACGAATCTCATACCAAACGAAGTAGGAGGCTTTGATGTTTTAGGTGCATAGCTTACAAGAGGTATGCCCATATTCACTTTAACATTATTTGTGTCATCCGCTTTAAGTTTGATAGAAACCTTTGGTACTTCTTTGGGTTTATCTCTTACTTCTTCCTCTTCAGAAGTCCCATCACTTGAACCAACACCCATAGTCCCATCTGCATCTTTCAAATCACCATCTCCCAGTATAGTGGACTGAAATCTGGTGAGCTTATCAACCAGTTCAGAGTGTATGGCTAATGGAAGTGAGATGAAGTGAGAGTAGTTAAGCGCTGAGCTGTTAACAGTCTGTCAGAGAAAACACATACAATGATGCATTACATGTTCACAATTAAGTTGGAGGAATCTAGAAAAAAAACTATTTTGCTAACAATCAGCAAGTGCTCATAGCAGTAACTCAGCATGCTTAAAATGTCCCAAAATTTTGTTACTGCATATTATAATAGCAAATGCCTAGGTGAAATCTTAGATACAAAGGGAGTACTAAAATCATTATAAAAGACCTGTTAGAAAAATTCCATAAGCAGGAAACAGATTGACTAGATATATAACTGGAAATCGCTTTTGTTGTTCACATAAACCACTACAAGAGACAGGACAAATATCTTGACCGGTAAACACAAGCAATGTCCCATGCTGCTGCATGAAATCCAGGTATATGATAGCACAATTAATTGCGCACCTGATCTCATTCTTCAATAGAAATAAAAAGGTGGAGATAACTCTTCCAGGATAAGTACAACAAATAAACACTGTTGGCCATTTTAAAAGGCACTCCATCCATCCATAAATACTGGTCAATTTTTTTAGGGAATGTCTTCTTAGTACTTGTCAAATTCCTCCTACAGTACTAGATTAAATATTACAAATTTCCAAGTTTAAGTGATTGTTCATTAAAATCAAGAGAATTACATAGATGACAAAATTCCATGATGTCAGTTTTTTCCTTTCCACAAGGTAATTAAGTCAGATAATACCTTTTGTAGGTGACTTTTCAAGAGAAAGTGAGAAACTACCTTTTATTAGAAAAAATAGTTTGTGGGGGATTACCAAATATAACACCAATCTGATTTCACCACAATACCACTTGCTTGAATCGGATGTTTTGACTCTAATTTACGACATTGACCCATCACACGTGCAGCACATGTTATATTTTTCTCCTTTTTACTCCCCAAGCAGAGTCTCCCCTCCAATATAGTTCCCTCACCTCTATTGTGCCACTTTCCTTTCTCTCCCGTGTCCTGCACTCTGCTGATACTCTCTGGTCTTGTCCATGGCAATCCTTTTGTTCTGCATCTACATCTCTAAAACCAACTCACCACTTGCACCTACATTCCAGCATATTAAAAAACGGAGTCTTTGCTACTTTATTATTATCCAGCTGCAATAATTTTTGTTACTCTTAAAGCTCTTTCAAATGCAAGTTTAACTCGGTCCGAGTTAGATTCTTCCCAATTTTTACTACCTCATACGAGAAAATGGATGACAAAGAAAATTTATCTTTGGAGTTGTCTACAACTAAGCAGGTATTTTAGAGGATTCAATATGATAATATTGGGTTCTTAAGGTGAAGAAAAGGGAATATTTTGGTGGGTTGCATGGCTTTGGTAGTGTGACGACTGACAAGAACAAAGCAATCAAGATTGGTTCAATGATAGCATAATTAATTAGGTTGCACTAGATAAACAGATACATCAAACAACCATCACCTTGCAAATTACAGGTAGAACCAGCTAAAGGGATAGCATATTTATCAAACATGGGAAGGTGATTAACGGATGGCTGGTATGAAACCATGATTCAAGAGGTGTCCTAACTTTTAAGACCTTAGCTTTCCTCTGTTAACATGATTTTTCTCAAAACTTCTTAAGACTCTTTTCTCCTCTAGGATAGATCTAGTCATCTCCATCACTGTAATATTTTTCCATTCAGAAACACCATTTTGTCGCTGTCTCCCGGATGGTTGAGATATGGTACACACATTTTCTTTCTTAATAAGAAAACAGTAACTTTCTCCTCAATTTTTTCTCCCTAGTATTCTAACACAATATTTCACAAGGCAAATTTTGGCTAAGAAAAGCTGGTAGATATATTATCTACACATCCTTTAATACAAAGTATAAACCAAAAGATTGCAATGTAACTTGCTCATTGCTTTCATGCTAGACCTCGATAATATAACTGTGGCCCACAAAAAGAGTATATATCGAGCCTTTCTTCATCAAAGTCAACCTTACCTCAATGCCACGAGAGGAGGATTACACTGGTGCTACTTCTGGTGAGGAGAAAAGCAGAGTGTTTAATGGGCCATTTCACTATCAAGATTCAAGGCCCAGGAAGAGGAGGGGTGGATGCCCTAAATGCTTCATAAAACCAACTATATTCGGTTTGACGGTCGTAGGCGACAGTGATGATGCGGAGGTTTGACAGTCGTAGGCGACAGTGATGATGTGGAGCCAAAACCAGAGTTTTGGGTAATCCAAGTCCCAAGAGAAGGTAGGGGAATCATGATTAAGGCAAATGGAGCAACTCCATTCTTGTTAACGATCCTAAATCTCTGCCAGAGATGTGAAGAGATTTTGGAGAACATGTAGACTTTTCTTTTACCAAGGTTGTTTAATGGTGTGGCGGGAGGACACATAAGAATTTAATGTCCTCAAGTTTGCAACTTCGATGATTACTATTATAACATGAAATTTTCAACGTAGCATGTGGTTTGTAGATATACAAAGTTAAAACACAAAATGAAACTCTCCATGCAGGGAACACAAGACACAGCAGATATTATCTTGAACCAGTCAGAAATATCCTCTAACCATACCAAGACATGCAAGAGACACGGGACACAGGACACAGCAGATATTCTCTTGAACCAATCAGAAATATCCTCTAACCATACCAAAAACTTCACTTAGAGGGAATATTGGTTTTCCCACACGTATAATCAGTTAAGCAAGAGGTGACAGAAGGGAAGAAATTTATTTGTAGTTTGAACTCTTGATCTGAAATCAAGAAAAAAGTAAAGTCTACCAGCATCTAGTTTGATCTCAAGTAAATTCAAGAAAGCAATTTCCAGGCAGAAAATATTGGGTGATGAATAACTAACCTCATTAATTATAGCTTGGATTTTTTCTGAAGTTTTGGTGATTACGTCCATGGATTCACCTTCAATTACTGAAACAAGGTTTATCGTTAGTTCACGAAAAGAATATAACTAAAAAAGAATATTTTAGACAATGGATGCTTTCGAGGAAAAGAAGAAAGCAGGTGTCTTTATGACAAGTACACCCTCCATCCCCAAATACTCTTACCCATTATTCCATTTTCAGATGTCTGGATTACTCTACTGCTTTTCTTTTCGGGGTTGAGACCATTATCTCCGTTCACATCTAGTAACTATTAGCTCCAGCCTCCAACCACATCTTTTTTTTTCCCTTCCTCAACAAAAATTTATTATCTCCAACCATATCTACCTTTCTCTCCTTGATATAAAGTCACACCATCTCCAATCACATCTATTTTTTCTCTCCCCTCAATATATATAATTCTTCCTATAACCTTGTCACCATAAGAAATAAGTAAAGTATTTGAGGACGGGAGGGAGTACTTTTTGTGTAAAATCCAAGAGAAAATTTAGGTTTCTAGAAGCCTAAATATGGTTTGACATAGTCCATATCTCTTTCATATAATTAAACAAGTTTCCTCCAGTCCACCATATCTCACTATCGTTGAAAGCTTTATTAGAATGATTTACAGTTTTAAGGTATGCTGAAGCGAATGCGATGAGGAGCAAAATTTAATTTGCAGGAACCTAAAACTCCAACAATTACCATTTATTGGATTAGGCGTCGCCCACTACAAATTTGAAGGCTTAAACGCTGACTTGCCGTCTTCGCATACAAGCATAGATAAATGATAGACCACTTGCTTCTGTATAAGAGCCAGTGGGAATCTGAGTACTGTTTGCCCAATGTAAGATTGTTTAATATTTGACAATTAATCGTCACTATGTTCAGAAAGTATGACGCTTGCAGGAATGATAATCTAATTATTTCAGCTCCATATGAAAAAAATCTGGAAGTTTAGTTCGGACTTTGAACTCAAAGATATCAGGTCAAAATCCTGAGCACAGCTATAGAGCAAGATTGCTGCGTGATTTTCTTCCATAACTGCTTTAAAGGTGCAGGAGCTTATTTTTGAAGAGAGCAAATGTAATTAGTTAGGAAGTGTTGCATTAGCTTTCTTCTTTCTTCTACACTTTCAGCATCGTGATGTTCTTATAGTTTCGCTTTATACTCATTTTGTTGTGCTACTTAAATAGCATTAGAATGCTGCTGGAACACTCTTCTAAGAAGCTCCACCTTTTCAACAAGACTGGGATTTGTTTAGACAGAAAAAAGGTTACTCTTTCACTCAAATGACTAGAATTATCAAACTTCCTACTATTCTGACTTGTTTGACAAGGAGACACATTCCCCAATATAAAAACTTCTGCATGCCACTGACAGTTCAGAAAATAAGTAGATCCACACTCATACTCCCTCTTCACTTTGACTGCTCTATCTTCTAATTTACTGTGTTTCTTAGTGACTATACTAAGTTTTTATTATTACTCTGCATAAGCAATGCCAATACGACTAACAATATGCTACTCCCTTCGTTTCACAAATATTCACTCGCTTTCCTTTTTGGGATTTTTCACATAGATTTTACTCACTTCACTTATTTTATTTTTGGGACATGAGGCCCACCATAACTTTATTACTTTGATACTCACATGATCACATCTCCTTGCTCTACAAATGTTTCTCTCTCCTTAGACCTCACCCCACCTGCTCCATTTCTCTTGCCAACTTTGCCCTCATATCCTTGGTTTTGACGAAAACCATGAAAAACAAAGTGAAAGTGAAAGTGCATGGAGTACAATTATCATTTCAACACTCCTTCATAAGCATGCTTGCTGAAATACAATAAAGTTGCATTTGATTATAGAGTAATTAAGGGGGAGGGGTAAATTTTCAATGACATGAGACGGATGTATAATTAATTACATTCTTATATATAGTGGGTTGAGATGAATACCAACATGGCTTCACTTCAAACAGCTTAAGTGGATTCTAAAACTTCAAATTCAACAAGTAAACAACTACCTACATATGGATCCTACAAAGGTCTGAGTATTGGGAAATTAAAAGTAGACAACCTTAACACTAACCGACATGACACATGAGCAAGAAATTGACAAGGAAAAGCAGAAAAAGGCAGGCAGATAAAGCTATAGATCCTCAAATATAAGCATGACAAAAAAAAAAATGAAAGTTGAGTATCAGATAGCATGCAAGTGTGCAACACCAATAATTAACGTGCAAGCAATATACCAATAGAATCCTCCTTTTTTGATGATGGAAATATTAATTTGACTCCCATTTCCTCCTCAATGCCTTTCTGCACAGATCTCCTACAATAGGAATCCAAAAGGCAGCAACTTTAGGACCAAGCACATAGAAGTTAGAACATCTAGCTTGTAGCTTGCTTAGGGTTCATTTAATAAACTCCGGCCCAATTGAAAAATAGGTATTTGATAAAAAAAGTACTCCTTTTACTATATGAGTATTTCAAAAATAAACAACATATGAATAATTAGAAATGGTCACACATACCATATGGGTATTTTAAAAAATTCCGCCTACTCATAGGTTTTTTAACAAACTCCGTTGAGGTTTGACGACTCCAGTTTTCGGACATGTGACATATGATTCCCAAATTTTCTTATATTCCTTTAATCAATTCGTTCCATTTTGCACCTCATTTTTCGAAAAATAATGCATTTAATTCAAGTGCACCATGGACATATGGAAAAGGTGAATTATATTAAGGAAAATTGAAAGAACAGGCTCCTACAGTTACCAGAGCTTTACAAAATACCCATACATCCGCTAGAATCTTTTAAAATACCCTTTTAGTAAAATGGGATGATTTAAAAGACCCGAGTTCACTATAAAAAAAATATTATACCCATATAATAAAAAGGTTAAAGGGTCTATATTAGAATTTCCATCTGCCAATTAAGCCTAATAAATGCATATCCAGTTGCAACTTGCAAAGAAAGAAATTGCTGATATCATACCCTTTTCCTATGATGAAACGCATGACAGAAGCACCTACCTGTAATAGTATTAAACACATCATTAAGAACCAAGACAAACAACATCAACAATATAACTGCATGTTCAAGAAAAAGCAAATTTGTCTTCATATCATTTAGAATCACACATAAAGCAAACTCCAAAATTTTACTTTTCTCAAACCTGATATCATTATATGCAATACCGGGGTCCGGGAGACCCGGGAGAATCATTCTTTGTTATTTCATGCTTTCTTTTTTCAGAACTATCCAAAATAAGAATTTTAGAACCAGATGTATCATTTATGGACATGTCTGCTTTTTACAATTTCAAGGACTCGGCTCCAGATAGATAGTTTAAAAAAAATCCATTCCTTCACAAACAATGTATAACAAGTAGCTTGATCAAGAGAACTCTAGAAAATCCAGTAACAAAAAAAAAGAATAAAATTTACCTGTTTTTCCTGTGTCGTGCAACCTATTAGCAGATTTTTTTAATTTATAAAAACCTATTAGCATTTACTCTTATAAAATCACAACAATCCAAATATGCTATAAATTTATCTGACACATAGAAAGCTCATTAAGTTTGCTAACTAACTATAAACCAATTCGAAGGAAGAGACTAGTAACATCAACCATTTTTACAAGAAAATGTCAAGTTCAACATACATATGACGTTGTAGAATGCTACATTTGTAATGGACATAGCAGTATCAATTTCAATCTGCTGCAGAATAATCTCTAATCCATGTCAGAAAATTAAATGCATGGAGATTTCCCAAAGCTTAGACTTTGGATAGCTTGCTCTAAGATCAAAATGGTAAGGATAAGCATTATGACTAGATATCTGACGCTATAGTATTGCAATAGACACAGAATCATTTTCAATCTGCAGATCATACGTACAACAATAAAAAAAAAAGAAATAGAAAGGAGCATATGCACCCTGATAGAAAGACACAGCTGCAGGACGACCTCTCAGTCATGTCCAGCTGTACATAGTAATTTTCCCAAGCTGATATTCTCTTAGCATGTTTTCAGATCAATAAGCTAAGGATGTGGCACTGTGCAGTAAGACCAAGAGAAGTATGGTCTTTAAAGTTAAGACTAACACAAGCATGACCATTTAAAGAATAAGACTGCTTCAAGCTGCATGCCATCATCAGTTGTGTATCTTTGCATAATATGAGATGCTCGTCTTCTGTGAAGAGGTTCAATCAAACTCCAACAATGCAGTAAACACAATAGAACTCTGGAAGCAGAAAGTTTACCTCAAAAGAAACAGCATGTTTTTCCTTGTATACTACTGAAACTTTTTCTGCATCTGTAACTCCAATACTACCCTGCAAGCCAGAAGGACTCGTGCAATCTCCTAGTATGCCTTCAGCATCCTTTAGTCCAATTTCACCAGTGATACTAGGGTTAACCTCGACTCCTGCAGCTTCATCAACTTCATTTTCAGCTTGCCGAGACGAAGAAGAGATTGTTGAATCAGTGATTTCCCTCACTACAGATACAACACACTTTTCACGGTCACCTTGTTCAATGCTGCCAATATTTTCAGGCTCAGCCATGATATTCTCCACTGAGCAATCTGAGATCATAAGGATCTTGGTTGTTTACAATTTACAAAATGAATATATAACTTCTTAGAGTATTAAGCTCTACTAATTTCAACTAGATAGGAGTAAAGCCTAGGTACGTGTTGACCTTTCTACCAACAGCAAGACACATGCTAGGTGGTTGGTGTTGCCGTGGTTGCTCCTGCTTTTTTGTCTAAAAGAACTTTATGATAGCATTTAGAAATTAGAAGTTGAAATTTTGAATTACAATGTAATTGCCTTGTATTTCTCTCAAGTGCAAGTGCAAAGAAAAAAATTCATCATTCAATCTATTGTGTCACTAGAAGCTTCAGCATTATGCAGCCTACTATTCAACAACAGAACTTATAATTGTTATAAATAAGGCTGGAGTTAGCTGGCTGTTAACTCACTAATGTATGTAGGGAGAGCCATAACAGTCTTTGATCAGATATTCCAGATTCTTTTTCACAAATTTTTGGGACATAGGGAAAACGGTGTTGTTTAATGGCAGGCGAGAAACCACCCAGTGTGCTCAAGCTCAAGCTCTACGTACGATAAACTCAGACAAACTATCCTAGTATGGGAGAGTATATAGCATCAATCTAATTTCAGACTGAACATATCCCAAAGAGACACAAGAGCTCACCAAGATGCTGTCCTCTAGCAATAAATTTGATTTGGCAAATGATAAATAACTAATATATTGAACCTTGGAAATAGAGTTGCTCCACATCTTGTTTGGTCATCAAGAAAATGGTAAGGCAACAAAATTTACAAGCAAAAGCTTATGAAAAGACCAAGCAGGACCAATATAACATCTGGAATTATGCAAGGCTAACAGTCCCTTAAAAAGCCGATCTTATGGCCATCAATCCCTGTCTTATTACAATTTTGAATCTGCCAAAGGAAATAACAATAAACCTAGTAACAGACCAAATTGACAGAATTTATATATATATAAAATAAAAAGAGATTTTCAGAGTATACTTGATGCTCAAGGACCCACCCTGATTAGAAGTGGATTGAGTCACGATTGGCCTCCAAACAGGATTAACTGTTTTCCTCTTTTTGTTCCAACCCATAGGACAACAGATACCCTTTGACACGCTTTGTCTGCTACTATAGCTTAAGCCATGGTAATAACGGTATCCCTGAAACAATATCGCCCAAAGTTAAGTCAAGAACAAGCATCAATAAACAGGCAAGCACTAAAGCAGAAGATAGATAGCTTTATTCAGTAGCCATCCATGTATCGCGGAAATGACTGAGGTTTCAGATATGAAAATGTTTCATACACAAAGAACCTCAAGTCCCAAATCCCAACCCTCTTCAGGTTTCATTAGCATGAGAAAAGCTAGGGTTTCAGATAAGGACACGTCACACGTTACAGAACCAGAGAAGCTCGGGTCCCAACCCTTAATGAGGAAGAACTCAGGTCAAACAGCAATCCTACATAAGGAGTGAATCATGTACAATCCTGGTTTTTCCAGATGACAAATGTATTACTTCCTCCGTTTCAAATTACTCGCTACACTTTCCATATAGGGAAGTTTCATATTACTTGCTACACTTCCTTTTTGGGCAATAAACTCTCTCTATCTCTCTCCTCTCACATGGGTCTCTTTTCTTTTTACTCCCTACCTCTCTCTTCTCCAAAAATTGCCTAGGAGTCCGTGAATTGAGAAGTGTAGCAAGTAAAATGAAACGGAGGAAGTATATAATTGTGCTGAATCAACAAAATCGACCTTTGACTTTAGTCTTTATTTATCAATTACGCAGAGCTCCTCACATTGTGCAACCCAAAACCTCATTGTATTACAAAAAGGTTATTAGAGTAACGCTACCTTATATAGTGTGACCAGATTGACGACTAGGTAAATTTTCTTGTACACCTTGTTTTTAGTTGGAGATTCCAAAATCACTTCTACCACTATGTAATTACACACATGATGAAGCATTGCGCCATTGCAATGATACTAGAAATTTTCTAGCCAACGTGGGTTGGCGGCCCCTTTCAAGCTCATCGGTTAATGGCGGATATAGGCCTTTAGACCCTCAAACTCCATAATTTGATGAAACTACACTACACTGCACTATACAAGTATATGAGCAATATCGCTTTAGCCTTTAAGGCATGTTAGGTGCAAATATATGTTTCGAGTACAAGGTAAGAATATAGATTACTTGATATTATCAATACAATATTTAACGTCACTTCTTATAACCAATGCAAATTATTGTAAACTAAATTCTTAATACGCGTAAAATTGGCAAGTACTACTATTTAGTAACCGAGAGAGTACCATATATAAAATGAAATTCCCCTAGGAGCAAAATATGATCACTTTGAAAATTAACACAACACAATTCCAATTTATGGTAATTGATATAAAGAAAAACAACAACTCATTCATAAGTATAGAAATAATAACAAAAATCAATCAATATAGTGAAATTAAGAGTAATATACCTGAAATTGCGCCCTTGAATTAAGAACATACAAATTTGTAAATTGCAAAGTTCGAGGAATTCTGCAAAGAGAAAAAAAGAGAATAAACCATAAATTGAGGGGTTTTAGCGCCGAAAAATTGAAGATTTTAACAAGAATTCTTAACAGTTGATTTAGACGTTAATTTCGGTGATTAATAGAGAAGAGTGTATACCTGAGGAAGAGAGCTCTGGAACTGGAAAAATTCATTTGAGTATTTCTTCAATTGATCAATAACTATAGCAGACATGGACAACTCGGTTGAGATGACGCAAGAAAATCCTGGAAAATTAGTGACAAACACCCTTTCAATACAAGTTTTTGCGAGAAATAACATTTATAGAATACTAGTAAAGAAAGACTTTAATAAATTTCGCGAGAAACAACTTGACCCGTCTTCAAGACATTGAGTAACTTTTTTTTTTATAAAGTAAGATAAAAAAGCATTAGGAGACCCTCCGCTCGAGGGAAATTCCTAATGCATCGGTAACAAGGATCTTAGATAAAGCAATGGCATTACAAATATCAATGATAAAGGAGGACTGGACAAGGTGTCCTACGTTGGCGACCCAGTCGGCCTCCCGGTTGGCTTCACGATAGACATGGGAGATGTGGAAGTAGTCACTAGTCAGTTTGTTGGAGTAGAATCTAAATATCTTTTATGATAGGCTGAATCTGCCATGGTGCTGACCATATACCTTTAATTGCATTGATGACTAGGAGGTTGTCTCCTTTTTATGTTGGTTGGCGTAGATAAGCGCTTGATGGATGGCCGATCCTTCCGCCACAAACACTGGCAATGTGCAGGGTACGTAACTTGCACTTCTTATGTTTCAACCGCATTTTTTCTCCGTTATTCCAACGTATACTGAAGGAGACAACGTCTGAAAATACTTAGTCAATGCCGGAATTAGAATTTTTAATCTTCATACTTAGAATGTAGTTTTCTAATCATTCTACTTGGTCAGTACTTATGGAGTCAACGTTGGAAAATATTTGGTCAACACTTATGGAGTCAATGCCGAAAAATATTTGGTCAACACTGCTAGAGCCAATGACAGAAAATACTTGGTCAATGCCGGGAAATACTTGGTCAATGCCAACCTATATTGATGGAGTCAAACCTTATCTCTCGCTTTCCTTATTTGGAATGTATTTTTGTAATCTTCCTACTTTAAATCTTCATATTTTTGGGAAATAAAATTTTCCTGAATAACCCCCATTGAATTGCATATATTGGCTCACTCCACTACTCTCTTCTCACATTATTTATAATAAAACCAAATTAGTTGGGACTCAATTTCTCTCTTCATTCTCATTGTTTATAACTATCATTAAGACTCGTTTTTTCATTCCTCATTCTTTATTCAAAAATTATATTCTATTAATTAATATGTCCCACTATCAACCTATGTGCAAAAAATGTATCATTTTTCCCTTATTTTATTAATTTTGTGTGCAAGATACCAAGTAAGCAAGACAAAAATAACAATAACTATTGTGTGCACCGGTTGCACAATAATTATATCGTGAGACCACTTGACTTTTAGCCAAAATGGGTTATTTTTAAGTCAAAAGGGATCACTTTTAAACAAATACGACTTTTTACCTTAAATGTGACTCCAATATATGTGACAGCGACTCATTCAGGGCAGAAAGTTATTCGTCTGATGGGTAAATCTTTATCTTAAAAGGGTATCTTCTATGTAAATGACCCATTCAGGGTAAAAAGTTACTCCCGTCTCTTAATAATTTATTGTGCACATATCTCGCAATTATTCATTGTGCACCGGTGTGAAAGGAATTATAAAATGAGGAATCTGATAAGATAAATATAGGATAGAGTAGCAACTAATAAACATAACTCAAAAATCAACCGATGTAAAAAAAATTGTTTACCAATCCAGATACATCACGAAATAGCTAAAGAAAGAGATTAGAACATATATAAATTTTGTACATTGATGCAGATATGATAAGAGAGAAATGTAAATCGTAACAAAAAGATTAAAAAAAAAAAATCAATCTTGGCTTCTTTATCAGTAATTCATCAAATTATCACATCATAAGCTAAATCAAGCTAGTGTATACATTACTTTGATTGTTTTTTTTGTGTAAAGAGAGCCACAGGGGCAAATGATGTAGGCGGGATCCGATCCCAGGTCTTGGGCACCACCTCTCAAGACTTTAATCAACTAAGCTAGTTGACGTCCACTTGATCCCAGGTCTTGGGCACCACCTCTCAAGACTTTAATCAACTAAGCTAGTTGACGTCCACTTTGATTGTTAAGTGTGAGCAACCTCTTTTCCAGGTTCAGAAGAAGGAGGACCATTCCAAGGTGGTTGAGGTGCATGAGCATAATTGAGAGGTGGTATGGAGGTAACATTAACATTCATTGGATATACACGATACTCAATGTCCATCTCTCTGAAAATCTTAACACATTCTTCGATCAATAGTGCCCTCCTTGTCCATCTTTCTCCCATGTCTTGGTGGTTCATCCTATGTTGTAACCAAACCGCTATTCGCAACATATGTAAACCATCTGTGTCCTTTAGAATAACCATTGGACTTGGATACCAATGCTCCTTCTTATTATCTATATAACTGCATGTTGCAAAAAACATGTAATAATGATATTAGAACTCGTTAATAATGCGAAAGTCATATTGTTGCAATTAGTATGTGACGGAGGTTGTATATCTTAAAGTTGGTACTTGGTAGATGAACATTGGTTACCTCGTTATTCTTTGCCTTATAACTGCAATTTTTTCAGCAGGAGTTGCTATGTGGAAACACAATTCAATTCCATCTCCCATATCAGGGCTACGATAGTAGTTATGGATAGGCTTTGTTAGAAGAATGTAGTTTGGGAAAACTATCTTTTGATTATCATATCTTAAAAATACTGTGGTTAGAATATTAATCTCCTCCACCACCATCTGAATGCAAGAAAAAAGGTAAGTTAGAAAATGTATTATATAGAACTTACAAAACTTATACTTTAAGTTGACATGCATACCTGAACTGAATCAATCTCACAACGATCACCAACATCATATGGGTGGATCACAAACAAGAAAATGATGGACTCAAATATGTTCTTGCAAGTGTTTCCAAAAACAAAGGCCACAACAACTATTTGAGAGCTTAAGAATAACAAATTTTGTGAGGTTATTATTTTAAGATAGATAAATCCGATGATGATTATGATGATGCTCACTAAAACATTAACCATCTTGTGAAGCTTGTTAACAGCCGTTTTTGTGTCACTAAGAGTCAATGCTAAGGCTCTTCGTTCCCGAAATGCATTAACCTGAAATCATTATTATATATATGAATATTCATATCAAATGTGACATGATCTGATTAGAACGAAGAACATATATGTGACTTCACTTTACTATGTTTTATGAACTATACTTCCTCCGTTTCAAAATAAGTGAAACACTTGTCTCAAAAAGCTCTCACATAAATGAGAGAAGTGTTTCACTTATTTTAAAACGGATGAAGTATATCGATCTTGCAGAATTTATATATGCAGGGAAAATACCTACTTGAAGAGGCATAATTTACTTACCACCCAATTCTTCAATGATTTTTTGTTAATTCTCTCATTTTCAATAGCTCCTTCAAAGAGACCCATTGTCTTTATGGCTTCATCTTCTCGCATAAAACGCATAATGTCCTCTAAATATATGTACCTAACATTTACATATATCAAACTATTAAGTTTAAACAAGTATGTAATGATATCAAATTATACTTCTACACATACATAAATGCACGTGCAAACATATGCTAGCACTAACTTCATGATGAAGTGCCTCAACTACTTATGTATGTCTTATGAAGCCAACTTTACTTTCTACGTCTAGTTTTCCATTAAATTAATAAGCATATAGCAGTTTGATTTTCAAGTAGTATTATTATTATTATTGAAAAATAAAGATGAATATAAAACATAAAAAAAAGGCAAAATTGGCCTCAACACTCTAAACTATAGCGCAGGTGCATCCAACACCATCAACTACGACTTATAGCTAGAACACCACTAAGTACAGACCTGGGTGCAGTCTGTACCATAAATGAGGCCAAAGACCAGAATTCTCACCGGCGACGACGGAATTTTAATATTTTATTATTATTTTCCATTTTCCCCTAGGTCTCCGGCCTCATTTGTTTTATTATATGAGTTATTTTAAGGTGAGAATTCTGGTCTTTGGCCTCATTTATGGTACGTACTGCACCCAGGTCCGTACTTCGTGGTATTTTTGGCTATAAGTCGTAACTGGTGGTGTTGCGTGCACCTGTGCTATAGTTCAGAGTAGACCTGATCAAACATCGGGCCAGGTTCGGGCCGGGCCGCGCCAAAAAAAAAAGTGCCCATCTTGCGGGCCGGGCCCAAATCCGGGCCAAAAAATTGTGCCCAAAGCCCGGTATTTCGGGCCGGGCCGAGCGTGCTTTTGCGGGCCAAAACGGGCCGGGCCCAAATTTTAGGCTAAAAAGTGTTTTTTTGCTTGTCCAAACCCGCCCAAAAAAAAAAATTTGACCGGGCCGGGCCCGGCCTGCGGGCCCAAAAAAACTGCCCAAACCCGCCCAAAAACCGGGCCGGGCTGGAGTTGATCAGGTATAGTTCAGAGTGTTGAGGCCAATTTTGCCCAAAAAAAAAAAAAAAAAGGAAGAAAGAATAAGAAAAATAACTAACCTAGAATGAGGTTTGGCAACATTGCGAAAAATTTTCCTTGCTGCAGCCTTAGCCTCAACCTCACTCCTAATATGTGTTCCAGTCTCATCTTCAATGTGAGTTGTTGAATCCACATGAATTTGCTCATCCAAGGTGGTTAAGTTTCCATAACGAATAATTCTCATCAATCTCTTCATATTCCAAGCAGAAACATTCTTTTGATTTAGTTTATGCAGTCGGTCAATGGTTATTCCCTCATCATGCTTCTTAGATGCTGGCTCTGAGTACCTAGTACTTTGTCCTATGGGGCTCTTGTAAGTTGCCCCTATATTATTCTTATTATGGGGCGTTCGTTGTAGGATACTGCTTCTTCCGCTTTTATTGCGTGCAAACACAGTAGCTCGAAGATCAAGTGGCACACTAATTCCTGCATTTTGAAGTGATTGTACCTCCGCCATTGTTCTTTCTTCTTCTTCCAGTGCTTGCTGAAATTCAAATAATGGGGGAGCTGAAAGTGTCTCTATAACAAATTGATTGAACAACGACTCTTGTATTCGATCAAAGAACGCTTTCACATGAAAATTTGATGCCAACACCTTAACCAACAAGGTCTTCAACAACCATAAAATTGCTCCTACTTCCCCTATGATTAAGAGTTTTGTCACAATCCTAAGTGGCTCACTCCTAGACTCCAATAAAACCTTCTTATCAAACAAAAAATACCATGTTATAAGAACAAGGCCTAACCAAATAACATTTTGGACCGCCTTCTTTAAACCATAAACAAAATACAGAACACGTTTTCGAAGCAAGAAATTCCTTTCAATGAAGAACACAAGAATCCTAATCCCCCAATCAGACACTAATCTTCCACAAATGAGAACAAGGATCAAAACTTCCCATTTCCACAACTTCATTTTCCAAAGAGTTTTTTTCCTTAATATAGGAATTACAAGGCTACAAATCAAAGCACCCATGATTATGATAAGACTTACCCATTCAAGAATCATCAATGTACTAGTTTTCACACTCTTGAACTCGTCTGGAAAATCATCCTCCAAAAACGGGTCATCCTCCTCATCATCAAGCATTGATGACTTCCCTAGCAAACCCGACCTAGTGTTGAGTTGTCCAGATTTACGCATCACACCTGATCGTTGTTCAACTGGGGTAGACGGATCTATGAGCCTAGATTTTGTCTTAGACAAGCATATACTCGGCATTCTACGATATGAAGCATTATTAGTGGTCCTATTTGAAGGACACCTTAGCATTTCAGCACTATGGTTTTGTTCCTTGGCATCATAAACGTTAGTTTGATCATCATCGCCTGACATAGAGGATGTGCATGATGAGGAATCATCCTGAATATTACTGTACATCGAAGAAGGCCTCCTAACCAACTCCGATGTTAATGATTCATGGAAAGAAACTCGAGGCTCCTTTGATGCATCATTATTATTACTATTGTTGTTGTTATTAGGAGTTAACTTATAGTGATTACTACTTGTACGATCAGGGCTTTGAATCTCACTTTGATTTCGACTCCAACTATAATGATCTGGGGGCAATGGTGGTAGACCACATTGTCCCTGTCCTCGCCCTTGCCCTTGCCCTTGCCCTTGCCCTTGTCGCGGTTGTAGCTCTTCCATCTCCATGTCCATGTCTAATGATATTTTTCCTTTTTCCTTTTGTTGTTCTAAGAATTGGCCTATTAGTTCCGATGTTGGATCCGTGCCACCATGACCATATTTTTGGGACGTAACAGATTTAACATTATTAGAATGTCGTTCTTCTTCTTCTTCTTCTTCTTCTACTTCATCATCAATTGGTCTAGGGAAGGAAAATTCCTTACACAAGGTATTCCTTGGACCAGACGTGTTATTTCTTGTTCTTGTGCTTTCATCTGGCATGTCCATCATGGAGGGTTCAATTTTAACAATGACTTCACCATGTGTAGAGGGGTTCATGGGGTAACTAGTGGAAAAACTCCCACCAACATCATATTCTTGGTGCGGGAAATTTTGTGCAAGCTTTTTTGCGATAACTGACTCATCTTCATCACTATAATTGGAAATGTTATTAGAGTCGTAGGAAGTAGAGATGTTGTGATGACGATTTTTGAAAGAGGATGATTTATTATTGAATGATGTCCTTCGCAAAGAATAATCCATTAATAGAACTATCTAATTTGTTTCTTCTTCATAATCATTCTCTACTTCTATTACTAATGTACTATAATAATTTACTAAAAAAAATTACTAAAAGTGGGTGAGAGAGATAAGTGGGAAAGTAGTTGTTAGTTAGAACAAGAAGAAGACAAAAGAGTTTATTTTTGCTAATTTAATGGACTAACTAACAACTTTACGATTTTATGGGTCTTTTGTGTGGAAATTTTTGTGGACATGTGTGGGATGATTAGAGGTACAAGAAGAAGCTTTGAAGGCAATTTGAAAATTTGAATTTTTTTTGTTATTTTTATTTAACCCATCATAAATTTATATAAAAAAATCCGTACGGTGCAAGCCAAATTATTCTTTGGTAACTCTTTAAAAGTAAGTGGGAAGAACAAAAGAAGTTGTAATATTTTTTTTAGCCCTTATTTGCAACATTTAAAGTACGTGTGAACTTGTGATTCTTTTTTTTTTATCAAGAAAATGTTATGTTATATTGCTAATTTTACGACCCCCAAACTAAAAAAAATTCTTCTTCCCCATTGCAAGAGAAGTTTATGTGTGATAACTATTCTTTTTGTTCTCTTAGTGAGTTGCGACAAGTTTTACATTCATCTTAAAATTAGTTAATATTACTATATATTGATACTTCCACGGTTCTACCTATCATAAATAGACAATAAATTTTTATTAATACGAGTAAGTTGGATTTCACTCATTATTAACGTATTTCTATTTTCTAGTGGCTAAACTACTAACTGGGTAGGCAAAGATTTTCTTGTTAACACTCAGTCTTTAGTAGATTCTCTTTGTTCTTTTCCAAAACCAAAAGATATTGAAACTTCTTACATCCAATAAAAAACAAGTATTCTATTTTTTTAAATGCGATATTGATTATTTTCATACTCACCAAAAAGGCAAATGTTGTTTCAAAAAAAAAAAAAAAAAAAAAAAAAAGGCAAATGTTGCATCTAAAAAACAGAGGAAGTATAAGTTATACTTTGGTGGGGTAAGGGAATCAAGGGTCCAAATCAATAGAGAAGGGCATGCAAATTCTTAGGTGTCTCTAGGAGCATGTAGAACTATATGCTTTTCTTTTTTGCACATTTATCACATACTTTGTTTTAATGCGCAAAATATAAAATGTCCAAAAAATGTGAGAGGGGGACTTGAAGACTGAAGTAATGGAAGGAGTAAGGATGTGAAAAGCTATTATTTAAGGATAAAAAAACTAAGAAATCACATTGTGCCACGTAAGGTAAGCGAACGAATCATTTTAGAAAGGCATATTACCTCATAATTGTGATTATCTTGACAAAACACATAGTGTAGATTATGTTAAGCAGGGTAAGAATAATTGAGATTATCACTGTCAATTTGTCACAATAAGATAAAGATTAAGAAGCAGAAAAGTACATATGAGTTAATCATTCTATTATTAATATTTTAATTTTCCTATCCAATACCCTTCTATTTGAAGAAAATCTACATAATAGTTCTTGAATCCTCACCAATCAGAAAAATTCTCCACAATACCCATGTGATCTAAAATTATTATAAAGTTGAAAAAAAGTTTTTCAATTATTATTTCCTACCTTATCACGACAGTCTAGAATCGAAACTTCTCAAATAATCTCAAGCGTAAACAAAACAGACAAATAAACTACACTATATAAATCCGATCATCTCCATAATAAACAACATTAGCATATTAAGCGACAAACTTATAGTTAAATTGTTTCAACTTTCATATACAATAGTAGAAATCACATACTTCCTCCGTTCTGTTTTAAATGAAACGTAGGGCCTTGGCACGGGGATTTAGAATAGGAGAGAGATAGAGAGAAAAAAAAGAAGGGACCCATGTGATGAGGAGAGAGATAGAGAGAAGTGAATACCAAATAAGGTAACGTTTCAATTATTTTGAAAGGCCTAAAATAGTAAGTGTTTCATTTATTTTAGAACGGAGGAAGTATATAAAATCCTTTCTAGAATGTGTTTGGTGAGTTTTGACTCCTAACCTTCCCCCCATAAGTCAACACTAGCCAACTACTCATATTTCAATCATAAAAACTATACTATCAAAATATATTCTATACATTCACTACTTATTAGTGGATAACATCTAACGTAGTTGATAAACTTAGAATTAAAGCGCATCTACCAAAGCTAGTGTTAAGATCCTCTAGAGTTTCAAAATAACTCTACACGGTAGAGTTCGTTAAATATCAGTCGTTGATTAAGAAATCAAAGGCTTGTATTTTTTTTCCCAAAAATCCCCCCTATTTTTCCCCCGAATATCTTGCCCATATCTTTTCCTTTCCCACTAATCATGAGCCCTTGATTTTATAATATATGGTTAGGATTCAACTCTACTTTGTAGAGTTTTCATATAACCTAGAGGATCTGGACTCAAAGCTTATATGGTGCACACGCTAGTACATAGAGCATGGTGCGTACATGTATATGGATAACAAGTCAAATATACATAGATAACAAGCCAAATGAAGATATGTACATCTTTAATGGTTGGTCTTTACGTACATAATCTAGTGCTTCATGTTCATCGTGTGTATGGTCCTCTTCATACGGACTTCATTTATGTGGGATAAATTAGTAAACCCAAGTGTTTTCTAGTTGGACACTCATCACACTCTCACAAACTCACACTAGTCTAGCACTATAATCTGAGAAAAATGGAGAGAGAAGGAGTGCAAGAAAGGATGCATTCATCTCGACGAACACCCATTTCCGGCGACGATAACGAAAACGACGAATCTGACGATGAATCAAAGACGAAGAAAAACATCGCAATCTCAGCTCGTTTTATCAACTTTATTAGTCGTCAATCTCACGCTCTTCTTTGGCCTTGTCTTGCACTCACCTTCATTGTCGTTTTATTCACTTCTTCTGTCGTTTTCTACACTCGTTCTCTAGTTTGTGTTTCTTCTTCATCAGCTACTTACTTCCAATCTCAATCTCGGTTCGCTTTTTTTGGGTTTGATGGACTTGAATCTGATTTTGGATCTCTTGGTGTTCCCTGGTGTAAGCTCTTCAATCTCATTGTTAAATTTCAGTTTTTTATGAAGTTGGATCTGGAATTTTTAGTGAATTTTATCTGGGTTTTGTTTATATGAATGTGGGTTTTTCTTAATTTGAGTAAGTATGTTGAAGATTTTTATCTGTTTTTAGTGATTTCTATATGGGTTTTGTCTATATGAAAATGGGTTTTTCTTAATTTGGATAATTTTATATGTTTATAGTGATTTTTATATGGGTTTTGTCTAATTGAATATGGGTATTTGCTATTTCGGGTAAGTTTGTTGGATAATGTATCTTGGTTTTTATGATATGTTTGTTTTGTCGGTGTGAATTGAATGAAAATGGGATGTGCTAACTGCTAATTGTACTTGTATGAGTGTTGGAAAATTTAGAAATCAGTAAGATAGATGTTATAGGTTTAATTCTGCATAATAATTATTGGAAGGTTAGATTTGAATAAACCTGCTGGTTTTGGGAGGTTGGAGGCATTTTTTTACCTAATATACAATTTACCTTTTGATTAGTTGAGAGAGGTTTAGGAAGCTAAGGTTGGGTAGTGTGTTCATGTTTATAGCCCCTGTCTGAAGAATTGGATAGATGCATGGAGTTGAAGCATTTCATGCTTGTTTAGTTA
The DNA here is from genome assembly GCA_947646795.1 of Beta lomatogona. Classification (NCBI taxonomy): domain Eukaryota; kingdom Viridiplantae; phylum Streptophyta; class Magnoliopsida; order Caryophyllales; family Amaranthaceae; genus Beta; species Beta lomatogona. The sequence goes on from CANSNZ010000273.1 coordinate 656,651, forward strand.
CAACGGAAAATTAGATCTTTGTGAGCGTGACGTGATGATGGAGGAACTAACCAAATGCAACTACTGCAGCAACTAGAATTAGCAACTGTCTTTGATAAACCTGTACTAGTAAAATTACTAGTTGGACTAGCGTAGAATGTGATCCGTGATATGCTTAATCACTCTTTTTTCAATAGGAAGTTTGGTCTAACTAGTGGTTGTTTTGTGAGCATACCCACAACATATTCAAAGCTCAAGGTTAAAGTTTGCTGTGTAAGATTTAGGGGGATAGAATTAGTGTTGCTTTTGAGTAGATTGTTTCTGTATGAAGAGTTAGACAATGCTGAATATTTCTACTAGTATGTGTCTTTGATACAATTAATGAGTAATATATATCCCTTCAAATCAATGGAGCTTTCCAACATTTGGACTCCACCATTTTTGAAGCATCACAAAGTAGCACATAGTATACAAACTCAATACAATGCCATTGAATGAACTCTTTGAGCTTAAATGTGTGCAGTTTCTATCTTACAGAACTTTCTGAATTGTAATGAAATAGAGTAACAGCTTCTTACTTGCATAGCCTCCCAAATGGACACAGTTCATGGCCTCATGATATGAAACCCAGAGATGTCGTAATACTCAATCATCTAAGCATTAGCGATAACCTGCACCATTGAGGCATAACGTGTCAAGATAGTAATCCACGACATTTAGAACAAAGTGTATATTGATCAACACTAAACCTTAAATCGGATGCCTTAAGTATTTACTCCCCAAAATTCTCAGCCTTCTTATAAGTTAATTCTAGACCAGTCTCTTTCTTCACCTTCTTTTTCTTACCACCTAAAAGTCGGTCAAAACTCCAATTTATCAACAACTACATCACTACTCGAATAAGCTACATTCAGCAATTCAGAACAAAAACCTTTAAGCATCAAAAAGAACACAAACTCACCAGTTTAACATTCGCTTCACCAGCTTTTGCCTTCACATCACCAGTTTTAGCCTTTTTATCACCATCCATAGCAAAAATTCTTCTAGTGTTAATGAAACAGCACCCCAAAACAAGTCAAAACTTTTCCTGGATTTATCATGGAATAAGGATGGAGAACTGTTTTTTCAAACATTGGAAGACTAAATTCTGGTCTCCTATAGGCCTATACTTTAGTTGTGTTGTTGCACTAAAGGAAGATAAATCCTTGTTTCCTGACTTCGGATTCCAGATTTTGATGCTTAATGGATACGAGTGTAATATTACTAGTCATTTATGTTCTTGGTAGTGCCGACTGCAGCTGTAGGCTGTAGCCTAGGTACTGACCTGACTTCCTAAACTTTCTTTTACACTATCTGATTGAAGCTGACTCTTTAACTTCTCATATAGTAGATCTCCTGGCTGCTTAGTCAAGCACATAAGTTCCGACCTTGTCTGCATGAGTGCCTATATGTACTTGAAACAGTCTAGTGATCCTTTTCTGATTTGATCTATATGTGTGATCATCTCACACAGACAATGTACATTTGTGCTGAAGGATTATGGCTCTTGGCTATGGCACTCTTTTAGGAGCTTGACTTCTTATAGCTTTGCTATTTCAAGTTTTTTCGGTCGGTTGTGAAAGAAGGAGCTTACTTCTTGTCCTGTCTTTTTTTAATCATATTTGTAATTTATTGATTCGTTAGATGACCCTTTTTTCTTGCCAATAGTTTATTGTTTATGGATCAAAAGAACAGACAGACCTGAAATTGGCCTGTTCCTTACTATCTGCTTGAATCTAATTGTTCTTGTTGGCAAAAGGCAGATCGAAACATGGGAAAACAGTGGAATGGACATCCAAAGATCTAATCAGTGGATTGGAAGAGTTTGTACCTATATATGAAACTCGGCCAATCAGAAACAACATGTTTGGCATGGGATTTGATCACAGCTTTGGGCTATGGTTTATTGCACGGTGGCTGAAGCCAGATCTCATGATAGAGAGTGGTGCTTTTAAAGGGCATTCCACCTGGGTACTGCGACAAGCTATGCCAGACACGAGGATAATTTCAGTTACTCCCCGTCATCCTGAGAAATATCTAAAGAAGGGCCCAGCTTATGTTGATCCAAATTGCACTTACTTCGCAGGGAAGGACTTTGTAGATTTTGGAAATGTTGATTGGAGAAGTGTGATGAAGAAACACGGGGTTACTGATCTAAGTCGAGTTCTTGTCTTTTTTGATGACCATCAGAGTGAATTAAAAAGGTATCATGGCCTGACCAGCAAATGCTGATCACGTTATCCTTTGCTAATGATCCAAGTTACTAACAGAGGATACTTTCTTGCCTTCTAATGGTGCTTGACAGATTGAAGCAGGCGCTAAAGGCTGGTTTCAGACATATTGTCTTTGAAGATAATTATGACACAGGGACTGGAGATCATTACTCCTTGAGACAAATTTGTGATCAAACGTATATAAGAGGTACCGTTCTTTATACTGTTTCCCTATTTTTCATCTGTCTTAGCTTCTGTTTCCTATGCTTTGCATTGAACAATGCACCACTTGCCCACCTTGCCTTCTAGAATTCAATAAGGTTTTTAATGTTTTCCTCAACTTTCCCCTCCTCTTAACACCACTGCAAACACAAATATATGATAGAAGTGCTGATATTGCCCTAATATTGGTTCTGGTCCGGTCATATCCTTCTGTCTTAAGGCTTCCATCTGTATTGTTCAAAGTTCCTCATTCCTATAAAAAGAATTAGAAAAAAGTTCCTGGTTTCTAAAATCTGTTGATTTTAAAAAAAGTTTTACACCTTAATCACTAGCATTGCTAATTCTTAAAATTAAGTTCGTAACTGTTGTGAAAATGATTTCTTTTATTGTATATTGAATATTGAATCACAAATGTCTCGTATACTTCAGCTTTCATATACAACATTTATTATATAATATAATACACCATTAGTTGTTGAATATTACAATCAATATAATGTTGTTCACAAAGAAGCGTTCATAACAACCACGAACTAGGAATTTCTTTGATTTTTGGCTTTCTCATAAAAAATAGTTTCCAATTGAATTTGAATTAGGTGGCGGCCACAGTTGCTTTAAAGACAGCGATGAAGCTAGAACAAGAGCAAGACGGAAACCATTTTGGGAGAAAGCAATGAATATCGATGAACTCTGTGGGCCTAGTGAATCATGGTGGGGTGTAAGAGGGTATATGCGTGATGACTTCAATCATAGCAACAAGTTAATCTCCTACTCAGAACACTTCCAAAATAGCAGATTTGTGGAATCAATTTTAGATATCTATTGGGAGGTTCCACCAGCGGCTGGTCCATCTCTAACTCACCAAACGAGGTATGATCCCGCTCGCTCTGTTCCGCCTATTGTTGAAGATGGTCGCTATGGCCTGTTCCAAAGGCTTGGTCTCGGTAGACTCGAAACTGCTGTATTTAATGGGTACACTCAAATGGTATATGTTCAGATTTCTGAACCTGAAACTTAAGGTTTGTCAAAAATAGTTAGAGATAATCTATTTTGATTTTCGTTTCATGAGACCTTTGAGTTGTCTTTAAAAAATATGCATACTTGCAGTTGCAGCCTTGCAGGCGTGCAGCTCAGTTTGGTCATTTCTACAGCAATGATATATTCTTCTTTCTTCTTTCACCTTTCACTGTTCTAGTTTTGTAATCATAGTTTTAAATTTCCCTCTAACCTACAAAATCATTGAGTTAGTCTGTAATTGATTTCTTCGGCTCTGAGATGTTATATACAAGTAGTTTTTCCTTTTGCTTTTTTGACTTCTTTGGTTAGGAAAGATTTGCTAGATACTATATCTTCTGATTCTCTGAATATCAACTTGTTTAATTTGAATGTGATCTTCTCTTCTCTCCTTTAATCTTTCTCAGCTTTTTAACGATTTTTCGAGATTTTTTTGCATCAAAAAAGATGTTTTTTGCAAGATTTTTAGTGGGTATACAATGACTTACAAATTAAGTACAATATAACAAAAGAAGAGCATCTTATACTTTAACCATCTCACCTCTCATGTATTGTCATTACATGAATACTGACCCCATTTCCAAGTGTAACTTTGAGCTGGAATAACTTGGATATGTCAATATGAGCTGGAGAAGATTTGCAGATAATATAGCTAGTTTCTTATCTTCATATTGAATATTGTAGAAGGTTTGTTTGAAAGATTTCGTATTGCAGCTTGTTACTGAGTCAAGATTCATAATATGTGCGTTGTTTTTCCTGAATGAAGGTTTTTTTAATTAGATTGATCACATGGAGTAGAAGTTAAGTTTTGTCTCTGAAATACAGTGCATCAGGTTTTTTGTTTTTGTTTTTTTAGACATCGGGAAAATTTGCATTAATAAAAACTCAAACACTCGAACGACACCGTAGAACAAACTAACACTACATAACTAAGTTAACATGAACAAGATTAAGTGCGTTAGGTTTTAATAAGTTCTCTTGGATGGAAAAATTGGCAAACAAATAATATCAAGTATGAGTGGTATGTAGAAGAATATAATCCCAACTGATACAATCTAATAATTCGAATTCTAGGCTTGTTCGATACGCTGAGTTTTTATTTATTGGTTCTAAGGTTTTAGAGGACTTAAAGTCGTATAATGAACTTCCCTCAAAAAAAAAAAAGTCGTATAATGAACTTCCCTCAAAAAAAAAAAAGTCGTACTGTATACTAATTTATAAAGAGGTGATATGCTCTTCTTTTCATATTCCTATTTTTCAAAACTAAAACATAAAAAGAAAAATATTTGAAAACAGTAAATGATAACGAATAATTTGGAACAATTAATAAGGAACACATCAGGTACAAGTTGCTGGATGAACCAAATTGTATCAATTCATAAGAAACATATTATGTATAAGTTGATGAATGAACAAAGTTGAATCAATTAATAAGTGGAATTTAAGTGTTTGGAAAGGAGTTAACTCAATGTGAGATTATTCTTGAACTTACAGGGTGCTAATTTTCTAGTTCGGATTATATTTTACTTGTTACTCATGTAGTCATATTCCAATTTGTTTTCTTTTTTGATATCTCCAATTTTTCTATTGAAATTTTCTCCCACTTTAAATGTAACGGATTTAAAATGTACCATAAAAGAGAGGGATTGATTTATGCACACCAAATTCAGTAGGTTGATATAAGAGCTTAAAAATGTATGTTATCTAGTACACAATAATTTTTCACAAACCATAAAAATCTAGTTAACTCACAACACTCCCTACTTTTCAAAACCTCTTGAAGGCTCCCTGTGTTCCACTAGTGCCTCCTTGTTTTAGATCCTTAGGTGCTGCCTGCAACTGTTCTCAGGCTTCAGTCTTACATTTTTCGGCTGCATTTGGAGCTGCCAACAACAAGATTAATGTGTCTTTAATCTTTAACTGCAGAGTTTGTCGAACGTGAAGAACACGTATCTTTGAGCGATATTTAACCTCGATTTTCATATAAGTAAACCTTAAATCGCTATTTGACATGACATACCTAGTCCAATAGCTTCTGACCCTTTCATGATCCGGAGTTTCCTGCAGTTCTCTGTGAACATCCTGTTATAGGGAAAGACTTAATCAGAACTACCATCACAATATTGTGAAAATCATATACATGTAGCCAATAACTATCATTAGCCATAAAAACTATACTAGATAAGTACCCCATGTCATGTCAAAAAATGATGTTATGAACATCAAAGTGTCGTGGCACTAGTAAGTGGTATCACACAACATTACACACCTAGAAAAGATTGAATCACAATTAGTACAGTAACGAGAATCCACTGGGAGCTCAATGGGGATTGTGTTGATTCTTCTGGATAAGACTCAGTTATGGTTTCTATTTGGGTCGGGATCCCCTAATCTGGCCCCATAGGGGTTGTGTCATATACAACTAGTTACATATATAATCAGGAAAAAGGAAGCAATTAGAACAATAACAAAACAAATTGGACCCGGTTATCACAATGCTCATGCTCATACTAGTATCATCTAAAACCAGGTAATCGTACGGATCCTATCGCGAAGTCAATCATTATATCAACAATATTTAGATATCTCAAATGTTGATGTATTTGACAACTAGAAAATTTAGCGACGAGACATATGCGGCCAATAGGCCTCGCCAAAAGGCACTTATTTCAATGCAAATTGAAGTCTATTATGAAAAGAGATGTAGGACGAACAGCACTCACCTCCATGGGACATCACCAACTAACATCCAATCACCGTCCTTGTCTTCGTATGTCAGCACATATTCAGCATTTTGGAGATCTGTTGAATGACTCTCACCCATACCATCCTTCTTTCCATGCCCATTTGAACCATACTGACCTGGAGAGTAACCAGTAATAGATAAGGTCAACTTCTACTTATCTGATATAGTTGTCAAAAAGATCATGTATGGTATGGAAACTCACTATATTATATATCATATCATCGTCAAGTCCACCTGAGATATTAATGCTTCCAGATCCACACATATCCCGAGAAAACAGTACGGATCTAATGGATCATGCATGTATGTGCTTGACAGACACTAACGATGTGTTTGGATTAAAGGACAGAAGATAATGGAAGAAGACAGTGATGAATTCATATTCCTTCGTTTGAATATGTATTGAGATAAGTCTGATGGACCTGAAGTTCTGAACAATCAAGTACTTACCCCTCAGAGCCAAGACTTTTCATTATAGGTTCATCTATTAATCAATTGCTTTTACAAAGAAATTCCACATGCATATCTATCTTAATTTAAATGAAGGTGGAAAATAGTAATACTCATGCTCCCTGATGAAATTATTATCAATAACTAGACTACTGAAAGAAAGAACAAAACAAACTTAAGATGAAGAAAGAACATATACCTGATATAAAGCAGCTAAACATTTTCTCTAGAGCAGAAGAGAGTTCCATATAGTTTCTATAGGTTTGAAGATCAACCTTCCTCAAGTATGGAGCACCATCCATGCTAACCTTGACATAGTTGCAAGCAGCCGCTGTTTTCTCTTCCGTCTGCTCGTTGTTCTTCACAGAAGTAGAAGCTAGAGTATTCTTGCGGAAAGATCGAATTGGTGGCCATCCCACAACCTGCGCTCTGTTGAAAAACAATGTCTCAATACTCCACATACACAAAAGGAAACTTATGGAAGTGAGAGCATCAGAATTGAATTAAATTAGGCAGAATAGCTGTATGATACATGAAGGTCATAAATATTGTTCGTTGAGTTATCAAAATATTCACAATTTTGAGACAAAACAATCCTCACTTCTCCTACCTTTTCTCAGCTTTCCATTACACTTGTTCCCTCTTTTATGTTACATGAACTCCTCACTTTACCTCAAAACACCTATATTTTTCCCTAGATTAAAGGGTTTAAAACAACTTCGATTCTTCGAAAGCAACACAGATCCTTCTACTTAAGCAGGCATCCGAAAAGACAAAAACAAATATAGCTGAAAAGTGACAGAATGTTGATACCTTGATTTTCATATACTTACTACAAGATATGTGATTCCAATCATTCCATAAATCCATACATAACATCTATGACTCCATATACAACATTTATTGTCCAATATACAATCAGAAAATGTAACAAACATAAACAAAATAAAAAACTCCCTAAAGATTATGAATTCATCAGCACAAATAAGTTCTATCATATCACATAATGCAAAAAAATGACCATATATTAAATCACAAGCAATGAAAAATAAAATAAAAGTTGACAACTCACTTTGCAGCAGGAGCACTACCATTTTCATTACCAGAAACTTGAGGCTGTTTTTCCTGAACAGAATTAGTAGATGAAGAAACCAATTTCTGGGCATTGTTATTCTCAACACCACTAAAATTCTTACCATCTTTACTCAAATTACTGTCAGATTTTCCATTAATAGAAAAAACCCATTTCTCACAACCATCAATTGCATCAGAAAAACCCCTCTTTGCCCCTGAAGCAAAACCCTTTGGTGACCCAATTGAGTACCCATTTTGGGTATTTCCTTCAAAATCCTTACCAAAAATAGTAACCCCAGAACAAGGTTTCCTTTCTGGTGACTCACAACCTGGTAACCCAAGACTCAACTCAGTCTTCAAAGCACTGCGTTTTGAAGAGAAAGAAGATGGTTTTGGAGAGAGAAGATTAACAGAGTTTTCCATGGAAGAAACCTCTGATAAACCTATGTAATCATGCTCTAATGGCCTAGACATTAAACTTAAAGTTCAGCACTTTATATTATACAAAACCCAGTAAAGAAAACTTTGTAACAAGTGAATTGTAGAAGAAGTAGAGGAGGATGAGAGAGAATATAATGTAAAAACTGGGTAGTAAGAGAGAGAAAGAGCACAAGATATGCACTTATTAAAAACTGGATTTGATGCAGAAAAGAACCTTCTTTGGCCTTTCTGTAGCTCTTTGCCCCCTCCAAATTATTATTTTTTTTAATGATGAATTAAGTTAAGTAGTCATGAAATGATTTCTTATGACGATTTATATTAGCCGACTTTAAATTATATTAGGACAAAGATTATGTTATTTTAGACTAAATTGAACTGAAATAAACAAAAGAAAAATTTAAAGTGAAATGAAACTGTAAGATTAAAGTAGTTGAATTGAACTAAAATGAAATTGTACTCACAAGGCCTAAGAGTTTCAATTCATTTTAGTTTAGCTAGTTTCCTGTCACAGTTTTAGTTCAATTTAGTGGCCATGTTCTTTTGGACTTATTTTCAGTTCAGTTTCTTGTAGTTTAGTTCAGACACTCTCTCTGTCGATCATGTTCAACACTCTCCCAGTTCAGTTCAGTTCAGTTTCTCACAATTTAGTTTACCTCAGTTCCTCCCAATCCAAAAGTACGGAACCTAGTTCAGTCCAAAATAGGGTCTAAGGCCCCGTTCTTTTGGACTGAATTAGGCTGAACTGAACTGCGAGAAACTGAACTCAATTGAACTGCGAGAAACTGAAATGCAGAGAGTAAGTGAACTAAACTAAACTAAACTGAACTGCAAGAAACTAAACTGAACTGAAATGAAAATAAGTCCAAAAGAACAGAGCCTAAGGCGTTGTTGTAGTAATGATGGATTGAGAATGAAATGAAAAAAAGAAAAAAAGTGGGAATTCTTTGCAAAAAAAAGGGGGGAACAACTGGAAAAAGGTTTAAGGGAAAGAAAAATGATAAAAGAAATGAAAAATGTAAAGAAAAAAGGGTGAGTCTGAGCAGCAGGTGTTGTTCCTTCATCATCATATAAAACCTTTAGCATATTCTTTTTTCTTTTGTTTATTAATTGTTTGGGGATTGGACCAGTGCCTTTTTTTTTATATTCTTTGTCTTACCATTTGAGGAGTATTTAGCAGACAATTAGCACCGACAACTTACTGCAGAATTTCCGGCATAAAAACCTTTTTATCCGTATGTGGTTCTTGTTTTTATGATCTTAAGTATATTTCTAATCTCAAACTTTGCTTGTTTTTTTCTACATCTTTAACTTACAAATCACTATTCCTACCATGTAATCACACTCCCCAAGAGTAGAGGTTAATTTATTAACTAACATGATTGTTTGACCCTTTCCACTAAAGAAGACTGCATAAGGTATTCTTTAAATCATAAAATGTAAGAACAACAACTCTTAATAAGTAACAACTTTGTGCTAATGTGGTGTTTGGTAGAGTTTGTAATAGGTTTAATGTGTCGATTCATGAGGATGTGTCCTTACTCGTTCGCATTCATGGGTTAGTTTGTTTGTTGTTCTTTACAAGTTATAAATTGTTGATAGAACTATAGATGGGGTTATCTGGGTCTGTTCTTTTTATTTCGGGTCAAGCGCTTTTAATTTTGGATTATGTTTTGGATCTATGGTATTTAAATTTGGTCAGCTCGATCAATATTAGATTTTAGCCATTTAAGTGAGTTATTAGTATAATATTGATCCAACATTTGGATTTTTTATTCTGAATTATGTCGCTTAGGGTTTTTGGTCGGATAATTTATTGTATATAGTTCACGAAAGATTAGACAGTTTATAGTACTTCTTATTTCTCATAATAGAACCCCCTTTTTCAGCATTTTTTTTATAGTGCGTGAAGCCGTGAGCCACTTTTCTATTATTGGATCGCTCAAGTCTAATGGTCATGATCATTCTAGTACCATTAATATTTTTTCCATAACTACTAGCATATTCCTTAACTATAGATAGGGTGAGGAGCATTATGGATCAATGGATCAAAAATCCGATGGTTGTGATTCATTTGTCATTAATAGTTTTATTGTACTTAAATACTTGCATGTTTCAAATTCTGGGTGTATCCCAACAAATAGGACAAACATTTTTCAAAAACGACACAAAGTGCTGGAAAATTGACATGATCACATTGTATGACTAAATTTTGGCACATGACATTAGACTATTGGAGTTTTGAAATGGACATTGACATGTTCTGAAAAGGACACAAATACTTGAAATATGACTTTGAAGTATAAATAACACCTTATAAAAATGATACAAACCTGAAAAATGACTTTGGAATTTATTCTTATTTCATATTTTGAGTGAGACATCGAAAATTATAAATGATACAAATTCTTAAATAACGACATACACCGATAAACATGACACATAATTATTGAAAAGTGACTTCAAATCTATATGTTTTTTTCAAGTGTTAGGTCATTATTACGAGGGTCATAATAGTGGATCCGTAGTGCTATATTTATAATAAAATAAGACTTTCAGTTACATATTGCAAGAAAGTTGGTATGGTCAATGACTCAGTGTTTTGAGATTTTACTATTCAATATACATGTAGTTCCCCCTGCACAGATTGAGGGGGCGTCATCATGGATACCTTATAGTAAATATGCAGTATGGTCAATGGTGGAAACCTTTATAACTATAGTTTCAGGGTTAAGGGTGAGCCAATGTCTTATTTTAACATGTCACACCATAAAAAAAAAAAGGAGACGCATATAAACCACACTATTTATGAACTCAACATTGTATGCTTAGATCAGTGGTCGGCCACAAAATGTTTTCAATTTGTAAGTTGCGGGTTTGAATCTTACTATATCAATTTAACTTTTAACGAGCCAATGGATCATTATAGTAACTTGGAGATGTTAAGCTTTGAGAGTTAGACTCAATGAGCATGTTAACATTTTTGGATTTTAAGAAATGAAATCAAATATCTACTCCCTCTCTTCTGTTAATTAGGTTCAACTCCTCTCCTCAATCCATTACCACTACTTGGTGGTAATGGACTCCCCTAATTTATTACCTTTCATTCCTCCTCAAGTAACAATATTAATTTGTTGGTGTGATAATAGTTATCATTCTCTTTCATCCCAAGGCTTGAACCAAACAATCAATGAAAGTAACAAGTTTTGTTACCATTCCATTCCACTCCAATCCTTCATTTATTTATATTTCATTCTCTTCCACAATTTGAATAAAACAATGCAAGTTCTAAGAGTGTAATGTGGGCAAGTAAGCACTAAAAATACCTTTTTCAATGTAATATTTGTATATAGGGAGGTAAAATATGTATAACTCAAAAAATAAATACATATTAAATTGGATCATATATAATTTTACTATGGAAAAACCACAATTGTTGATGAGATTCTACACTTATGCAAACCCTTGCATCATATTGTTGTTTGACATAACCTTCCAGCAGATATAGGTTATATAGATTTGTATATAGATTTACGCCAACAATCAAATCTACAAGTGGACAAGTTTTTGTCTTCATTTATTTTACCTACCTCATATCAACATCAATGGATAAGCTTTGAACTCCCAATTCCATACAGCTAGAGTATAATCCTAATGATTATTGCAATACATTTAGACACGTTGATCCCTACTGATTTAACTATACAATCACAGTGTTATCCAATAATTTATTTCTACTAAAACAAGGAGTATTTGTAGCACCAATAGTTTTCTTATCTAATCTTAGCTTTGATGAACTTCTCTCAACTTTTCTAAATTTTACTAAATTTATCCAAACTTTCCGAGACTATATTTTTCTTAATAAGTTAAAATAAGTTAAACAAAGTATTAATTGGTAACTACCAATTGATTGAGAGAATCGTTCATCCATATTCGCAAACTCTCCAAATATTTTTCCTAAACTCATCAAAACATGATAGAGTATAAAACTATTACCGGGTCCTCAACCATTTAGCGCCAGGTATGAGGAAGGCCTGTGTTGCATCCACACTTCAAGCCCAATGGGCTTTTGCGTGAGGGGGTGTGATAGAGTATAAAATTATTCCTGGGTCCTCAACCATCAGTTTAAGCTTTTGGTTGAGTTGGTCCTTTGACAAAACACCTCGTACTCTTCCTCTTTGTTTCCAATATATGCAATAAAACATGAATTAATCCAACCTATATAAACTTGCAATCTGCTAATAAATAAACTATCCTAGCTACTATCTTAGTCATGCATGCATGCACATGGCCATTACTAAGTACTAACCAACACACAAAAGAAAGTAACAGCTCGTGTGAGAGAGTGACATAACAAACATGAAGCTCTGAAATAGTAGTACAACTACTAATATTACCACAATTTGTTTTTTACTCTTATATTAAATAAACAAACAAGTAATAATACAAACTTTTACACTTCTAAGTTATACTTGTAGTACCAAATAAAGATCTTAAAGATTTTACCCATTAAAACATTTTTCCTACAATCCAAACACACGTCGCAATTTGACAGCAAAAACACACGCTTGCAAAATGCAAAGGACTTTATAGAGTTTTGCAAAAAATATATTTATGATTATTTATAGTAAAGATTACGAAATTACAAGCAGAAAGAACTGAAAGGTTTTACTAAAAGAGACAATATAGTTCCAAATTTCTAGAAATTTGAAACAGTCAGCGTAAAAAAAGGCAGATTTTCTGCTTTTTTAATATTATTATTGTTTTTATTTTGTGGGTTCAGGTTTTTTTCTTGATTCGAGAATACTGTCGTTTTGTTGTCCTTCTATCTGAATCTTAATTGAGTTTGATTGAATAGTAAATGTGTAAAATTGATTCAGGCATTTCTGGGTTTGTAAGATGTAGGAATGGCAACGGGTCGGACTTGGACCGGATTATGCATAATCCGACTCCGACCCTACAAGAAGTCGGATTTTAAATCTGACTCCGACTCCGACATCCGACTCCGATAATCCGAATCCGATCCGACTTAAAATCCGGACATCCGACTCCGATCCGACTCCGACCCGACTCCGACATCCGACTCTGATAATCCGAACATCCGACTTTTTTTTTTTGCACGATTTTATATTGTAAAAAAAAACTTGTATAATACAAAAAATCTAAGCAATAACTTAAGTTTAACTAAGCACATAAAATCAAATAAGCAAATACATGATTAAAAGCAAAAGTTCATAAAACATAAAGTTATCAACTTCATCCAAATCAACCTAAGGTTCATACAACAATAAGAATCTTCTTCGCATGGAAACTAATCAATTAATGCCATTAACATTTTTCTTCAACCTTCCATGGAAACTAAACACCTTCATCCAAGTCTTCACCTTCAACTTTAGTCAACCATGGCGCCTTTGGTTAAAAGTTGGGATTATTAAGAATGAAAAGTTTAATAACAAATTGAGCATATATAGATTAGATCTTGTCTAATAAAAGTATACAATTATTGTTGTACACACATAACTACACTATATATTATATTAGAGTTTTATACTAGATTTAACTATTTACATAGGTCATAACTCATAAGGTTTATAGGGTATTACCGTATTAGACTATTAGGATGGCCCATCATCGAATTGAGTATATATAGGTTAGATCTTGTCTAATAAAAGTATACAATATTTTTAAATGATATCATAATTCATAAGCATATGTATTATAAGTTTGATAAGAGTGTCAACTGTCATATGACAGTATGACACATACATACTACATTGGAGAGTGTCGTGTCATGTGCCACCAACCCATCTTTCCTTTGATAGAAACGTCTTTGAATATAAACTAAGACCAATTGCTTTGAAAGTTAAAATCAAAGTTAGAGTATACATATGTAATACATTAATATATAAAAAATAAGACTAATTGCCTCAAAGTCGGAGTCGGAGTCGGATGTCGAGTCGGATTATGTCGGAGTCGGAGTCGGAGTCGGACATCCGTCGGAGTCGGATCGGAGGTGTCGGATTTTTTATGAGATCCGACTCCGACCCTACTCCGACTCGGAGTCGGATTTTTTAAACGGAGTCGGATGCGGATTTTTTTTTTCTCAGAGTCGGCTCGGATTTTTTCTCGGACTCGAAGTCGGACTAGGGTCGGATCCGGACTGGATTGCCATCCTTAGTAAGATGTATAGGAGAGATTTTAGTGGGAAAATTACAGTTGATTTAACTACAGTATATGTTAAAATTAATTTACTATAAAGTTGCATTGATTTTGGTGTTTGAATGAAGTGGAGAGAAACAAAGATTCCACTAGAAGGTTACGTATCATAGAAGATGAACATATAATACGATTATTTGGCGCAGAAAATTATTTTTGTTTTATTTTTCAAGTAAAGTACAATTTTTTTTAAGTTGGTAAGATGAAGAACCCTACTGAACTGACACATCGCACAGGTACAACCAGCCAAGTTTGCAGGTCAGGCTCGAGGGAGGAGGGATGGTAAGGAAAACCTCACCTTCAAAGAGCCCCTAGTGGAATTTGATCCCATGACCTTGAAGTCATGAGGCGAAACCTTTACCACTAGGCCAATCCTTGCTTGGTAAGTAGTAAAGTAAAGAACATGAGTGTTTGAGAAAATGATTCAAATACTTAGGAATTTATATAAAAAAAAAGTAGGTGTATAAAAAAGTAATGACATTATTTGGGTTGATTATTTAATGATCAAGATTTTCGACTTTTGTTGTATATAGTTGTTATCTGATTAGTAATTATATTATGTTTTTAAAATATAATTGTTTATCTTTCATCATTTAATTATTCTTGATAGTTTCAATTATTGATAGTTATGTATCCTTGTAATGTGCTTTGGGTGACAATAAGGGTTTGGATGAGACAATTTGGAGGTAAAAGAGAGATCAACGATGCGAAAAATTACAAAATTTATTTATTATTCCGTTTAAGGTTGTCACCTTGAACAAGAGTTTCTTATACTTTTTATTAAGGGTCCAGTGAATATCATGGTGGAGAGTTATCGCTTCTACTATAAAGAATTGAAAATTTCCTAATAAGAAGATATGCAAGCTAGGAACGATGAGCTAGCCTTGTGAATATCAAATAATAAGGTAGATGAATGATGAAATTTTCTTTGACGAACTAATAGCAAAAGGTGGTGCTTAATTCCAATTTATTAGCACGAAACTAAGTATCTAGTTTAGATATGAAGAAGGACCTAAAGTTTGGATTTTTTTTATTGGTTAAGGACCTAAAGTTTCAAAAATTATTGTTAAGGACTTCCAATTGGATGTATATATAACATTGTTAATAAAAACTAAATGATATAAAAATTCAAACTTTATGCCCTCAACTATCTCTTTTTTTTCATTATCTTTTCCCTCTTCACTTTTTTATAACCCATAAGCTTAAAAACAATAATGGGAAAAAAAATTTGAGGAGTGTATTTTAGTCAATTGCAAGTAATGCATTGCTAAAAATAGATGAACAGTTCAGTACAAATTAAATCGACGACCCTTCAAATTGATAACAATAATTTATCACCTCATGCCCATTCTTATTTACTTGGAGGACATGGTCCTAATATTGTACCTTGATGCATTAAGATTTTTATTTAAACCATTACGTACAATCTCTATAAAATCATGTTACTCTTTGCCGTTAAAATTACAAAAATATACTCCCTCCGTTTCTTTTTAATCTACACACTGTTGCTTTTTCTATTTTTGGTAACATGTCAAATCTACTTTCTCCTCTTTTTCCACCCATGTCATCTACTTTTTAATATTTTAACCCACTTTTTAATTTCTCTCTCTTACTTTTTAATTTATCTCTCCACCTTTTCAGTTTCTCTCTCATACTTTTACACTTTCTCCTCGGTTCTCCCCAAGTGAAGTGAGTAAATTAAAATGAAACGAAGGGAGTATTGTGGATGCTAATTACTAGCTAATGTAGTTGCCAAAAGTCTTGAGTGGTGATACCTAATACATCGTTACTGAACCATGTTTGATACATTGTCCTCACTCCTCAAGATAAAAAAATATGTATATTAAGGAAAAAATTGTGATTTTTTTATTGTTAAGGACCTAAAGTTACTTTATTATCATCGTTATAACTAATATCTAATTTAATATCCTTAATAATAAGCATTGAAACTTTAGATCCTTAACAATTAAAAAAAATCCAGACTTTAGGTGGTTGTTGTATGGTTAACATTTAAACTTTCTTTCATTATTGACAAGAAAAACCGCTGTCAAAAATTCATAAACTCAAAGTACCTAGTTGCCCAAACATCATGTGCAAACAAAAGTTCAAAAAGTCCAAACCATCATCACGATTTCGTCCTAAAAACATTAATTATGCAAACAAGAATTATTTTGTTTGATTTAATGTTTAAACAAATCAAGGTTAATACAGTACTAAAATGTGATTAACAAGAGTATTTTTTTAACTTTTTACAGTAATAAAAAACACTGATTGTACTTTTTTTTACCGTGCTTGAATATCTCATGCACCACTGTCTGCGGTGGACAGGTTGAATCCCATGTAACCCACGCCCGTATCTACGGTAATTATGCTGCAGCACTAAAGCTGATTGGGCGTGCTATTTAGATCCAACGATCCAGATATGATGTTAATAAATCTGACGGTTTAGATGCAAGTGACATCTTTGTGTATGGTCGTTGGGGATTGGGGAACACGATCGGTGACTTTTTGTTGACTACAACTGAAGTAAGTGCTAGTCCCAGTAAAAGAAAGACGGAAAGAGGATTATAAAAAAGAACGTAATGACTATCTTACCATCTAAAAGTGTCGCTTGGAAAGTAATTGAGGAATATCGGATCCTTCTGGTAAGGGGTGAGAATTGAGTACAAACGTCTGAATTTGACGGAAGTTAGGTTTTGGGGGTGCAGCCAAAATTTTTATAAAACGTTTGGGGGTTCATTTCAAAAAAAAAAAAAAAAAAAAACAAAAGGGGGATTGTTTTAAAAATCAACAAACATAAGGGTGTTTTAACCAAAAAATTCTATATTCAAAGTACCAAAACTAATATATTATATAACACAATTTTAGAGATATTAGTGGTAATGATTTTCCAAAATCAGAGGATCTTATTAGGTTTAATTTGAGCCTTCGTGATCTAGTGTGGTATATCAATGATATGATCATCCGATTAATAGACCAAGATGAATTTGTTTAGCTTTGAAATAATGTGATGTAATAAGCATTCATCAATGTCCGATTTGGTGTGGATATTTTAGCCCACACGAACCATTAACAAAAAACCTTTGTAAAATCCCACCTTATCGCTAGTCTATGCAAACTCCTAAACCAAACCACTGCCGCCTCGCCCTTAAAGTGTTCTTTACCATTCATTTAGAACACTTTGTACAAGTCAAATTTAATCATGTACGCTACTTTGGTTTTAGAGTTGGATAAGAAGGGGGGATGGGAGAGGATATCGACCATTGTGATTGAGGAGTTGGATATGGAGATCGACGATGGTGGAGTGGTTGATTGGGAGGATAAGAAAGGGGCCAAAGTGCAGAGTAGATTGGTGAAGGTGTTGATTGGTGTTGAGAGGAGGGAATCAACGGTGAGGGTGAGAAGAAATGTGGGCCACAACCAAATAGTATTAACAATTTAACATGAAGTCGGTTGTTGGCGATAACCATATCCTTTTGCTTATGTCGGGAATTGATAAAAACATCTATGTAAACCCCGACTGCAACATTAATACCCAAAATGCTTTTAACGTAACAGAATTTCAGCCTTTGCTCGATTTAGCTCAAGTAGTTGACAATAGTGACAACAATGTTATCAATGGTGCAGGGATCAACTGAGAAGGATTTCGACATTCATTGCTTAGGCAAGATCATTGGACAAAATGTTGACATGTCATTCTCTCATGATGATCGCTACTTGGAGCATACCATAAACCTTGGAAGCTACGAAAAGGAAGACACTAAATTATGACAAAATGAGTCAGATTAGTAAAACTGAAAGTTTGTTGGTATAGGGTTGCAAATTTTTAACACCAATCATACAAATTTGTTGATCTGGAGGTCAGTCAACTCTTATCATCTTAACAATAAGATATCAATGAAGTTCCTTTAAGAACGAGCCAAATCTATCTAAAATCATATTATTACAGTAATTTTTTTTTATCAGGAAAGAAAACTAGGAGGTGTCTCTACAATGAAACACCACCTAAAACATCCTGGAGGATGTTACAAGTTACAAATTACAAGTAACCACAAAGAAGAGAAAGGAGCACAAAATAACACAAGTGGAAGCTTCGCCGCGGCAAAAGAGCCTTCTACCCAGGCTCAACCGAAGACACCTTCTTGAACCCGTCACGGGGGGCAAAACAAAATCCACTGAATTGACACCTTAAACTTCCAATGAAACAAATCCAACTTACTGACAATAAACCGGCTAAGGGAAGGAAATCAGGAGAGGAGCCCGAAGCCCTAAGCCCGAAGTCAGCAGCCCAGCAGCGAACCCTCACCCGATGCCGTAGAATGCGAACACCTACCCACCGCGAAACAAACCACCGACGACGGAAACCGGACCATCGCGACTAACGAACCATTGCGAGAAAGAACTGAAAAAGAGGAACTCCGAAGACTAGATAAAGGGCTAGAGAGAACAAATCCGACTGAGGACAAGAGAATTTAGACTAAATTGATAAGAACTAAGCCATAACAATGGGTAGATCTAAGAAGAGATGAAGAGAAGGGAGGCTAGGGTTTCAATTTCTAAAGAAATTGATTTGGGGCTAGGGTTTTTAGGGTTAACTTATTGGGGAAACTAAGGGGATTTTCTAGAAAGAAGGCAGAGCCTCTCTCTCTAGAAAATCATTCTCATTAAGTGGAAATGAACATCTAAAATTATGTATGAAAATATCGAAAACGACCCCACCAGAACAAGAATGTTTAAAACCTATATCAAATTTTAGATGCTCTAAAAAAGAATGTTCTATCTGTTTTTAGCCAGTCACTGGTAGTTTTAGTGTTCTTTATGGTTCGTAATACAAATAGTAACAAATGACTTTTATTCAATAAAATCACTTTTTTTCATGTTCCTTTCATAAAATTTGTAAAAAAAATCAAAATCGCGTTGGGCTTCATTTATTCACAAGTTCACTCACTCCTATAGTCTCCTACCAAGTTGAACCGCAAATATTCCAACATTAATTCCCATCGTCTTCTATCTTCATCAATCAATAAACTTCATTTCCCCCCCAATTTTTCATGCCATAGAAATTCATGGACACAGAAACCCTAGCTTCATCTTCATCTTCATCTGCTCAAGTTCCTCCGCCAAACGCTTGGATCACTACTTATCAAAGATTGCTCCCTCAATGGAATCCCTCCCCTCTCTCTCACCAGGTATTTTTCGAATTCTCTTTCCCTCCATTAATTTACTTACTCTAGTTTTTCAATAATTTTCCGAATTTTGAATACTTTAGGTTTAATTTTGCGATTTTTTCATTGCAATTGAAATTATTGTGGTAGATGATTCCGATTACGATATCGCGAGTAAATCAATTTGATGCTGGAAGACTGGATGTTGAACTGTCTTCCGAATTTAGAATACTCTAGGTTTATTTTTACGATTTTTTCATTGCAATTGAAATTATTGTGGTAGATGATTTCGATTACGATATCTCGAGTAAATCAATTTGATGCTGGAAGGCTGGATGTTGAAATGTCTTCCGAATTTAGAATACTCTAGGTTTAATTTTACCATTTTTTCACTGCAATTGAAATTATTGTGGTAGATGATTCCGATTACGATTTCTCGAGTAAATCAATTTGATGCGGGAAGACTGGATGTTGAAATGTCAGCTATGTTGAAAGAACAGCTGGTGAAAGTATTCTCGTTGATGAAGGTATCTACTTATGGTTGTATTATTGTTAACTTTGGAATTATTGTTTGGAAGTGTATGTTTGTTGAATTTTTGCACTTGTTGGAATTAGCCAGGGATTTTATTTCAATATGAACCAGAACTTGATGCGTTCCTTGAGTTTCTTATCTGGCGATTCTCGATTTGGGTGGATAAGCCAACTCCAGGAATTGGTCTCATGAACTTGAGATATAGGGACGAACGTGTTACTGAAATGAGGGGAAAAGGTAATTGTTACTATTGTGGTTTGAAATTTGGTTAATTAGTTGCCTTGAGTTTTACAATTTTGCTGTTGGAAACAATGACAAATGATAATGAAGCTTCCTTCGTAATTGAATAGCTGATGTATCTATGTTAATTATTGATAGCGTAGTGGATACTTTATATGCAACTTAAAGTTTTGTGGAAAGAACTGAGGGAATGCACGGAATCAAGAATGAGAAAAGAAGGGGAAGCATCTGTTCTTGTAGCCGCCTTCTTTCTGTTAGGGTAGTACATAATTTAATCTTTTTTAATCAGAGTTTGCCAATGCGACCAACAAAGGTTGAGATCCATCTTACATAGAAGGGTTGTGAGGTGTAGGGGTGGCAATGAGTCGAGACAACTCGCGAGCTACTCGAGATCGACTCGGTCAAAACTCGGTCAAAGCTCGACTCGAGTGAGCTCGAATCGAACTCGAGCTCGACTCGAGATGCTGGTGAGTCGAGTTGAGCAACTCGATACTCGACTCGAAAACTCGTGAGAAGCTCGAATACCCAATTATCAATAGCAAAATACCTAAATTCAACATTTTTCACCTTATTGTTGCTTTTAACATGAGACACTTGCAAGCTACTCGAAATCTACTCGGTCAAAGCTCGACTCGATCAATGCTCGACTCGGTCAAAGCTCGGTCAAAACTCGATCAAAACTCGACTCGAGTGAGCTAGACTCAACTCAAACTCGACTCGAAATGCTAACGAGTCGAGTCGAGTTAGCTCAAACTCGACTCGAAATGCTAACGAGTCGAGTCGAGTTAGCTCAAACTCGAACTCGACTCGCATCATTGCCACCCCTAGTGAGGTGGGATTTCCCCGCCTCGAAGGGTTGTGAGGTGGGATTCCCCCGCCTCCCTATGTTCAACAGTTATTTGCCTTCCACCATAATTTCATGTGTATATTGTTTCGTCTTTTAGTTTTTTAGGCTTTGGGAGAATAATGGATGGTGGGTGTCAATTCATTAGCTCTATGAAATTTCAGCTAGAAGCTACCCTATGGAGCGTTTGTTGGTGTATGGTTTTGAATGGCTGATTTTTCAATCTTTGTGTAGGATCAAGTCAAAAAGATTGAAAAATAGAATGTCAAGATTTCTCTTTGTTCATAACATAGGTGCACTTGTGTGGATTGAGTTGGGGATCTGTGATCTTTTATATTCTTCCTTTGTTAACTAATTATTCTGTGGCCTACATTTCCCTCAATCTTTCATGTAAGTTGGAGTATTGGAAATTGATGTATAACACGACAGATGCTTCTGTATGTGCTGCTGGAAATGCATTACATATGAAATAGGGGTTCTAGTATGAAATGGGGCGCACTGAGGCGCTAAGGGTCCTTGGAGCCTAGGTGCAAGGTGCAAGGCAGAGGTGCGCGCATCCGAACACTAGGTTATCATTGACAAGAAAAGGGAAACTAGGTTATACCTTTATGTCTGTAAAGCTTATACCTTTATGTCAGTAAGCTTCTATTCTGTTCAGGTGTAGCTTTGTTATACAGCCTGTTTGAGTGCTGATCAGGTTTGCGGAGCAGAATATAGTCGAACACATTGAGGATTGATACATATGATTGTGGTGATGTGATTCAATATGAAGTGTTGATGAGTACTCTAAAGTGGAGTGTATGGGTTCATGGTCTTTTTATAAACTTTACAGACATTGAGATCTTTACATCTTGCTGCTGGACTCGGATACCTTTAATTCAGTTTCTAGGTTCTTATCAAATGACTTTGTCCAGTCTCTGTTTTTATCTATGAATTATTGGATGGAGGGATTTCAGATGAATCAACGTCATCTCGTATCTTATTGATAAGCTCTTTGAGCTCAAATACGGCTGAAACGTTTTTATTATATCCGTGGCATCTACAATGGTGAATGCTTCTAGGGGCGGCTAATACTCTTACACAGTTACACTAGATTTGTACCTGATTCCTGAAAATGCTTAGTACCAAGAGCTGTTTGCGCGCTTTTCCAGAGTTTCCACTGTGGCTTTGTTATTGAAAGTCTTGTGAGCTGGACGCTTTAACTTAATTTTAGGGCTTAATGAAGGGTTCATTTCTGCGTTTAAAATTCTGGCTTTTTTGCTGGCTATTTTTCCTCAAATAAAGAAAGCTTTGTCCTTGAAGAAAGCGTTTTATTTTACTTTCTTAGACTTGTATTAAGTATGGTGTTTTATTGGCTTGCATAGGATTGGCTTTAACAGGTTAGAATATAATGTGAATGCAATATTTACCCAAAAAAAAATGCAAAACCAAGTTGCTGATTGCGGACTCTCTAAGAAGTCTCATAGTTCTTGCCATTACATCTTGGGGGTGGATTGGTGGTGAAGGCAGTAGGTGTGCCATTGAATTTCTTATTATGACGTGTAAAACTTTGTAGAACTGATAAATAGAGCTCAAATTTCAGACATTAATGCTATGCTAAGTGGGAAGCTATGAATTTTCATTATTTTGCCTCTGTTCTCACCACTTTTTAAGATGGAAATGTGAAGCTGTGGAATCTTTTAGGAATAAAGGAGAGCTGAAAATCTTTAAACTTCAAAAAAGTTTGACTATTTTAGTGTGTTTATACAACTGAGAATCTTAAAAGAAATTATCAGTCATATTAGCCTCCAAATTATGCATTATGTAAATTGCATACTTGCATGGGTGGATTTATCAACATCAAACTTGTATCAACTATCAAGAAAAACATTTTTGTTGACATTATTCTTTGTCCGAGGCATGGTTAAGTAGGTTTACCATATTGTTCCTTGATTTATACCCCTCTCAAGTAGACACGGGTTTAGTAACATTCTCTACAAGTTATCAAAGTCCTCTGTCATACTCTCTAATGTATGTGCTACCTGCAGTGAGAAATGGCTTGGAGGGTCCTGGGCTTACTTCAGCTCAAAAGATATGGTACTGTATTGCTACAGTAGGGGGTCAGTACATCTGGACACGTTTGCAATCTTTTTCTGCTTTTCGTAGATGGGGAGACTCTGAGCAAGTATTCGTTCTTTTCTGCCACATATTTATTTGCTAATTGTATTTTATCTTAACTATAGTCTGAGATACGTCCTTTTTGGATAATTGATTGATTTTCTCCTTTCATTTTTTCTTGCCAGAGGACATTGGGACAACGGGCATGGCTTTTGTTGCAGCATGTAGAAGGCTTCTATAAGGTTGCATCATTAGGCAACTTGCTTATATTTCTCTTTACTGGAAAGTAAGTTTTGAGCTTCAATCTTCATCTCCACTTCGTTGTTACTCTCATATATGCTCTGATTAAGACAACATTTTAGATAATTGTTTAATCACTCGTCTGCTAAAAGGTTGAGATAGTTGAATTTTGTGATCATACACCAATAGTAAATGGGATCACGGGTGAGATATATAATAGAAGACTAATTATAGATTGCTCTGTCCAACTGCCGCTGTGTTTACTTTAAAAGTTGTATTACTTTACTGTATCTTTGGATGAGGGTACACTCAGTTTATTGTTTATGTGTCATGATGCAGATATAGGAATCTGATTGAGAGAGCTATCAGAGCTAGGCTTGTGTATGGAAGCCCGAACATGAATCGCTCTGTTAGCTTTGAGTACATGAATCGCCAGTTAGTGTGGAATGAGTTCTCGGTAATTATTTGTAGTGCTTTTCTTTCCTGAGGCTTTGTTGATTTGATAATTCATGTTTAACTGGAAATTAGACTGTGTCTTGGCAGTAATATTGTTAGAAAGATGGTCATTTTTACTGCACATAGTTTATTGTATTGTTCATTACTGAAGGAAGTTTGACCTGAGTTGAATTCTTTATACTGAACTCTTGGAGGCAAATACTGTTTTATATTGCTTGCATCAGGTGGCATATTGACACATCACATTCTATATTGATATCAAGAACTAGAGTTTTCATCTCTGTGTTTATCCACCAAATCACCCGTCTTCCTTTTTCTTTTCCCTTTTCTCTGTGATTGAGGCGTGGGGATGGGGTGATGGTGGCGGTAACTATGAAGCAGCAAAAAAACAAGATGTTGCATTTCATTTTATTCGAAAATGCCAAAAGAAAGCAGCATACTGAACATATTTAAGGTGCTTATAGGATGACATATGTTTCAGCCACTTACAAAGTCTGAGTGAGATGTCCACCACAATATTTCAGGGCCCTTGAGAGGAGAAGAAAGAAAGAAGTGAAAATGACACCTTAAGCTTTTTGATTGATCTAGCTGTTGAGCCTCATCTCTCTCAATAAAAATGCCCTTCAGTGTATTTATTCAGATTTAAGGTTAACCCAAAAAAACCTTGGATCCGAAAAATGAGGTATTGATTGACAAGGAGTGGAAATTTAGGATTTTGATTGTGATTGAGAGGCGATTGTTATGGAAAGGGAGGCTGGAGATTAATTGCGGAAAGAGGAGATGAGTGAGACTTGATAAGGGACGACATGTCGACTGGCAATAAAAGTGTGGTGGAGACTTGGAGCAGACTGCAGAGGCTTTCAACGAAATGCAAACAGGGGTAGAGGGGTTAAAAAGAGATATTAGCCTTAGGGATATATAATTATGTGTCCATCTTTTCCATTAAAAAATATGGTAGTTTAGTTTTGTTTATAAATGAAACTAGAGCCCTACTATTAAAAAATAATAGTAAAGGAAGTATTTAGAATTCAATTTTTTCATATTATTAAGGAAAAATTTACATAGATAATACAAACTATTGATGGAATAAGAGAAAGAAAATCAACTACTGAAATGTAAAAAATATTAAATGAGCTGTGGTGGAGCTTAGGCTAGCTTATATGAGTAACGTCATGGATTTAGAGGACTTCATTTAAGATGGCTTGAGATTCTACCAGAGATCTTATATTCTTATCTAATCTATTTTAGTTGGTATTATATTTGTATATTTTATGAGTTGCTTTTACATTTGTTGGAGCATCAGTAATTGTATTATATATGTTCAACTTTTTTATATTACAATTATATTTTGCCAGTTTCCTAAGTCCTTTTTTGTCCAATTATTTTGTTTTCTATTTCCAGTTCTGTTCCTTTATTGTGTTTTCTTGGGAGGGGGGGTTTGATAGATTGGTCTTTCTCATGCTTTAACTGCATGATTGTTATTGGTTTCGGAGAGTGTTGGCAGATTTAGTGGTCTATCCGTGCTTCATCACTGGTTTGAGAAAGTGTTGATTTAGCAAAGTAGAATTGTGACAGTTAGGCTAGATAGTGTCTGAAACCTATGGTTGAAAGCTGAACAAAGTCTTTAGCAATATCTGAATTCTTCGTAAAGAATGCCTCTTTTGGGTCAAAGAGTATTGTGACTTTGTATTTTAGTCAAACTTTCTTTTTCCAAAATTTTGTTTTAAATTCTCTCCTTTTATGTGTTATTCAGATGTGTGCTTTTTGTTCATGCAGGAAATGCTGTTGTTGCTTCTCCCACTTTTGAATTCTTCATCATTGAAAAGCTTATTTCGTCCATTCTCCAAGGACAAATCTTCAGATTCTACTGCTGAGGAAACTTCTTGCCCCGTTTGTCAAGGTAGCCCAAGCATTCCATTTATTGCATTACCTTGTAGACACAGGTGCGTGGCTACTCTTTTGAACAGATGGTAGACTTACTAAATACAATTCATTGTACTGAGTATAGACTGTTCTATAATCTTAATTCGTATGCCAAATACATATATACTATACGTGATCCTTCAACAGTATATCTTTGGCTTCTCCAAGAGAAAAGTAAAGAGAGAATACAGCTGCATTAGGGGTTCGGTCACACTGGGGGTATCGGACTTTGGTGATAGTTGATGAAGTTAATTGTTGAAAGCAGATTAAGATTTCTGAGAGTTTGCTTTAATGGGAATGACTAAATTCTGAATTGACTTTTACTAATTTTAGTGCTGTAGAACTCCAATTTCTCTCTCATTGAGTTGCGATTTAGAAGATTTACAAGTGCTCTTTTAATTGGGGGGGATAAATTTTATCTTACTTTCTCTGTTTCTTTTTATTTGCAACAGTCTGACTTTTACGGTTTCCAACTCACAAGACCATCAACATCTTTTAGCATCTATTTGTAAACATTATGTAAAGTTGATATTTTGAAAACATAAATCTGCATTAATCCATCATACATACTGTCATTTATTTTTGCATATTACAAGGAAAATCGATCAAGGTTAGTATACATGGGTTTCTCTGGCTTCATTGGAAAGGCATCAAAGATGATGGACCCTTTTTAAAATCATGATTGTCACTATAATGTTCTTGCCTGGATTGTCCAACTTTGTATCTGATAAATTGGAAACAGGTTAGAGACTTCATGTGGATGAGTTGTGAAATGTGGAGATATATAGGTGTTTGCTGCTTATTTGACTGAAGAGGACTTCTTTTCACTTATAAGTCATACTGCTTATACTGTCTTAAGTTTTTGTATAAGGAAGATGTTTCTCTGCATCCACTTATCTCCACCTGTGCATCTTACCTATATGCTAGAAGGAAGGGCAATCTTGGCAAAATCAATCAAGCCTGTCCGTACTCCGTATCTTTGGGAAATGGGAAGTCAGTTAGGCTCCTTGCTTGACTAGGAAGACTAGGTACCAAAACAAGAGGGATTTTTACTAGTAGCTCGCTTTTCCACTGAACTGTAATAAATTGGAAAGGATAGAGAGAGAAAGGACTTCAGATATATGTATGAGCATGTCTTTTGTAATCGGAGACACTTGCCTCTTGAAATTTAGCCGGCTACAATTTTTGCCGATCAACTAAACCACCTTATACTTTCTGACCTCCTGTTCTATCTGCGGGCTTTCTTCTTCCAATCAGAATTCCTCCTCTCTTACATTAAACAAACCGATCCAGTCTCTAGCAGATCTTTCTTGGGATACTTCTGCATTTGTGTGGCTACTGGACCATTGTTTTCTGAAGCACTGTGTCAAGAAGTGAGGATTTCCATTCTTTTAATGTAATCTTGCTAGGCATAAGATTCCATTGTTTCTTGTGAACGTAGTATGGTCCTTGCACTAATGAAAAGTTAGAAGCTTCCACTGATTTGAGTATGCATTGGCTTCATTTCTTGTTTTAGCCTTTTTTTACCTGAAGATGATGTCATAGCTAGTTGCTGTTCTAGAAAAAAGGTCAGCTAATAGATGTCGTGTAGATGGAGTCCACCCGTCTGAGTGTTCATATGTCTGTTTACTTCATTTCTTAGTTCTTACCACCACCACTCAGTTTTTTTTTAAGAAAAAAAATAGCAATTTATGCTTATCGTTCACTGCCTTTCCTGCCTCAATCTGAGTAACTACATGTTGAACGTTTCAGCTCTGTTTCTCCAATGGCTTTAGATGCTTGATGCTTCATTGAGACCACCATTCTCTTGTTTCGTGTTTCCTCGGGGCAGGAAAGGGTATATGTATGTGCTACCGTAAACTTTTTTTTTTTAGAAAAGTTTAGAGCCTAAGTTCGAACTGACTTTGGTTTATGGTTTTAACAAAGAACTATATGCCTTTGGAGTTGCAAGAGTACTAAACATGGTGTATTAATCTATTAAGCCGTTTATTAAATGATTTCTTATACAAGTGGAGAAGTGATGAAAGCATCATATTTGTACTGATAGAGAGCTGGTCCAGCTGGATGTTCATGAACTCAGCTCTGACTCGCCATGAACTCAGCTCTGCATGAAGGATATTTAGTTCCAACCCATATTCCTTTAGTCCTTGACAACTGGCTTTTCTTTTAAATAAAAGCAAACAAGATTTCGTCAATTCATCTGCTTAAAAGCCACAGGACATACAAGTAGACAAAAAGCTGATCTGAGGGTCCAGCAAAGCAAATAAACCAGCAAATCTAGAATACAACAAAAACAAAAAGAGGTGAGAAAGGAAGTTTTTAAGTAAGGGGAATATTTAGCTCCAAAGCATACTCCTTTAGTCCTTGACAGTTGACACACAGAGGCAGTTAGAGAGTGAAGCTTCCTTTCTTCTTCCATCTGGATTCCAAATTTTGCAAATTATGAGCAACATCTGCGTATCCTCTTGCATGAAGCAAGATGAGCATCCACTCCTTCAGCTTGTTTGCCATGTCATGAATGATTGCACCAATTTATGATGGGGAAACATATCAGCTCGTTCATCAGTCTCAATTTCTAGGTGCGAGCTATTTAAATCTTGCAATAAGAGACCTCTGATCGTAAGAAGCTCCGCAGCAGAGAGACTCAGCTTTTAATTTCAGTGTGTATCTTATGTACAAAGTACCATCCTTTCCAGCATCCATCATTTTTCAATTATAGATATCCAGTTTTTTTTTTGGGGGATCCTGTTAAGGCAATCAGGCTTAGTGGTATATCCTAGAACATTATTCTGTAAAAGAGCGTTACTCGCGGTATAATCAACAATATATCTGTTTAAGAGCAAGTTGGCATGGGTTATGGATCCTTCAAAAGTAATTTTATTTCTAGAATTTTAAAGGTGCCAAAGATTGACTGTTAAAGCCTTGATTTGGTTTGTCTTATCTTGAAATTAATTATCCCAAGTGCAATTGAAGAAGCTACTTGAATCGATATGATGAGTACTGATTTTAAATAAAGACCAAACTCCAGAATAAACTGGTGCAAGGGCAGTCTCTACAAAGGTGGAGGTGGTTTTCACTTGTAGTTGTACTTGTACATGTTGTGCA
The DNA here is from genome assembly GCA_947646795.1 of Beta lomatogona. NCBI lineage: Eukaryota > Viridiplantae > Streptophyta > Magnoliopsida > Caryophyllales > Amaranthaceae > Beta > Beta lomatogona. Next base: position 685,644 of record CANSNZ010000273.1, read on the forward strand.
TACAGGGTCACAGTTAACGAATTTGGCAGTTAGAGAGTACAGAGTTTAGAATATTTCACATTAGCATCTTGTATATGAAGGGAGTTATTATCTTCCATACTTTGGCCCAAGGCACAGAAGGTCCACTGGAAAAATAAAATGTAGTATTAATGGTTGTTGGAAGGTGATAAGTAGATGTAATTGAAAAGAGAAAGTCTTTGGAACTTTCCATCTAAGCCCATCTTCAAGAGGAGAGAGTTTGAGAAGAGGAATTGTTTGAATTTGGGACTAAATCTGGGTAGGAATGATGTTAATAACATTATCTAGAAACCAATTTCCATTGTGATAAATATAAGCAACTCCTGAGTGGGCTTTCATTCAGGGACATGATTATTAAAGAGATGATAAGGATGACAATCCCCAACCCAATGATGGAACTACAAGGAGGTATAATCAATCATGCCTTTCCCCAATGTTAATTATGAGGCATCTAACAAGAACTTCTCTTTCCTTAAGGATGTCACGCCAAATGTTGGAAGAATTTGGTTAGAATAGCAGTCCATTTCGTACCTTTAGGTATCTATCTGTTAGGTTCCTGACCTAAGAGTTTGTGAGGTTGGGTTATGAGTTTCCAGCCCAGCTTTGCCATGAAGTTGAGATTCCATCTTTTGAGGTTTTATAATTCCAAGCTTCCGTTAGTAAGAGGTCTACACACTAAATCTCAAGTGGCTCTTGGAACGGTTCCGAATTTTGTTCTAAAGAAAACTTTTAGCTTTTATCTTTAGCTCGTCAAGAATCAATGAAGGGAATAAGTTCGTTTGCATGGTGTAGAGGGGATGACTGCGAGTTCTGACTTGAATAAAGTGCATCTGCCATATTGAGAAGCTTTGCTTGCCGCTCATGTATTCTTTCTTCGTTTTGTCAAGGAAGATTGAAATAATCTCCATTCCTGATTTTTTTTAGGGCGGATGATAACCCCTAAGTAACGACCATATGAAGTTGAATTTTAAATGTGGCAATGGGAGGTGAGTGAAGTTTGGAGAGGTTTAGTTTAGAAGGTAAGATGATGCTAGACTTGCTAACGTGAATATGCAAACCTGAAAACTTTCCCAATTCTTCAAACACCTTCATAATTTTAGATTTTTACCAATGTTGTCTGCAAAGGTTACCAAAATAGAAAAACATCATTCGCATAGAGATGCCAACACTTTTACTTATTTTACGTGGTTCCTAGGCACCCTTGCCAAATCTCTTTTCTACTCTCCCTCTGTCCCTTTAAGATTGCCCCTTTTTGGGGAAATTATGTTGTAGATCTGGTATTCCAGACTCCAGAGTAATAGCTGGACATCTGTGGCAAAGTTCTCTCCCCCCCCTTTTCTGCTTCTCAATCAACTAATTGGTCGTCAATTGACAAAGGTGAAATTTTATGATGGTTGATGCGGAAGTCATTTGGATACTAGCTTCTCGAATGGTGCTGGGAAAGGAAATAAATGAAGGGTTATGATGGCAGCAGGAAATGGATTGGAACTTCAAAAGGAGGATCAAAGAATGGGAAACTAACAATTTTACTGAAAGTGTTCTCAGTATCATATTTAAGGGCTTAAATGTACACTGAGGTTCTCAACTGAAGAATGTTTGGAACATAGTCAACCATACAAAAAAAAAAAAAAAACATTGGAGAGATTACTGGTAATTAAGTAGAAAAGTTGGAAGAATTGGAAGTTTACAACTCTAAAGATGATCTTGGAAGACTCCGAAATTGGCTTTCTTTTTTAGTATTGTGTCTTCCATCCCAACACTTTCTCTTACTTATTTTTCTGTCCTTCAGTCTTTCCACTATTAAACTTTTTTTTATCAAAAACTATCCTTACTTTTCTGCCCAAAATTAGTGTGAAAATAATTAGGGGATTATTTCTTTTTATTTTCCTTCTGTATGATTGGGCAATGCTATATCTGGGTTTATGTCTAGTGTTGATGGTATGTTAAACTTTGATCTGGGTTTGGTTTCCTCATGGGAGACAATAGACAAGTTTCTTTTTAGCTAACAGCTGCATGTGTCAAACCAATTATTAAGTAGTGTTATCTGTGGGTTTTCGGATTGGAGAGAGGCACTTAGGCCAGAAATGAATCAAACACTTGACCTCTTAGCAGTGGATTGAAGTTAATGTGTCGGGAGCTTATGGTCTTTTGAGTTTTTGCTGGTATGGTTTAGTAGCCCTATAGACATGTTAATGGCACTGGGCAGGAAGGTTCTTTTATATTGAGTGGTTGCAGTAGGGTGGCGTTGTGCAGTTGGTGACATCCAGGAATTCTCTCTTTTGGCGGGCAGTGGTGAAAGAAAAAGATGTATATCTTGCCCATATGTGTCCATTTCCAAAGTTTTTCAGAAACTGGAGTGCCTTAGTAAATAGGTAGTATTTTGATTCAAGGAACACAAGGGAATGAGGATCTCCTGTATGCTCGTGCATTTCTCCCATAAAGTTGCAGCTAGTGGTCCTGTTTTCTTGCACAAGAGAATATGAAATTAAAAATAATAGGTGAGAAGGAGAAAAAATGGGATTGTAAGGAGTTAGAACTAGACCTAAAATAACATGGATGAGGGTGATTGAAGACGAAGACCAAGTGATGCACTGGTTAAGAGGCTTGAAGAGTGGCAAACTGATGGGATTTTAAGGGATAGGGGAAGACCTAAGAAAGTCTTGATGAGGGTGATTGAGAGTAATATGAGCCTACTTAGGATTGAGAAAAGTATGGCGTTGGGTGTGGAGGGAGAAAATCTACGTTTATGACATGGATTGGCTCTATATTAAGTCCCTTTGATTATTTTTACTCTACTTCTGGTGCTTTGCAAACTTTTCTCCCTAAAACTTTTATTTTATTTTCCCTTTTGTGGGTTTCTGATACCTTTCCATTTGTTTTTCTCTCTTTACCCTCTTTATAATATGATTTTATTTCTATCCTCACGTTTTGGTTACACCCTCTTTAAAATACTTTCTTATTTTTATGTCTATATCCTCATTATTTTGTTTGCTCTCTGCACCTCATTCGGATTTGTGTTCCTTATGTTTTCTCGTCTTACTTTCCCATATTTCTTTGTTTACTCTCTTTAAATTATTCTCTTAAGTTTATTGTTTTATTGGCCATGTAAATGATCGGTTCATGTTAGCCGACCCCAAATCTTTTTGGGAGTAAGATTTTGTTGTCGTAGAAAGAGATGGAGAAAATTTCAACAATTTGGAGTAGAGAGGGTGCAGAATGATTTAAGTGTTGGTTTTCCATGATTTGAACTCCCTATACCAACAATTGGAAGTTGTTGGCAGCAAAATTATCTGTCAGTGAAATATGTTTTAGTAAGTATTGGAGTGGTGGGACTTGGCTTGAGAAACAGAGGAGCATATTTTTGTTTGGGGGAAGAACACAGTGTAACCGGCATACAGAGATTTTTATTTTTCTATATTTTTATTATTTGGGATGGGGCTTTAACATAGTCGACTAGTGAGGAAGAACTTGTTGAAGAGGGTAGAACACTAGAAATATTTTCCTCGAATCAGGCTTTGTTATGTTATGTATATTATCAACTTTTGCTAATTAAGAATGACTAATTATATTAATGTTTTCCTGTCATAATTAGTTCAAAAACGAATTTAGGAAACACGTCAAATGTGTACCAGTGAGCTTATTTGGCCACTCTATTTGATGCTCTCATTTGTTCTTGCAGATACTGTTATTACTGTCTTCGAACACGGTGTTCTGCTGCACCATCTTACAGATGTGCTAGGTGCACCCAGCCAGTAACAGCCATGCAACGGCTAGGTGGCTCTGTAGAGAAGAAGTCTTCCAAAACATAACATGTTCATTACAAGGAATCCAACTCAAACGTATCATGAAAATTGCATTCTTGAAACTAGCCTCCATGACCTCTATACATACAGATACACAACGGCACAAGGAGGCAAGTCTTTCTGTAGATCCAGTCAATTGCTCCCTTCGTCCAGAAATTAGTAAGTCGCATATACTATTTTAGGATGTCCGAAAAAAATTGTTACCTTTTCTAATATAGTATTAATTTATGATTAGGTCTCCAATATACGACTACTTAAATTAAGTGATAATGGGAGGATGAAAATGACCCAACTATTATACAATGTCTTTCCTTTAGGTGATGTTATATTCTTAGTAACGAAGGATTGAGATAACGTGACAATTGATTCCGAACAAATAGAGTCTATACTCTATACTATCATTCTTTGACATCATTTCACATCTCATTTCAGGTGATTTGGTGGTTTAAATAATCTCTACCTTTGTACCCTGTCTTCAGATATCTTTGTGTGATTGAATAAGTTGAAAATACGTTATCCTTTGTCCAATAATCTAAAAGGTCTTCACAGTGGGGGCTTAAGCCAAAAGTTGTAGTTAGTATGTTGTCTTTCCATGTCTTCACAAGCTGCCGTTTTACACCTTAAGATAAGACCAAAATGATGATGCTTATTGACTGCTGTTGATTTTCTTGTACGAATTTTTGACTTAGTAATATGCTTGATTGAGATTAGGTCAAGGATTTGATATAATTTTTCTTTACTTAATTGATACGCTGTACATAATGATGATAATTTAGGTCAATAAGCTGGGATTGTTTTTCCTAGGAAATTCATTCTTAGCTGATTTAGACTCCTATTAAGTTGTCGGGTTTTTTTCTTGACACAGCGAATGTCTCTTTCCTAGGCATCCAAAGCTGTCTTTTTCTTTTCTTTTGTATATAGTAGTATATTTTTTTCGACTTCTTTTTTTAAATTTTGGGTCTAAATTCATTCAGTCTCCTTTGATGACTTTTACTTGTAGATAAGTATTATCTAAAAATGATATAGGTTGTGGGATAGCTTTGGTTAATTAGTTTCTACTGTGGTTTGTTAAAGTAAAACTGTTTACTTTAAATACAAGTACTACCTGATCAGATAAAAGAAAGTATTATCTAAAAGCCCCTTTAATAAAGAAGTATGATGTGAGTGTTTTTTGCCCTTTTAGATAAGAAAACGTGAATAGGGGGCTGGTTATTGTATTTAACGGAAACGATGATTGGATTGAAGCAGAAACTGTATGCAACTGTGCAAAAGATGAACAACTTCTTGTGCATGAGAAAAATCTTCTATGGTTTTAGGCTTGGATAAGTGGGAACATGTTGGTTTGGAGATGAGTTTAACGGGTAGTTGTATAATGCTATACTACCCATTGGGTAATCTACTTGATTGAATCGATCTTTAAAAATATTTTCTAGTTGCTGAGTTGGTATCTACTATGATCTAGTATTTTTTGCACGCGATGTGTGCGCGAACATCGCGGTGATATTGAACATGTTTCTTTTGTTTTCAAAAAATATGGAAGTTACTTTAACTAAAAAAAATTTGGTAGTTTTTTTTAGGGGGGAAATCTGGTAGTTACATTAGAGCTTTTTTTGAAAAAAAAGTTCTATGACTTTTTTGCCCTCATAAGTTATCCGGAAGAATAAAAACATAAAAGGGTATTTTTAGGGAACTCGGTGGACACCAAAGTCCTCAAGAGTTCCCATATATAATAGAGATTCATGTTTATTTGTAGAGAGTAGTTACTCACCGGGTAGTTTTTCCTTGGTGTCCAATATAAATGTTGGATTTCCGAATTAGAATTGCAACTATTGGGTATTTAGACGATTTTGAGTCTAAAAAGTTGGAATTAGTTATAACTTATAAGCAATTATGAGTTTTTGGCACCGTATCGAAATTTGGATATATGGTTTTTCACATAATTAGACTAGGCATATAAAGTTATAATTCTTTCATAAGATTTTTGACATGGAATAGGTCATATATAATCACGTGTGAATTCACATAAAGCTAATCATCTCGTTCCTTTTCATCCATTCATGTCCTTATAAAGTTCAGAGGAGATCGAAGGATAAGAAAAGAGGAGGGAAATTGATTCACTAGTTTTGAAAAACCTACATACTCCAATAATGCTGTATGTGCTAGAGACATGAATTGACAAACTCTTGTACAATCACATGTAGAACAGTTGATATGATGTAATTGATCTTTTCCCTCCCAATAAACTGAAGGTGGTTTGATGCACGCATATCTAAGGTGACTTTAGTCTAATTTGAGAGTATTATCGGAATTATCCTTAATTGATGAGAATATTTTATACATATACTCTGTTTCTAGATACTTGCAATTAAAGAACCAAATAGAAAATGAAAGAAGCATATGGCATGGCCCATATGATTTAAGTCGAAGGAGTATACTATACATTGCTTAATTTATTAAGTCATGTTTTTTTTTTTTCTTTTTTTTTTTGGATAAGATGAATAACTTCTGGGCTGCCCTCGCACAGGGCCCAACCCAGAGGCACAGGCACTTGGAAGGAGGGGGAGTTGTAAGGGGAATTCTCCTCCAAGTGCCCCTCACTTGGTGGGATTCGAACCCCTGACCTTGAGGTCATGAGGTGGAATTCCTACCAAGTGAGCCAAGCTAAGCTTGGTAATTTATTAAGTCATGTGTTCCTTTCACTTTTCCTTCCCTCAACTTTTATAGTATTCTACTGGATTATAATACGATGTGGTTCCTGTTCCCTCTTTCTTCTCTAAATATCTCGTCAAATATTAGTTTTCTTGGGTCTTTTGTCAACAATTTATTGATGGTAAGTTGGCCTCTTTATTAGACTTTTAGGTTAATTTCCATTGGAAATTTGTTTTGTTTGGAAAAGAACTTCAACACTTCATATTTTTGTTTTGTTTTGTCAACAATTTATTGATGGTAAGCTGGCCTCTTTATTAGATTTCCCCTCTCGTCACGAGAAATAGTAGGGAGTAGGGGTCTGCAGATTGTACCGGGACCGAAATTCGGATTTGGAACCGGACTGGTCTCCAGTCCATAAAAATTTGTGACTTTGGGTTTCTGGTCCGGTTCGGTCCGGTTCAAATCTGGAATTTTGCGGTCTGGACACGGTGGACTGGAAATTCTGTTTCTTTTAATTAAAAAAAAAAATTCGAAAGTTAAAAAAAGTTTTAAAGTTAGATAGCTAAAAATCAAATCCTTTTATTGCCTTTAGGATTATTACCTTCAGAATTATTAAGTTTTGATGTATTCAATTTATAAGTATATGTTTAAATCTAAGAAAAAAAAAAGATTTTTTTTTTTTAAAAGAATACAACACCCCTAGTAGGGAGAGTGCAGAGATACTAGTATTATACAATAGCCAGCAGATGATAACAAAATGCTTTATCTTGATTGTGTGTAGTCAATTTAGAAAAAGAACACGAACACAAGTGGAAATAATCATGCTCAGCTTGATCAATGTTTTACCAGTGCATTTCAAATCCTTTTGATCTTTCTTAACCATGGATTTTGTGATGTTTTTTTTTTTGGTTTAATGATCCCTATGCAACTTTAAATTCACAACTTTATGCGTTGTCACGTACGTTTCGCGTCTCTATTTGGTGTGTCCGTTTAAATACCATTTTTCCTTGAGTTTTGGATGGTGACATTCTTTAATTTTTCTTCTTATAATCATCTTTTAAAGGATACTACAAGCACTATATCTCTTTTTTATTGTTTATTTCTTGGGTGGATCGAAAGTACTACAAGGACCACTCTCTACTTCTTACTTTCTCATAGTAGATAATTATCATTTTAATGCAATGATTACTCCATGATGATTAAGAATCATCCACTTATGATCATAATGAAGGCATATATATGTATAATTGGAGTCTATTACGAGAGCAATGAGAAAACCACTTATAAGTTAACAATCAGAAAAAATAGGACGAGATGTTGGAATATTACAAAAGCAACATAAGATATAATTTTTTAAAAGAGAAAATTCATTAATTGAATGCCAAACGACATCTATAATAGGTATTAAAGAAAAACAAAATACAATAAAAAACATTAAACTAAACTTGTATTTGATGAAACTATAATGAACCAGATCGACCAAAGTAGTGCAAACCAACTTGTATTTGCTGAATCTTGCAGCTATTAATGGAAGTGTCTGTCATTTTGACATAGTGTGGAGAAAAACATTATTGATCTAATAATGTTGACCGCATTCGAGTTTCCAACACCTTCATGTTGATAGTCTTGAACTTCAACCAATGAGAACAATTTTTCACACCTACTAACAAATAAGCAAGACTTACAACTCCCATACGGGAGAAGGAAACCTCCACAACAGAGACAAAATCTCCATAGAAAGGCTTGAGAAATTTTCATAAAGAGATACTAATTTATTCAACAAAACAAGAAAGTAAACTAAAAACTGAAAACAATAGGGGAAAAGGAGCTTACCATTGATCACTTATTGTGAAGGAAAGTGAGGATTTGGGTCTCTACCTTGGGATGCCTTTGTCTCATAAGCGTCCAAAGAAAAATGAGGTTTGTTTTGTGGTGGATAAGGTTCGTAAGAAACTCTCCCTCTGGAAGGCAAAATTCCTCTCTAGAGCTGGGAGGCTTACCCTCATCAAGTCAACCATGAGCACTATAGCTTCTTATTATATGCAAGCCTGCCACTTACCCAAATCTATCCTTCATGATCTTGATAAAATTTGTAATAACTTCCTTTGGGGGGGGAAAGTGAGGGGAAAAAGAAAATGCATCTTGTAGGCCAACAACATACCTTTCTTCCAAAAAAGCGAGGGGGGGTCTTGGGATTCGCAGCCACGTTGATCTTAACATGGCTCTTATGGCTAAGTTAGGGTGGAAATTAATTTATGGTGAGTCTAGCTTGGCCAAGGAGTGTGTGTCATCCAAGTATGTTGGGAAATCATGTATCACCTCATTTAAAAAAGGGTCGTCCTTGTGGAAAGATATCGGGAAAGGTTCGTGTCTTCTTAGGAAAAGTCTAGCATGGAAAGTGGGCTCGGGGGCTAAGATTAATTTTTGGAACGATAACTGGCTAGGAATAGGCCCTATCCGGGAGTTTGTGTTGGGCCCTCTGGGTTTTGAGGAGGACAATGTCATGCTAAAAGATCTTATTAAACAATCAGTGGAATTTGAACCAAATCTCGATGCCCCTCCCCCACTTCATCACAGAACGAATTTCAGCTACGCCCATAACTTTTCATAACCAAGATCGATCTTTCTCTACTTTTGCAATCCAAGGGAAATTCTCTATTGCTCTAGCTTATAACCAGATTACCAGTCCTCGCCCTTCTTATCCCGGGAGTGAGTGGTTATGGAAGCTCCCGATTCCCCCAAAGTTGAGATTTTTGATGTGGCTTGTTTGGTGGGATCGTATCCCGCACCGTGAGCTACTATTCCAGAGGAAAATAATTTCACATCCCATGTGCCCCAAATGCCCAACCATGTATGAATCAACTCTTCACACTCTTAGAGACTGCAATCATGCAAGCCAGATTTGGAACCTTATTAACCCCCCTCAGGTTTTCTGGGACGCTGAGACCCCTAAGGAATGGCTCGAAATCACTAGGACCATTGACACCCGTGTTCGAGGGCTTACTTGGAGCACCCTTTTCCCCCTAGTGTGTTTTGAGATATGGAAAGAAAGAAGCAAATTTGTGTTTGAGACTAAGCCTTATGCCCCAGCCCACACTCACCTGAACCGGGCCGTTACTCTTGCGTGGGAATATAATGCTTACCAAGCCCAACCCACAGCCCCCCATACTAACCCTCCAACTAGGCCTCGCTATCCGAACCATTTTGTTCATGTGAATGTGGATGCTGCATTTTTTAACTTTGAAACTAAGGCAGGGATTGCAGGAATATTTAGAACAAGTCAGGGCCAGTGGATTGTGGGAATGCAAGCTATTTGCTATGCCCTCGATCCTTACCATGCGGAGCTCCTGGCTATTCGCCAAGCACTGCAAGAGGCTAGCTGCAGGAACTTGCCATACATAATTCTCAGCTCGGACTGTCAAAAGGCGGTGCAAACAATTAATATGGAGTCGCAATTTGATGATTTGCATAGTGATATTGTTCTTCAATGCAGGGAGCTTCGGCTTTATTTCCAGGAGGCAAGGATTGTGTTTGTTAGAAGAGAGGACAATCAAGTTGCAGACAAGTTGGCGAAAGATTGTATTAACACTTTGGAAGACTTTAATGTAATTAGGTCTTTTCCCCACCCCCCTGATTACTGTAAGAACTTGCTATCTACGGAATGTAATCGGCTCTTCGCCATAACTGCTTAATTAATGCTATCCTAAGTTCACCAAAAAAAAAAAAATGGATCACTTATTGTGAATGCTTTTGATCTTGTGCATATGGATCACCTAGGGCACTTATAAACAAATTGGTTATTTTGTGGCTCACTATTTTGTAAATCTTTTGGATGATCACACACGAACAACATGGACTGAGGTTCTTCATAATTCATACTAAGAAACAAGTTCTTACTTTCATAGCAAGATTAAGATCATTAGGAGTTCTAAACTACTAATGGTTAGTTTAAGCTTTGTGTAGTACTTTGTTTACTACCAAAAGGTATTGTAAACCAAAAAGTCTATCTAGGATTCCAAAACAAAATAAAAGAGTTGAAAGGAACCACATGTACCTTCTAGAAACTACTAGAGCACTTGAGTTGCATTCCAATCAAGTTTTGCAGTGATTTTGGCCTCGAGGATCAAAGTGCAAAGTGCCGAAAGTGTGAATGTGACAAAGAAGTCGGGAGACGAAGTGGTTTTTGAAGAAAAATAAAAGTATATTGAAGATCAACTAGATTTCTAAATTAATTTAATTAATTCCATGGTTTTGAATTGTGATTGCATATTGAAGATCAACTAGATTTTAACCTACAAAGCATATTGTCAAATTTAACATTTCAATATACTTGAAAATTAAGAAGATGAGTTATTATTTGATCACTTTTCATCTCGATCCCCTAAAACTTAATCTCCATGTTATCTTGTATGTGGTTGCCTTTTCTGTCTTTGTTATGTTGATTAGGGGTGTAAATGAGACGAGACAATTCGTGAGCTACTCGAGATCAACTTGGTTAAAACTCGGTCAAAGCTTGACTCGAGTGAGCTTGCATCGAACTCGAGCTCAACTCAAGATGTTGGCGAGTCGAGTTGAGCAACCCGATACTCGATTCAGAAACTCGTAAGAAGCTCGAACACCTAATTATCTACGTCAACGTACCTAAATTCGACATGTTTTCTACCTCAAGGTTGCTTTTAACCCCAGTCACTTGTAAACTACTCGAGATCTACTCGGTCAAAACTAGACTCGAAACTTACTCGACTCAACACGAAATGCTAATGAGTCGAGTTGAGCTAGCCCAAACTCGAACTCGAACTCGACTCACATCATTTACACCACTTATATTGATTGATAAATTCAAACATGCATTGTTGGTATGCCAACCCAATTAGTCTCACATTGGAAGACCAAAGAACATTAACCTTGAATATACGCGTCCACATAACTATTAGTATGCGGTCTTTTAAGAGGTGTCCAAAAACAAATACGTGCGAACTAGACCCAAAGCGAATGATATCTCATACTATTTATAGTGTCCATTTAGTGGAGATTTTACTATAGTTGTAGTTAACAAGGGTAGTCGACTGTCATTGTAGACTCAATTGGTCATATGAGTATATAAAGGAGCTTATAATAAGTAACTACCACAGACCTCCATTATTTTTCTTGGTAACGTTTATACATTATAATATATTGGCACTCGATTGAGTAATAATGGTATAGTCCACTAACTCGAACTTTGTCACTTATCAAACAATTCACATTCAACCAATTTGCACTTTTTCTACACAAGACATATATGGTGTGACGAAAGTATATGTGTCATACCTCCAAGAGTGCCAATGGCTTCAATGTTATTTCAAAATCCAATAATCAATTCAAAAGTTTAATTTGAGGTGAATTTCTTTTAGTTAATTATATGAATAAAGCTGTGAAGGATGGCCCTTAAACTATGTAGCCTTGTCTTCAAAGTCAAATGTATGTACACATTAATTTAGCTTGGAAGCATGACGGCTCAAAATATAAGTATCTCTTTGTATTTGCATCTTATTAACAGTTAACATAATGATTGAGCAACTAGCTTAGCTTAAAATTTCTAATATCTCAAATAATCAAATTTGTATGGCCACCAAGTCGCACTTGTATAGTAACTAGTAAGTTATGCTTCTTATATCATATTATCTTCTTATAATTTGGTTTCCTATTATTAGGAGTTAATGTGCTCTTAACACATATCCTCACGTAAGAAGGATGAGAATACTGTTTCTGATCACTCCACTAGGTTAGTGCCATTCGAACTTTGAAGTTTGAACAATAATTATGGCAAAGTCACTATACTGCAAAAGCCAAAGGTTTCCTCTTATATATTGATGGACTCTTTGTCCCCTTAATTAATGCACTTCTAAAATATAGTTGATGATTTGTCACTTATAAAAAACATAAGGGATGATTTTAATTTATATAATTATGTATTAACAATCTTTTTCTTTATATAAACTTGGAGTTAGTGCCTGTCAAAAAAAAACTTGGAGTTAGTGTGTTCTCCTATTACGCAGCAACTCCAAAAAGCTCATTAACTTGGACATATAACCTTATTTTCTCCAATTTCGTTTTCTAAGTCTTTTATATATAACTATTTGCACTAAAATTTTGTCTTCTTGCAGTTGCACCATTGTGCATGTGACTGTATTATTTTTCAATCAAGAAAACTTGGTTGAGACTGTCTCAGTTAAGACGTCACTCACCAACACACTCACACATTATATGCTAGTATCTCTTCAAGATTCCTAACAACCCATTCACCTTCAACAATCTACCATCACCATTATCGCTAATGCTACCCAATAACAACCCCAACAATAGTTTTCTAACTCGTAAATGAGAAAACAATAACGTACTACAATCAAACACAAAAGCAATAATGAGTAGAAGGTAGGGGAAAATAGAGTTGGGAGTACTAACAATGGCATACGAGGAGCCATTGGCAAACTACTGAGTGATATGGTCAGTCTAAATCTTCAAACAAGTGGAAATTGACAAAGTGAACTTAGCTATTATAGCATTGTTATCTCCATAGCCGAAACCCTAATTGTTGACAAATTGACAGAGCAATTGTGGCAATATAATGAAGGCAGAATGGGAAGGTTGAATGAGGTTGAGGAAACGAGTAAACATAGTAGGGAAGGCAAGAGGTGGAGGAATTTCAATTCAAGTTCGAAGAATGATATGTGTATACGATAAATATAAAGTGATATGAAATAAATATAAACTGATATAAAATATGTTTAAATTAGTAATAGATATGTATAACTGATAACATATATATGTACATGAAATTGAAATGGCATAAACTTGTCTCAGTCATGGACCTTTCTTTCTCAATACGTTCTCTCACAATAATTTATGCTGATCTTTACAAATGATAGATACGTAATATCTCTTTAAAAAAATATATATATACATTTTTTTCCATCTACACGAAAATTACAATTCATGAATAGTAGTATGACTTATTGTTACTTTATTTATTTAAATCAAATTTTATGTGTTATTGGCTGAATCCCTAGGAGAGTAGGAGTAATGAACGACTATGTGACTTTGTCTTTCACACACACACATATAGTACAATACAACTTTCTCAAAGACTGTACGAATAATTCCCATAAAAAATGTTTCATAAAAAGATTTATATATCAACATCAAAGTTGTTGGATTACTTGGATTCTCTACTTTTGTTCGTTTTCACTGAATTATTGAGGGTATAGAAAGAGAAAGCTATCTAGCCACAATGTACTGTGTAACCCTAATTCTAGTATATATCATTACCTAAATGAATACAATTTGCGTAGTTAATCAATTAATTAATCAATCACAATTCTCAAACTCCGGATTAAATTAGGAGAGTGTAGTCCCAAAGCACCACTAGTATTTTGTCTTAAAGCTAAGACCACCACCTTTATCTTGCCCCCACTTTTTTATTTTCCATAAAGCAAAAGTAAGAATAAAAAGACTTAGGCAAATAGATAAACTAATTAAAAGGAGAGGTTGGAGATAGAGTGAGAAAGTCCCTTAAAAAAAAAGATAGAGAGAGAAAGCAAGAATACAAAAACTTTCTCTCCTTAGCCCCACACAAACACAAATAACCAACCTTCTCACCAAGAAAATAATAATTCTTTCTAATAAGTTAATAATATTACTCCTAGATGACAATATGGAATTCTTCAACTAAATTTGAAACAAAGCTACTCCCTCTACAAAACAGCTTCAAAACAAGGAAACCTAGATAGCTAAATAAAGCAATTAGGAGATTAATTAGGTAGAGAGAATATAATTAGAGAGTATATACAAAGAAAGAAAGAAAAAAAGGGAATTTTTCTTCTTGTTAAGTATTTTTGTTGGTTTTTGAGCTAGGGATATATGAAGAATTGAGTTGTTGTTGTTTTTTTGTTTAGAGAAGTTAAGGTGGAATAAACTATGATGGAAGGAAACCCTAGTAATTGGTGGAGCATGCATAGTAACTTGAGGTCACCAACTTCAGCAAGTGATCATCATCATCATCAACAACAACATGAAGGAGAAGTTGTTCCTACTAATTTTCTCATTTCCCAAACACACCCTTCTAATTCCCTCTTGCCTTTTCTACATGGTGGATCTTCTTCTTCATCATCTTCTTCTTCACTACTTCCTTACATAACTTCGGTCGAACCGCATGCTCAAGACTTTCCTCATTCATGGAGCCAACTCCTTTTGTAAGAAACCTAATCATTAATTAGTGCTAATTAATCATCATTATTCATTAGTATCATAGTAACACTATTGCAAATGATTGCATCCATTTTTATTGCATATGTGTATTAGTAAATTCTTGATTTCTAAGACTTAATTAATCACTTAAATCTTATACTTTTTTTTGGTGGTAGGGGAGGATTGCCTAGTGAACAAGAGGATAGGTTTAGTCCAAGTGAATATGAAGCAACAAGAGGCATAAATGGTGGTGTGCAAGTTGATGTAAAGCAAGAAGTGAGTAATCAAAGTAACAATAACAACAACAACAACAACAACAATTTGCAATTGTATGGAAATCAATTTCATGAAGATCAACAAGAAGTATCAGTAGGAGTTAGTAATAGAGGAGCAGCAACATCATCAGCAGCTTGGACTCATCAGATCATTCCAGCTTCATTATCCCCTAAATCTTGTATTACCAGCTTAAGTAGTAATAATAACAATAATAATAATAATACTAATAATAGTAATATGTTGGACTTTTCCACAAATAAAAGGTCACTATTAGCTGATCAAAGTCATCAACATGCAGACCATACTACTAATTCTGAGGTATATACATATGCTGTTCTACTTTTTTTTGATGTTATTTTTGAAAATTGTGTCAACTTTTGATGATGATGATGTTGTTGTTGTTGTTGTTTCCAGTGTAATAGCACAGCTACTGGAGGTGTACCACCTAAGAAGCCTAGGCTCCAATCCTCCTCCACTCCACCTCTCAAGGTAATTAACAATTTCACACCCCTCTCCCTTTCTCATTACTTTTTCATTTTCACACATAAGATTATTACTATGATTAATTTTATAATTATTATTGTTAATTTCTTCTTTGGGTGTGTGTTGATTTTATATTATCCTTGTTTTCACCTTTCATAAAAATTAATTAAGTATATATTAAAGCATTATTGATCTTATATGATGGAAATAGGTGAGGAAGGAGAAACTAGGAGATAGAATAACATCCCTTCACCAGCTGGTTTCTCCATTTGGAAAGGTAAGACCATCCTCACTTATTCTAGCTAGCTAGCATACATAATCTTAGTTCATAAGAGTAAACTAGAGTACTATAATCATAAAACATAATTTACTCGTTTTTTTAATTGCAATACTTTGACTTTTACATCATTTATAAACTAACATTCACCATACCGTCTTTTAAATCGATATATTAAAACAATGTTAGTATGTGACATACTCTTGGATTTCTCTTAATATTTATTTTTCAAAATATCAAAATTTCACTAATAGATAAATATTTATGGATTTATAGTCAAAGCTGTGTCAGATAGACAAAGAATTCAAAATGTTGCAATTTGAAACGAATGGAGTGAATAGCTTTGTTTACTTCTTGTCATAATTATAATTAAGCCAATAAACTGAGCACATTTAGTTATAAAAACTTATTATTACTCTATGTATAGTATAACTAATACTATGCAATCTGCATACGAGGGATGATAAAACACTATCAGGGACAATGTTGTAATTTATAAACCCATGTTTGTGTATCAAAAACACTTGTTATTGATAAACCAACTCATGTTTATGTGTTTGAGACACTTGTTCCTTACAAAACAACCCTTGTTGGTGTGAATTTAATGTAACTTTTGTCAAAAAGTAGGATTGTGATTTATGACAAAAAGTAAAAAAAGTGCAACTTTATTTTTATAAAAACCCATGTTTGTGTATTTAAAACACTTGTTATTTATACATCAACATCTATTTGTGTATCTTATACACTTGTTAATTGTTATTTACAATTCAACCTCTATTTGTGTTTGTTATTATATTAAAATTACAATATTGTCTCTGATAGTGGGTAAGGTGCCCTCTAACTGATAGTGTTTTATCACTACCAGTCTGCAGACATATGATCACCTTTCCTGAGTTTTCTTTCACTTACAATTATTCTGTACAAAAAAAAGGAACTGATAAAGAGAGATGGGTCTTTTGTGGTGTGTGGTTTAATCTCTTTTTGCAGACTGACACAGCCTCAGTCTTGCTAGAAGCAATTGGGTATATCAGATTCCTTCAAGGTCAAATTGAGGTGATGTTTAATTCTTTCTATCGTACTATCTTTTGCACAAACTCACAAAAACACCCAAATTTTTTTTGTATACATGTGTGCATGAATATATTTCTGCCTTTAAAGAACTAAAATATGAGTGAAGCATGCAATTGCAAGCAGTACTTTTAAAAGACCCACATTGAGCTGTAGTCTTGCTTTCTAAACATTCTTTTTTATATTTCTTTTTATTCAAAAAAATTTATTTCATTTTCATGTTTATATTCTTGCAGGCCCTTAGTTCTCCTTACTTGGGAAATAATAATACCTCAGCTAAGAACAACCAACATTTTGTAAGCAATGTTTCTCTAAAAAACTTCATAAGTATGTGCATGCATATGTTGATATGTATTTTAGCATATTTGAATCTCAAAAAGGAAAAATAACATATTGTTGAAAGTTTGGCAAATTATATCTATGTGTTGTGGTAAACTGTTAATTATGTAAAATGGGATGTTCTAGCATTACTTTCTTCTTTTCTGTTGGATAATTCTTCTAGCAGTCAAAAAAAGGGTTTGATCTTCAATGGACAGTGGCATGTGTAATAGAAGGACTTGTATGCTTTTAGCTTAGACACAAAAGGGAAGTCAAAGAAAACCAATATATACAAAAAATTATTTCTACTAATTAAGTAGTCAATGCTTATTTGAAAGACAATTAAAGTCAGTGATGACAATTTATTTTTCATTTTGCTATGTAAATTAGTGTAGGCTTTAATCTTTATTCTAAGGGCTTGAAATCAATTATTTAATGAACTAATAAATTAGTGTGGTTAGGAAATACTAAGTAGGGTGATATTTTTTTTTTTGATGTTTCAGTTGCAGGTGGTTAATGGAATTAAACCCTTAGTTAGAGGTGATTTCGATCAAAGATCCTAATTAAATTACCCTAATGGAATTACTCAGTTGTATCAATAATAACTTAAAAGGTGTAATAGTTACATCCAATAATTTGTGAAAAGATGAACCAGAATAAGATACACTTATATATAGCATGATATATATCCTATATAGATGAGCTCATAAGTGACATAACATAATCAACAAGTATACCATTGTAAGATCACCAAACGGATGAAAAGAGACCTTAAATCTCTTTGTTCGTAGGTTATGATACTCCTAATTAGTAGGGCAGCATGATTTTTATTCTTTACATTTGCTTTTTTTGAGTAGGTACAAAGAAAGTGATTCTTTACACTAACTATTAAGTATATGTAGAGGTTATAGCCTTTTATGTATTAGGATCATTATTTTTAAGTTTTCAGTTATACACCTATAGACGTTGCCATCTCTTCTGAACAAGACTATGCACATGTACTTCCTCCGTTTCATTTTACTTGCTACACTTCTCAATTCACGGACTCCTAGGCAATTTTTGGAGAAGAGAGTGGTAGAGAGTAAAAAGAAAAGAGACCCATGTGAGAGGAGAGAGATAGAGAGAGTTTATTGCCCAAAAAGGAAGTGTAGCAAGTAATATGAAACTTCCCTATATGGAAAGTACTGTAACGAGTAATTTGAAACGGAGGAAGTATTAATTAGTTTTTAATACAAACATTACATGATTAATGTTTTATTTTGTTCTATACATAAATGTAACAAAGCACATATTATATAAGAGGACTAAATGTTATTCTTTTCCAATATTATGAAAAGGTTGAGGGAGAAAGGAATTGTCTATTTCCTGATGATCCAGGACAGGTATTATGTTATGTTTCATTGTGCCAGTATGTATAATCATATAATCATATAGTATAAACATTATTAAACTATTTATTACATAAAAAATATTATAACACCAAGGTTGATAATATTTTGTTTATGAAAGGCATCTGGAAGGAACTATTCTATTTACAAAAGGGATGTACTTAAAGAACAATGTCCTCAGCTTTTAGGGTTGCCTTTTGAATTACAAAAATAAAAATAAAACAGGCATCTTTGGCCTAATTTTTGGAATAAAAAAAAAAGGTGAGTTGAAATTTGTTATTTTAAAATTAATACTAAAATTTGTTTTTCTTCACTTTTTTGTAGCTTTTGAATGATTCCTGTCTAAAAAGAAGAGGAGCTGCAAACCAAGAGGTACTATATTTTTGATGTAAATGAAATTTCCTTTTATTTTTCTTGTTATAATCTCATTGTTAAGTTGCTTTTTCTTGTGGTATGAATGTATGATGATGGTTCATTCATTACTAACATATAATGATTGTTATTATCATTAACGTCTTGGTCGCCATCATCATCATTATTGAAGTAATTAACCCACTTGAGCACTCATACTTTTGCTTCTTCAACATGATGATCATTTCACCTTTGATTTTTATATAAATTGTATTCACTTTACTTTCCGACATTCTAGCCATCTTTCTACTCATTATTGTTCCTAATCCCAAATACTTGTAATGCTTTAAAAATGTGAGTCATTAGGCCATTGCATAAGTCTAAGGTATGATAATGCATAATCATAAAATAATCCTACCGGTCCCGGTTAAGTTATTACAACATTTGCTTTTCCACAGTTTTAAGATAATTTTCTTTATCTTTATAGTCCTAAGTTATATATATATATATATATATATATATATATATAGGATCACGTGAAAATCACTCCTTATGCTGAAAACTACAACATAAAATGAGCAAAAAGTTTCTTAAAATGAGCAAAAAGATAAAATGAGCAAAAAGTTCTTAAAATGAGCAAAAATATAAAATGAGCAAAAAACATAAAATGAGCAAAAATTTGTAAAATGAGCAAAAGTTTATTAAAATGAACGAAAACATAAAATGAGCAAAAAAAATAAATGAACATAACTTTGTAAAATGAGCAAAAACTTCGTAAAATAAAGTTTGCTAAAATGAGCAAAAGTTTCTGAAAATGAGCAAAAACATAAAATGAGCAAAAAACATAAAATGAGCAATAATCTGCAAAATGAGCAATAATCTGCAAAATGAGCAAAAATGTTGGTTTTCAGTTTTCAGCTTAATGTCAGTTTTCATTGGATCCTATATATATATATATATATATATATATATATATATATATATATATATATATATATATATAATAGTAATTTTTTTAAAAAAAATATTTTTATAAAGGTATGCAGTACAAAAAATATAAGGACTCCACATGATAATCCTTTATTAATATGTACTACATTACTGAAAAAATAAGGTTCAAGTTAATGAATTTTGATCATAAAAATAAATAAATATTGCAACTAAAATTTTATTCTACCCTTTCTACCCAAAAAAAACCTCCGAAGTGAATCACATCAATTTAACATGTAAATGTTGGGTAGCTTTTTGTAAATGTTTTGGGAAGTGGTATGGTACCCAATTTTTTTTTATCATATTATTTGTTCAAACACAAAAGATAACACTTCCTTTTTATGGCCGTTTCTAATCAATTGTAATGTATTACTTTATTTTGCATTGAGTTATCTTCATCTCTTTTTCATCATATAGGTCCCTCTTTTTATTTCTTTCTATCTCTCATCTCTCCTAAATAATTATACCTTTTCCGTGTTGTCATTAAAAGTAAACGGAGACCTAGTATAATTTTGTTTTTTGAAATTTTAAGGTGGAATTTTCTTGTTATTGTTGCATTTGATACATTTTTTTTGTTCTTTCATACACCTTAAAAGATACAATTAGTATCTTCTAGTATAGGTGGTAGCTTACATATATGAAATGGCTATCCTTGTCGTTCCAATTTTATCACTTTCTAGTCCCACATTCCAACTTTGGGAGTACAAACATTCATGTATTTTTCAGCATCAATTATAGGTGGAGCAGTTACACATATTACATATATATAGACTGTTTCCATAGTGGAGCACTATATAAGTGTAAAGATTGTATGACAATTGTTTCACAAATACTTGTATACAATAGCCTATTATAATTTATACATTACGGGCTTAGTCACCCCAAATTACAAAATAATAGTAATTACAAAATCAGCTTTGTACACAATTGACTTATATGTATACTATCACCAATGTTGAAATAAGGACATAATATCATCTCTGTAATTTACGTAGGTAGAATCACAAATTTACATATATAAAACTCAAATGATATTTAATAATTTTTTTAGTAAGGATAATTCCTTTGCAATAGGGGGGAGGGAGAATTGGAGATCTTTCTTGCAAGGTGTGAGAACCGAACCCCTGTCACAGGGGTGGAAGGAGGATCTCACAACCACTAGACCAACCTTGATTATATTCTCGATATCTAATATTTAATCGAGAGTCACATGATATAATATAGTATTGTACTCTACGTTTTTGGTCAAATGTAGTACTTGTACTTGAACATGGAGTATAAAACATACTCTCACAATCCTGATATGTACAATTCATTATAACTCAGAATAAAGTTGATATATTATCTCTTTAACTTCAACTTTTTCTAGTAGTGAAGATAATTGGCTTCTCTAACTCAAAGTATCCTTATCTTGCTTGCATACATTGACGAATATATACGCCTGAATATTATTAACTATATTATTATTCCTAACATGATTGTTTTAATTGTTTGATATGTCATTAGGATAACATGAAAGGCGCATTAAAGGACTTGAAAAGTAGAGGGTTATGCTTGGTTCCCATATCTTGCACCCAACTTGTTGGAAGTGACAATGGAGCAGATTATTGGGCACAATCACTTGGAGGATTTTAACCACTTATAAATTCTACTTAATTAGTTATTACTTATATAAAGTAATATCAAAACTATATGCTTTAAATTATGTATAGCATTTTAATTTGTGGAGTGGTATATCATCATGAGCACTCACTCTGCTTAAAGCTCATTGGAAGGTTGATTGCTCTTGATGCTATGCATTCCGGCCTAGAAAAAGTGCATGGTTGTACCATATAGTCCATATTATATAAAATATAAAATATCATGACTACTTATGAAATGCTTTATATATTAAGCTTCTCCTTAATTCCCTTTCCTTTTATATATGGTCCTTAAGATTCCATAAAACCTAGCATACAAAGCTTCTCACATCACTATCTCTGGATTTTTTTTTTTTTTGAAAGGTATCTCTGGATATTTTATGTCACCTTCATTTAGTGGCCTTGACAGTGAGTCCATTATGATCAAATTTATCTTAGATTATTAGTATTCCCACCTTCTCTACTAGTTTTTGGATGTTATAGCTAGAGCCTAGAAGATATGGTAAATCTATATATATAGTGTACTTATAAGAAATAGTTGATGTGGATGTCAACTAACGGTAAAATCTTAACTTGTAGAGATGGTACCTTAAGACTTGGAATTAAATATTGTCTACATTACTATGTGTTGGAAATATGAGTTAGATTAATGTATTCATGAAGAACAAATATATAAACTATACTGATACACAATATAGAGAAGAAACTTATCTGTGTGAAGGAAGGATAGACTTCCGACCATAGCTAGAAACCCCCACAATAAGAACATGGAGAATAACTAACAGCTCATCAGCTTATCTTACATAGGTCATAACTTGCTGAAAATAACGATAACCCCCACATGAGAGAAGATACCCAAAGATGGTCTGAAGAATACTCATGACCCTCTTAAAACCCTCATGTTGCTTCATCCTTGAATGATTTCACTCACTTGGCACACAACCACCATTAACCTGAAAATTCTGCTTATTTACAAGGAGTCCCAAATGGTCTCACCTAGACCCTTAACAAAAGGATAGGAATGCTAGCCTCTGATCAATCAACACATGAAACATGATAACATTCACCAATCATTACTCCAAGTTTACCAAAGAAGCTGAGTCTTCAAGAATTAACTCAAATAATTCAATAACCCTAATAGACACAACTATTGGGTTACTCCAAGACACGACTTAGCACTAGAGTTGCAGTTAGATTACCCAAAAGGTCATTCAACCAATCCAAAAGTCCATATGACTAGACATGGTCAACAAATTTAAACCCTATACTACAAGAGTCTTACAAAGCAACTCTAAAGAACCAAATACACGACTTGTATACAGCACATACAATGCAACGAGCAAAAGTATATAATTCATAGCTCAAGGAAACAAAGAAGAGTTCCCAACTGTATTAAATCCCATGGAAGTTCCCTTCCTCCCCTCACTTACCACAGTGAGGCTCACTGACTAACTAGTCAGTCCCATACATTAATTTATTCCTCAAAAGGCACAGCAATTGCCAAAACGCAGGTATAAATTAGATATCAAACAATGTGCCACATAAAATGAATTGTGCATATGAGATGAACTTGGGACATTAACCATAAAAAGGATTTGGAACTTCCCTTTAGCCACGCTGGCCTGCTGAAGGTGCTATGAATTCCACACAGTTGCCACTCTTCCAACTCCCCTTTGCTTGCTTGAATGTTTCAACCTCTAACTCAACCCTTACAAACCTATCATGTCACAAAATTGACTGTTATATATGAAAGGGGTGCATAAAATAATTCATGTAAATAAGTTAGAGTACATAATTAAATTAAATTAAAGAGCAAACTTCCCTTTTAATACGTCTTATGAACAATATCCAATTGACTTGAATATTTGATAGCAGCTACTTTGCTATCAAGAACTCAATGAGAAGAATAAACATGAAGTTGACTTCCTCCATCAATATCAAAAACCCTCCAATTGTTCTCAGAAATTATTTATCAAATAATAAAAGTCTTGAGTATCCATCAAGTACATTTGAGAACTTCTTCAAAGACGAGAACTCGAAGAAGGAATACAACAGCAGGAATAATTTCAACGGCAACAATTAGATCAATGATTCAATCTTTACGAGCCAACAAAGTCCAACATGAGTTCCACGGTAACTTCGCTCCACAAATTACCCTAATAAGTCTATTCACAAGACTTAATTATTCTAACCATACCTATTCAAATAAACAATACTCAAGGATTCTTTCCAAGGTAGATAATTGAAATTAGGTTAGAATAAATTGTTCATCAACATGAATACAACAATCTGAATAAATTCGTTTCTAAATTGTTGGAAATATGAGTTAGATTAATGTATTCATGAAGAACAAATATATAAACTATAGGAAAAATTCACATAATTAATCCCAACTTTCACTCATCTTCCCAAATTAATCCCAACTATTAATTATTCAAGAATAATCCCAACTTTAGGGGTGAGTTTCTCAAAATAATCCGAATTGTTATTTTACTTATTGTCGTTGATCCATTTTGGGATTATTTTGGGGTAGAAAAAAAACATTTCGGATCATTTTGAGAAGGTACACTTGAAACTTGGGATTATTCTAGAATAATCAATAGTTCGGATTATTTTGAGAAAATGGTCAATAGTTTGGATTATTTATGTGAATTTTTCCTAAACTATACTGATACACAATATAGAGAAGAAACTTATCTGCAGATAATAATCAACTGAACTTGATTTAATTCCACAAGAACAACGTTGTGCCGTGGTATGGAGGCCACTGCCTTAGAAACGAATTTCGCCATCTCCGGTGCGGATTCCTGATGACGTTCGTCCCCCAAGGTTCACACAACGATCCCAGACTCCGTGCACCCGGATCAAGGATTGGAGATTCTCAAGAACTGCTCAATTCTTAGAAAGAAGAGGTTGGCCATGTGTTTAGGTTAATAGAAAAACCATAGAGATAGGAGAAACGGCCAAGAAGGTATTTATATAAGGGTTATAAAACAACTCCGAAACAAATCCGGAAAAAGAAGAAAATAAAAGATTTCGACTTCCTCGAAAACCGCGAATCGCCGAATATACCGCGAGTCGCGGTAAGCTTGCGGCAAACTACCGCGAAACAAGGCAAGAAACACGACCCGCGGCCACCGCGAGTCGAGGCAATCAGGCGCGAGTCGCGGCACCCCCTCGCCAAAAGTCTTCGCGTTCAATTTTGGATGAAATCCAACACTATGTTTAGCTGCTCTAGTTGATTGAAATAGTACTTTAACATGACACTTTGGCTAACTAAAAGATATACCTCAATGAAAAGAGATACATCAAACAATATTTTTATTTTTAATAATTTATAAAATGCTATGGAAGTATTCTTAGTTTTCTTAAATGCTCTATTTAGTTAAGTTTTTAATCATGCATCACGTGCATATATATATATATATATATATATATATATATATATATATATATATATATATATATATTTTATAAATAAAGAGAGTGGCCTTAGGTATAAAGTTCGAGTCTTTTTTTATTTTTTACAGTGGCCAAAAGTTACAAATTACTCTAATGGCTCGTCCGATAAGAGATACTAATTAGCAATAATGGTTATGAAATCATATCTAATTTTTAAGAATTATCCCCTACCATTTACCATGGTGTATATATATATATAATGGAATCTCATCTCCAAACATGCATGTGGTTTTCTTCACAATTTTTAATCTCCGCTCAATATATACCACATCTAAAATTGTACTTCATGAAAATATATATGAAGATCAACATTACATACACATGTTTGAGGATAAATTCCTAGGACTATGACCATTGACACAAGCCTTTTTCTATATAACTACACTAAAAATCATTATCATTACCATCATTTATAGCTACCTACTAAATAAGCCGAAAGAGGCTTATTAACACCTAATCACCTATAAAAACACTACTCTGAAAGTGAACTTATTAACGCATGCATGAATTGATGCACCTTAAGTTTCAAGAGAATAAAACTAGGATAGTATGCCAGTTTTCTCGAAAGATTCCATGCCACCATTACTTGAATATATATAGATCTTGGCCAGAACACACGATCAAGCTAGGGTTCCAATTTCTGTACTCCCAATTTATGTAGATCATCATCTTGAATCAAGAATTGCTCCCCTATGTATTGGTTAAGTTCCTTCCATTGGAGAATGAAAAGGCCAAGAAGTGTCTAGACAGCCTTCTTAGCCTTTTTCTGATGTTTTGTTTCAAATTTTCTCAGTCTTAAATTGCGAAAATTCTACCGTGAATATCGATCACCGCTAATCACCACTATTAGAAATATAGACCATTGATCTTCTTTGTGTTATTCACAATATTAATAATCTTTAGATGATGTTCAGGAAAAAAAACAATAATATTTTGTGTAGTTTAAAAGAAAGGATTTTTGACAAACGAGCTGGTTGGCAATCAGTAAGTGGTGGTTCTATCACGCCTCCTAATTTTAGTCACCAATTTAGGTGTCTTAGTTTTAGATTTTGGAATTTAAGTGAACAATGGTGAGTGAAATTTTTGTGTGAGAGATAAAGGAACTAATCAGAAGCCAAGTGAATTTAAGTGAACAAATTGGTTTATGCAGTGATGAACTTTTCCTTTATACTCTTATAAATAAGCGTCAAATACAGTCAAAGTTTATTTAAAAGTTAAAACAATCAACCAGATCCAAAAGATTCAAAGTAGACTAGACTAAATCTTAATAAATTATAAATTCACTAATTCAAACCGAATCACCTTATTGCAGATGAAGAAAATATATCATAAATTGTTCATTATAGACCCAAAAGGTCCTATTCTGTTCACTTGTCTTCGGTCCTTATAAGAAAAAATTAACAGTGCGTCTTGCATACAACCGGCCACACGCGAAATTATAGGTGTGACTGCGCGCGCGACATATTGTCAGCCCGTCAGCTCATTTTCAAATGGTCATTTCTCACTCGTTTCTCATCGGAATCAAGCTTTTGACCAGGCGTTGGAAAGTTATCGAGCCAAATTTTCATGTCCAACTTGAATCTTCCCAAAATATTAAGTGTGCTTTAAGATATGACCTTTTGAAGTTGACCCTTATACACAAACCCTTATGAACAAATGGAATTACTCTTGTGAACAAATGGAGTTAATTGTATGAGTATATGGTTACTTTTAACAATAAAAAGGTGTCACTCCTATAAATAAATGTGGTTATTCTTATAAGCAAAATGGTGTACCTATGTGAACAAAATAGGGTTACTCATATGATTAAATGAATTTACTAGTATGATTAAATGAATTTACTAGTATGAATAAATGGGGTTACTCCTTATGAACGAATGAGGTTACTCGTACTAAGTGGGGGTTACTTATATGAACGATTGGGGTTACTGATACGAATAAAATGGGGTTACTTATGTGAACAAAATGAGGTTACTCGATCATATGATTAAATGGGGTTACTAGCTTAGTATGAACTAGTATTTTTTGCACGCGATGCGTGCGCGAACATCGCGGTGATATTGTACATGTTTCTTTTGTTTTCAAAAATCAGGAAGTTACTTTCACTAAAAAAAATTGTGGTAGTTTTTGTAGGGGAAAAATCTGGTAGTTACATTAGAGCTTTTTTTAAATAAAATTATATGACTTTTTTGCCCTCATTAGTTATCTTGGAAGAATAAAAACATAAAGGGTATTTTAGGGAACTCAGGTGGACACCAAAGTCCTCAAGAGTTCCCATATATAATAGAGATAAATGGGGTTACTCCTTACGAACGAATGAGGTTACTCGTATTAATAAGTTGGGGTTACTTGTATGAACAATTGGGGTTACTGATACGAATAAAATGGGGTTACTTATGTGAACAAAATAAGGTTACTCATATGATTAAATGGGGTTACTAGTATGAATAAATAGGGTTACTCCTTATAAACCTTATAAACGAATGAGTTTACTCGTATTAATAAATAGGGGGTTACTTGTGTGAACAATTGTATTTACTCATATGTCTCCTCAACACCACTCCCCTCCCTTCGGGCGTTCTCACTCTCTTTCTCACTCCTCGTCATTGACCACCATTAACAAATCTACGGCACCTCCTTCACTCCTCTACAATCTCCGGCTCCTTCATCAAAATTGATCACCATCTTCTTTAACGAAATCGGACCTTCATGGTTCTTCAAATCTCCCGTGCTGGGCATCGTGATTGTTGCGTTCTTCATCTTCAGATTTCCGCGTTCTTCACAAGATTGGGGTTAGGCTGGGCCTTACTCGCGTTTTTCCCGTCTGGGCCTTATATATGGACCGGCCACACGCGAAATTATAGGTGTGGTCGGCTGTATATAAGAATTTGTGAAAAATTAATTAAGGTAAGTTAAAAAAGTTCTAACGAGTCCTTTAAAAAAAAGTTCTAATGAGGACTGAGATATAATAAGTTCATATAAGTTCAGTTCACTAAAAATAAGGTTTAACACACTCACAAGATAAAGTATGACAAGTTGGGATAAATTCATATTAAGTCTAACAAGGACTAATAAGTAAATAAACAATTTCAGATAAGTTTAGTTTCAGATATGAAAATTTGTTAAAAAAAACTTTTAAAGGTTCAATTTTGCGAGAAAAAACCTTTTCAAGCATTCTTTGCGAAAAAAACCACAAATTTGATTTTTCTTGCAAGATGAAACCTATTCCCATTTTTCGGTGTGGTTTTTGAGATGCATAGGGGTAGTGTTGCAGTTAATGAAAATAGGGGGTTAAAGAAAGATAGAAGGGTCAGCGCCGGAATTGAGAAAAAACACACCGGAAAATGGGAATAGGTTTCTTCTTGCAAGAAAAATTAAGTTTGTGGTTTCTTTTCACAGAGAATACTTTATAAGGTTTTTTTCCGTAAAATTGAACATTTAAAATGTTTTTTTGACAAATTTTCCTTTCAGATAAGATCAGATAAGCAAAAATATGTCGTAAATGAACATGGCCTGTGGAGTTGGGACACGAGAACACTGGCATTTTTCATGCGGTGAGGTGACTAACCACTGACGACCTTGTAAACAAAAAGGATACTGCGTTATGCAAAAACTCAAAACAACTATTTGTCAGCAAATCGTATACAATTTCGTCTTTGCTAACTACTTTGTTGGCTTATTGCGCACTATCTGTTTGTGAATTTGCTCGAGAAAAAAAAAAGAATAGCAGAAAGATTGTGCTGCGAGAATGGCTGATAAGTGGAAGAAGACAGCTCTCTTTGTCATAGACATGCAAGTAAGTTAGTTCTTCCACCAATTTCCAATCTTTTTACTTCTTTGATTAAATTCAAGTTGAGTTCTTTCTCATCTGTAAAAATGGCCTAAATGGGTATTAAATTTCTGATATTAAATGATCATGAACAGCTTTAAATCTCATAACAAAATTAAATTATGCTTATTTTATCACTTGGGTTTGATTGAATTTGCAGAAAGATTTCATCTTGCCTGATGGGCCGATGCTGGTAGATGGTGGTGCAGCCATTATCCCTAATGTCATTAAAGCTGTTGAAGTTGCTAGAAAACGAGGCATGCTTGTAGTTTGGGTATTAATCAAATCAACTTTTTGTTTCTGTAAATGTATGCATTTTTTTTACATATTTGCTGAGTTTACTAATTGTAGTTGATTTGCTATTGCTAGAGAGAGTAGCAATTAAGGGGTAAACAAAATGGAAATTTACTTGAGAATTGTGATATTATTGTTGAGATGGTTTTGTACATTGAACTCTGCTTCTTTTTGTTCATCCTGTTTGGAATAACTCTTTAAATTTTTGAGCTAATATGTTGACATTAAATTCTCATTAATGTATAAAAATAAGCATTGTCATGTGGGATCTGGTTGAATTCGACTCAGTGTGTACTTTTAATATGTCAAAAAAAATGTCATCTTTTCATACGTTTTACTAATTAGATAAAGATATTGATTGTCAAAATGTGCATTGAAAACTATGCAAAAAGAAAAAGCAAATAGGAAGAACATTTTAGAACGAAGGAAGCCTATATGTATATCTTCAAAGAAGTGATGTTTACTGCTTTGAATGTTATTCCAAGAGAAAAAAACAGTGATGTTTAGAGGTTGATATGGTATTCTGAGCGTAGCTCCTTATATGGGTTTCTTTTGAAGTTCTAAAACAGATGGAGCACCATAGTATAGTATTTTATTCGTTTGATTTAGTGATACAGTCAGGCTTTTGTTGAAAGATTGTTATGTTGCATTGGGTATTTCTGAATAGCCTATAAGCATTGTTTTGGGGAATTAAAGAGCTTTTTCTTCGATTAACGCACATAGGTCATGTGGGTTGGCTACAAGTTGGTGTTTGTTGATGAGTTGTGATGATTAGAATGATAATGTGATATGCCTCTACATTACAGGTTCCTTTGAACATTGAAAAAAGAAAATATGATAAAGCATGGGGTGATTCTATTAGTTTTTTGTAGAGATATAGAAGTTCATTTTTATTGATCAGCTACCCATGCATAAGCCTTTCAGTGACATGAAAGACACAATTAGTTGTAGTTTGAAAAGAATTGAAGACAATTTATGCTCTTCATCCTCTACGCTTTGTGATAAACAATTACAGTATTATGCTACTGTCAAGTGTCAACCCCTCCTTGATGAGTGTTTTATCATTGTTGAAGATTGAGTGGAACGTGCCCTACTAAGAAATTTTGGTATGTGACATGAGAATTCATTTGTTTGCAGATTGTTCGGGAGCATGACAAATTAGGGAGAGATGTTGAACTCTTCAGAAGGCACTTGTATAGTGAGAAGGGAGGACCTACTGTAAAGGGACATGAAGGTGCTGAACTTGTTGAAGGACTTGAGATACGCGAAGGGGATTATAAGTTGGTTAAGACACGCTTCAGTGCATTCTTTGCTACACACCTTCATTCAACTCTGTTAGGTGCTGGAATTGATAACTTGGTCATTGTTGGTAAGTGAATGAAACCTGATGAGCTAATTTAGATTTTAAACAAATTTTCTTTGTAGAACATAGAGTTTTGAAGATTTTGACCATCACTCTCCATATTCAGGCATTCAAACTCCTAATTGCATCAGACAGACAGTTTTTGACGCAGTAGCATTGGATTACCCTTCTGTCTCTGTCATTGTTGATGCCACAGCAGCTAAAACACCAGAAGTTCATGATGGTAAGAGATCAAAATTGCAAATTTTGTTGTTCAATATCATTAGCAGCTTGATATTGTGTGTCATGTATGTTTGTGTGCCATATGTTTGTGTGAATTTCTTCTAGGTCTGGCAATTGTCTATTATTGCTAACAATGTGTTTATGGAGAACAAGATATGAGGGAAGCATGTGTCATAATTCATATGCTCATATATACCCAAACTTTCTCTGAGAAAATAGATCTACTCTCATTAATTCAGGACAGGAAAAAAGAAGCTGAGTCTTGTTCTGTTACCTTGAAAGTTTGGTTGCTTGAATATGAGCTATGAGTACCTTGCTGTTTTTCCTACTTGATATTCCTCTTTTAGTCATGAATATGTGTTCCGTGTTATAGTTTAGCATATTTCTTGCATGTAGAATACAGCTATCTCTTGATAACTAAGTGACCTCTGTCATTCTATAACAGCTACAGTATGAGTTGTAAGATCTTCAATGTTAGAGACTACCTTGCCATGTTATGAGATGATTGTCTATTACTTTAGCTTCTTTACGCCAATAGTATCTTGGCCAATAATAGCCATTATTCACTATGGAAACCCCAAATATCTAGATTTGTTATCTTGAAAATGCAGAACAGCTTCTCTTGAAGTCCAAAAATTCTTCTGTTCTTGCACTACCTTCATCTGTGGTGATTTAGGGGCTGGTAAATGGATGAAGACATTATGCCTCCACTAGGTCCAGTCCACTGCTTTCGTTCTATATTACAATTGACTAACTGGGCATCGTGTTTGACATAGTTTTAGGATCAGTCCACATATGGATATTTGAGTTTACCTTGCCGAAACTTAAACCATGGTTATTTTGAACCTTGGCATCTGGACATGGGATGTTCATGCCTTTTGAGGATGATTTAGTTTATGATTTAATCAAATGACCTGGTGATAATGTTACTACATCAATATCAACATTATTCGAATAACCTAATGTTTCTAAAGTGGCGCTCGCCCACAACAATGTACGGAGCCGAGGGGGTTTGGATGTATCATGTATCTTTATGATACCTTACTACTATAGTATCATAGAAGTTAGTCCTATTAGAGCCTCAATCTGAGATGAAAGTTGTGTTACACGAGTAATCTTGTTTATATTGTGCTCATACGCAATACTGAAGTTGAAAATTTGAGATTTTCCTCTTAACTTTTAAAGGGGATTTTTTTTGTTTTAATAACCTCTTGCTTCCGATGATGGCTTAATCAAATAAGTTCGTTTTTTTTATTAAGAATGATTTATATAGCGGGATCCCTTAAATTTGCATGATTTTTAAGCTTTTGCTGGTCATACTTTATGTACTATCTTTCCCACAAAAGGGAGAATTCTTGATTTGTAAAGACCTTGATTTTTGTTGATTTTTTGTGCTAACTATAGCTTGAGATTAACATGAAATTTTACTCTTCAACCAGCCAACATCTTTGACATGAAAAATATTGGGGTAGCCACGCCAACCTTAGGGGAATGGTG
The DNA here is from genome assembly GCA_947646795.1 of Beta lomatogona. NCBI lineage: Eukaryota > Viridiplantae > Streptophyta > Magnoliopsida > Caryophyllales > Amaranthaceae > Beta > Beta lomatogona. The sequence continues at coordinate 717,798 of CANSNZ010000273.1, forward strand.
CAATGCAAATTGTTGATGCAAGTTTGGGGGCTTAAGCAAGTTTATAATTTTCTGCATTTGTAATAAGACTATTTTACATGGCTCTCTAAAAACGCTCTTGCCCGACTTATACGTATAAAATTGTCATCTCATTGTATACTTGGCTGATGTAGTACTAATCTTTTAGTACTTTATCAATTGTTCAGTACTTTTGCTGATAATATTATTGAAATAAGCCATGGTAATTTGTATGTAACAATTCCTCTTTTCTAGAGTTGATTCCTTTGTGGTTGATAAATAATAAGAGTAAATACTCTACATGCTCCAAAGTTTGTACGAGGGGTTGGACCCCCGACCACTTACTTAAAAAGTGAGTGTCCAACCACCAAGTTATAGCTTTAATTTGTAATTAAGCTGCAAAGTTGAGTACTGATAACTTGCTTCCTTATTATATATTTATATAAAAAAAAAGAGGTAAAAATCAATAAAATGGAAATAGGAGAGTACACAGTCAATAATGGAGTATGGAGTATGTCAACTCATGTTTCCAATCCTCATGACTAGCAATATTTGGAGTATTTGGGAAAAATTATCTAATTATATGTTCAACATATAAAATTAGGATTCAATTTATCTAACTTGTCTTTCGTCGGCCAACAATCTATAGAAAGATGAGGCACAACTGAAGTGTAAACAAATCATTTTTAAATAAAAGAAACAATAGTTGGCTTAAATACTGAAATTTAACATTCAAATTAACTTGGGGCATTGCCGAGTCCATGCAAATTCTTAGGTGCTCTCAACTCCCAAGAGCACCTAAAACTATGTACTCCCAAGCACATTTAGGTGTTCCCAGGAGCACTATAAAAGCTTTGCGGAGCCCAATAACTAGTTTTAAATTTTTTATTTTGAAATACGAGGATGCATATAAGTCCACCATCTCCCTCTATGTAATAATAATATTTACTTATAGTCTTTCTATTAGATTGTACGGGAAAGCGTTACCTTTATTGAAAAGCAAGTTCAAGATTTAAGAAAATGAATTGAAATCAAGTTCACAGAAGAATAATTGAAGCAAGATCCAGGATAAACAACCTGGAAGCTCTGATAAGTGATAATTGATACCAATCTTTGGGCTGATTTAATAAAACTCCAATCCTAAACTACCAAAAAAAGAAAAAAAGAAGTGATAATTGATACCATGTGAAAACAGAAATGAAATGTTGTTTTTTAAGAGAGAATGTGAGAAAAATTTAGAAAGAGAGTTTCATTGTCTTGTGAGTTTTTATGGCAAAGCACCATCAGCCTATATATACAGATGAGATTAAGAGATGATAACAGGAATGTAACAACTAAGGTACAACTGCACAACCAACTAACTAAACTAGCACCTGGAGCTGTGGAGCAGGAATTAAGCAAGAGGCTCTTATGCCCTGTTCTTTTGGACTGAATTGAATTGAATTTTAAAAAAATTGAACTTATGGTTTATGTGTTGAAGTGATGGTTTATGGTTGGCATTTTAATTATGTCACTAATCAAATCAAGTGATAGAAAGAAATATAAACACCATACAATATACATTTGTTTTATTAAATTATTTTCTATTTTTAACTTAATTATACTTGAGACAATGTAAGTATGTAACTACATATTTTAGTTGAGGTTGAGGTGGTGGAGTAGTGGCATCGCTTCCCACCTCATATCCCTGTGGTCTAGGGATCAAACCTCATGGGACTCATTTGAGGATTTCCCCTTATCCCCCTTCGAGTGAATCCCCTTCATCTTACCTTAAAAAAAACTACATATTTTAGACAGATGGAGAAAAAAATATTATATTCTCAATCCTAACTGGACCTGTTTATGAAACTAATCAACAATCTCATTCTGATCTGACTCGTCTATTAACCTTTTTATTAAGGCCATACATATGCATAAACCAGAGAAATGAACTTGGTAACAATCTTAACCTACATACAAATACAACAAATATATAAGAAATGCTATATAATAACTAATTTGCAATTAAACAAGTTATCATGTTTACAATCCTTGTACAGTGGCTGCAAGGGCGGATGTATGGAAGGAAATCATAGAATTTCAGAATGCAAACCCCTCACCATGTCTCTTGATTGGAGACTTTAACGAAGTTTTAAAAGCTTCGGAAAGAGGTAGCCTCACATACTCACAAACTGGAATTGACGATTTTAATAATTTTTTGCAGGAACTCCACCTATTAGAGATTCAACCCGCAAATAAGGGCTTCACATGGTTTCGGGGGAATTCTAAGAGCTTACTTGACAGACTCATCGTAAGCCCTGAATGGATCTCGTGCTTCCCGTCAATGAAAGTAACCATGCTGCAGCGGGGATTATCTGACCATTGCCCCTTGCTAGTGCACTCCCAAGCACTAGATTCAGGCCCGAAACCATTTCGTTTTCAAAACTGTTGGCTCACAGATCCAAAGTGCCTCAAAATTGTGAAAGAATCGTGGATGAAAGCACCAAATCTTCCCATGACAGAAAAATTACGTGAGGTCAAGAACAACCTCAAATCATGGAATCACAAGGAGTTTGGCAATATTGATGCAAATATAAAGCGCCTTGAAGAGTCTATTCAAGGCTTAGATGATTTGTGCAATCATAGACTGCTTGACGAACATGAATTAGAGCAGAGGAAAACGGCTCAAACTGATTTATGGATGTGGATGAAAAGGAAGGAGCTCTATTGGGCTCAAAACTCACGGATCTCATGGTTAAAAGAGGGAGATCGCAACACAATATTTTTCCACACGATAGCTTCTAACAAAAGAAGAAAAAACTCAATTGCAAGCATTGAAGTTGATGGCTGCACAATCAACGATTCTTCACATTTGAAAAATGAAGCTGCAACTTTTTTCTAGAAAATATTCCGAGAAGAATTTTCATGCAGGCCCACTCTTGAAAACCTACAGTTCAACCGTTTATCACAATCACAAGCAGACAGTCTCACTTTGCCATTCTCCAATGAGGAGATAGACTCGACAGTAGCATCATGTGACTCAGACAAGTCCCCGGGCCCGGACGGTTTCAACTTCAAATTTGTCAAAAATGCATAGGATATCATCAAGCATGACATGTATGAGATTGTTCAGAAATTTTATATAACACCCCCACGACCCCTCCTTATATATACTAGGAGAAATTGCGGGAGTTGTTACGCCACGCATGATAATACGTAAGGCTAATCAGAGAATACAGCGGAAGTCTTTTAAAATAAACTATAAATACTTTAACACAACTGAAATAAGAAAGTATGTAAATGAGTTACAAACTCGGAAACTATCCCATAATAGTCCCGTTTTCAAAACAAGTCAAACCTTGACCCCAATGGTGTACTATATAGGAAAGTAATCGTGTACTATAGTTCCCATCCGGATGCTTATGATTTCCATGCACATCAAGAACTTGTACCTGAAACTTCTCCTCTAAGCTCTGCTCGCCAAATGGGTCATCACAGGGTCGTTGAGGAAAAACAACAACCAAGAGAAAACAAGGAAACACATACATCAGCAACGCTGAGTACATAACACTACTAAACTAATGCAAATAATGATGCATGCAATCCTCAAACAACTTCGGCTTGCTCTTCTTGACACTACATGCGACCAGCACATAACTGAACTTACTAAATACTTTCTTTTATTATTATTTGGCAATGAACGGGCACCGTCATCCTCTTGGAATCATACGGGCTCCTATTTCTTGTGTAAGAGATCCCACACCTCTTACTAAAGTTCCATGAACTTTAAATAACTTGACTCGAGAAATTAAGCTTGTTAGTAATGAAAGAGGGTGAGAGTGAGCCTCTAGACTCAACATCTCGGAGATATCCGAATACGAGTGACGCCTAGTCCACTCAAAGATCTTGATAATTGGAATTCCATAAACTTGCTTGATAAAATAAAAGCATTAGCATCGTCATGCTAAGCTTTATGCAGGAGTGTAGTTACACACTAACTCCCCCCTTATGTTCAATACTCATGGGGGATCCATCCCAAGAGTTTTATTGCCAAATTCCATTATGTGAGACACAATCACAATCATAATACATCTAGCAAATAAATTAATTTCTTATCTTTCTTTAACAGGTGAATGCAACAAATACCATAAATAACTCGATTCTAAATTCTTGGAGACCTTGCTCATCTTATCACTTTAATGACTCCATGAGTCCTTTCTTACTTTCTTAAGGATCCATGATCCAATCAATTGAGTCCTTGCTCAATGATTCAAATACTCGTGAGACCTTGCTCAATAACTTTAAAACCCGTGAGACCTAGCTCAACAATATATATAACTTCTATTGAGACCTTGCTCAATAAAACATATAACTGCTAATGAGACCTTGCTCAATAAAACATATAACTCGTTAATGAGACCTTGCTCAATAAAACATATAACTGCTAATGAGACCTTGCTCAATAAAACATATAACTTCTAATGAGACCTTGCTCAATAAAACATATAACTTCTAATGAGACCTTGCTCAATAAAACATATAACTTCTGATGAGACCTTGCTCAATAAAATATTCTCATGCAAGCCCTAGCTTCAAGAATAACATTGAATAACTTTAATCATGCTCAAAAGCAATAATCATCAATCACATGCTTTTCAAATATAGGAATAACTCAAAAGTTCCATTCCTAATCTCCTTTCTAAGTTCTCAACATGTACTCAAACAATTATAAGGCATAAGCCTCTCCTTACTCCTCATGCTCAATAAATAACCTTTAAACACTAAAGTCAAAGGTCAAGTGTATGTACCTTGATAACACACAAAATCAACAGTTCAAAGGTTTCACTTGCTTTTACTATGCTTGAAACCTATCAAGAACAAAGTACTATCAATTAGTACTTACCAATAACAATTCAAGGCTACTAATAATAAAAATCAGCATTTTAAAATTAATAATAAGCTGATTTTTCTTTAAAAATGCTTTAAAAAACTATTTTTGAACTATAACTTGAAAACCTTTAAAAGTAGGCAAAACCCACTATAAACTAATACTTAAACTTCATAAAAATCAATAATTTGTTACATAATTACTGCTGTAAATTAATAAATAAATAATTACAGATTTTTTTTTTTACATGTGGTTCGAAAAACCACAAAAAAATCAGAAAAAACAACAAACCGGCAGCACCACCGGCCAGCACCACCGCCGGCCAGCAGCACTGCCGGCGCTGCCACCACTGCTGTGCCCAGCAGTGGCCCACGCAGCCACGCCAGGTCAGCTGCTGCCACCACTGCTGTGCGCAGCAGTGGCCCACGCAGCCATCCGCCGGCGAACCACCACGTGGTGGCCGGAAAAAAAACGCAGGGGAGAGAGAAAATAAGGAAGAAACCCCCCAAAATTCAGAAAAACTATCTACCTTCTTGCTTCCCTTTGATTATTTGCAAGATCTTCCTACTATTTTCAAAATAAAACTAGATTAAAGCTTGAAGATTTGAAGAAAAATGACTTGAAGAACTTGAAGAAAAGTTGAGGAAGTACTAGAGTTAAGAGAGGAAGAAGAACTAAAGTTGAGAGAGGAAGAAGGAGTACTTACTCCTTTGGTGAGGAAAGAAAAAGGCTGGTGAAGATATGGGGAAGCTTAGGGTTTCTCTTCTTTTTCTTTTTTTTTTTTTTTTTTTTATTTATTTGGTGGTCTTTCGGGTAAATGACTAAAACACCCTTACTCATCGAATTACCGAAATACATTTGATGATAAAATTGCGGAACTAATCTTCCTACTAATATAACTAAAACACTTTCTTGAAAAGACTAAAATACTTCTCTGTGAAAATACTCGGATACTCTTTCGGTAAAAATGACCAAAATACCCTTTTGCTCGAAATATCGAAACTAAATAGCTTTAATAATCCAAAAATGATTAAAACTATTTAATTAAATGTCTTAAAAGTATGGGGGATTACAGTCTACCCCCCTTAAAAGAAGTTTCGTCCCGAAACTTAAACAAAACCTCCTCTCTTCTCCAAGCTTTCAGCTCGAAAAACTTATTAGCTTTACGCCCTAATATAATTCTTTCTCAAGAAGTAGCCAAATAATACGCTACTAAGTAAAACAAGTAGCCAAATAATACGCTACTGAGTAAAACAAGTAGCCAAATAATACGCTACTGAGTAAAACTTTTGCCTTGAATGTTAAAACTATGAAATGCTTACTTCGCATGAAAAAGTTTTCCATGAAAACTCTAGAAAAATCGTGCACAAATGCAACAAATTCTTACTAATTTCTAGCAAAATTGCGCAAATTTCTAGCAAATGCGCAAATTTCTAGCAATGTGCGCGCACGCACTCTACCCCCCTTAAAGGAGTTACGTCCCGGAACTCAACTCACCTAGTCGAAGAGCTCAGGATACTTCTTTCTCATCTCATCTTCAGCCTCCCAGGTAGCCTCTTCGGTACGCTGGTTAGACCACAAAACCTTGAGTATCCTTATATCTTTATTTCTTGTACTCCTCACCTTAGAGTCCAAAATCTTCACTGGTCTCTCGTCAAAAGAAAGCGTCTCATCCACTTCTATAATCTCGGGATCTAACACATGAGACTTATCAGGTACATACCTCTTTAGTTGAGATACATGGAACACATTATGCACCTTTCCCAAGTTATTCGGCAAATCCAAACGATAAGCTAATCTTCCAATTCTTTCAATAATGGCATAGGGACCTATAAACTTCGGGCTAAGCTTTCCTTTTTGCCCAAAACGCATCACCCCTTTCATAGGTGACACCTTCAATAAGACTTTCTCGCCTAGTTGATACTCACTATCTCTTCTATTCTGATCTGCATAAGCCTTTTGACGATCCTGGGCCACCCTCATCTTTTCACGGATATATCTCACTTGATTCACGGTATCCTCAATCATTTGCGGACCCAAGGTAACCGTCTCGCTAATATCATTCCAAAGACAATGGATCGCGACATTTCCGACCATATAGAGCTTCGAAAGGAGCCATCTTAATGCTAGAATGGTAACTATTATTGTATGAGAATTCTATTAAAGCCAACATCTCATCCCAAGTCTTAGGATAATCTAAGGCACACGCTCTCAACATGTCCTCGAGAGTCTGAATGGTTCTCTCCGATTGACCATCAGTTGCTGGATGAAAAGCCGTACTCTTAAGCACATCGGTCCCAAAAGCTTTCTGTAATGCTTCCCAAAAATGAGATAAGAATCTTGAATCCCTATCAGACACAATAGTGGAAGGAACTCCATGATGCCTCACCACTTGGTCTACATATACTTTACCGCACTGTTCCATCGACCAATTGTCCTTCATCGGAACAAATTTTGCTACTTTAGTTAATCTATCTACAATCACCCACACTTTGGTGAATCCTTTTGCTGTCTTAGGAAGACCTACAACGAAATCCATTGCTATATCATCCCACTTCCACTCAGGCACTGGTAACGGTTGAATCGTTCCTTGAGGTCTCTTGTGTTCACTCTTCACCTTTTGGCAAGTCAAACACCTAGCAACAAATTCAGCTACTTCTCTCTTCATATTGTTCCACCAGAACATCAGCTTCAAGTCCTTATACAATTTATCCCCTCCAGGGTGGATAGAATAAGTCGTGTTGTGCCCTTCTTTCAGCACTTTCTCTTTCAACTCGGTGCAACTCGACGGTATACACCACCTTCCATTGAATCGGACACTTCCATCATTATGGATGCTAAACTCCTTTGTCTTCTTTTCCTCGATTAGCTTCTTTATCTTTTCAATTTCCTCATTCCCTTCTTGAGCCTTTAAAATTTCTTCATTCAATGTTGACTGGATTGAAATGGCATTTAAGCATGCGTCCACTCCACCACTCCCAACAACTTCAATGTTGAGCTTCCTAAACTCATCACACAACTTATCGGAAAGTACCAAAGTACTTAAACTATGGCTAGACTTACGACTTAACGCATCGGCAACGACGTTTGCCTTTCCTTCATGGTATAAGATCTCAATATCGTAGTCATTAACCAACTCCAACCATCTTCTCTCGCCTCATATTCAAATCTTTTTGAGTATACAAATACTTCGAGACTCTTGTGATCCGTGTACAACTTCACCTTCACTCCATACAAGTAGTGTCGCCAAATCTTCAAAGCAAACACTATTGCGGCTAACTCTAGATCATGGGTTGGGTAATTCACTTCGTACGGTTTCAATTGCCTAGAAGCGTAGGCTATAACCTTTCGGTTTTGCATCAACACACACCCTAAACCATTTTTCGAAGCGTCACTATATACCTCCAACTCAGCATTCTCCTCTCGGCAACGTCAAGATCGGAGCCGTAGTCAATAACTCCTTAAGCTTCTTAAAGGCTTTCTCACACTCCTCGGTCCATATGAACTTTGTATCCTTCTTCATAAGACTAGTCATTGGTTTAGCTACCCTCGAAAAATCCTTCACAAAACGTCTATAGTAGCCGACTAGACCCAAGAAACTCCTTATATCGGTAATATTCCTAGGTGTAGGCCATTCGCTCACTTGCGGCTATCTTTGACGGATCTACGGAAATTCCCTTCTTTGACACAATGTGGCCAAGAAACGCCACTTCTTCCATCCAAAATTCACACTTCGAGAACTTTGCGTAAAGCCGATGCTCCCTAAGTGTAGATAATACCAATCTCAAGTGCTTTTCATGCTCCTCCTTGTTCTTCGAGTAAATAAGGATATCATCGATGAATACGACTACAAATTTGTCCAAATACTCTCGAAACACTCTATTCATGAGGTCCATAAACATCGCTGGTGCATTGGTTAAACCAAATGGCATCACGGTGAACTCATAGTGACCATACCTCGTCCTAAAGGCAGTCTTTGGTATGTCCTTCTCCCCCAATTCGCAACCGGTGATACCCCGACCTCAAGTCTATCTTCGAAAATATTTCAGCTCCTCTTAATTGATCGAATAGGTCATCAATCCTCGGTAACGGATACTTATTCTTAATAGTCACCTTGTTAAGGTCTCTATAATCAATACATAGCCTCAAGCTCCCATCCTTCTTCCGTACAAACAAAACAAGCGCTCCCCATGGGGAATAACTAGGTCTAATGTACCCTTTCTCGAGTAATTCCTTTAGTTGCTTATTGAGCTCCTTCATCTTTGCTGGAGCCATTCTATAGGGTGCTTTTGATATAGGGGCAGCGCCCAGGAACTAAGTCTATGGTGAATTCTAACTCCCTTTGAGGTGGCATTCCCGGTACATCTTCCGAAATACGCCCGGAAACTCATTCACCACCTTCACATGTTCTACCTTAAGCTTCTCTTCTTCCAACCTCTCGCACACTACACAAGAATAACGAAGCTCCCTTACTCACTTGCTTTACCAAACTTAAGGATGAAATGATCTTAATTCTACCTTCTTGTGGTTTAGTCTTGAAAGTCACCTTTTTCCCGTCCTTATTCCTCAATTTCACTTTTTGTTCTCCACACGTAATCTCGGCTTTATACTCCTTAAGCCAATCCATTCCTAAAATGATCTCCAAATCTTCCAAGGGAAACTCTATGAGGTTGGTTTCAAAGTCTACATCCGCAATTCTCACAAGGACGTTCTCATATATTCTTGAGCAAGTTACTACTTCCCCGGGATGGTAACATAATAGGAATTTCAACATCCCTAGGGTTTTTTAAGCCATATTTTGAAACAACTAACTTTGAAACAAATGAACGCTCGGCTCCCGAATCAAATAAAGCTTTAGCATAAATGGAATTTATAGAAACATTACCCGTAACTACGTCCTTAGACGTCTCGCCTTCGTAGCACTTATGACATTCAATCTTGCCACCGCAGCACACTAGGGCCGGCTCCACTCGGAAAGGTCTTATTGCTCCCATTTTGCTTGTTCCCACCTTGATAGTGTTACCTCCCGAACGGTTTCGATTTCCCTGACCAAACTGGTTCCCGCTCTTACCCTTGTCAGTCTTCAACTCAGGGTTCTTGGAAAAGCACTCATACTCTCGGTGACCCAATTTGTGGCAGTAGTTACACTCCACTAGCTTTCCTTCACAATCCTTTCCAGGATGATTGTAGGGGCACTTCTTGCAGAAATACACGCGTTCATCTCCTTTCCTTCCCTTATTAGGACCATTTCCACCCTTCTGTTGTTGATACTGGCCCCCATTCCTTTGGCCATTAAATTGTCCTCCTTGGTGAGAGTTATATTGAGGCTTGAACTTCTTGTCGTTCCTCTGGAAATTCTGATTAGGGTTATCCTTTCTCTTGTTGTTTGAGCTTTCAATTCCAGCTTGTTTCAAATAGGAACCTAAATGAGCAGCTCTATCATACACTTCCTCTAAGGTCCTGAAAGTTGAACCTCCTAGCCCAAGCTTTACCTCAAGATTAAGTCCAGTCTCAAACCTAATAGCCTTTCTCTCCTCAGTAGGTACTAACTCGGAGCAAATTTCATCGATCCTACAAACTTCTCGTAGTATCGCTCCACGGTCATGTCACCTTGCTTCAACTCATCAAATTCACTGGCCTTTTGCCTCCTCAAGAAATTGGGATAAAATTTCTCTTTCAAAGCTCCTCCAAAAGCCTTCCAATCAAAGTCATGCCTTGCCATTAACGTCTCCTTATGCTGCGACCACCAAAAATCGGCTTCCTCCTTGAGGTAGTACGCGGCTATAGCTACCTTCCTATTATCAGGACATTGGATAGCATCAAATAGCTTCTCAAAGTCCCTAAACCAGTTCTCAAGCTTGTCAGGATCCCCTTTCCCATCATAAGAAGGCGGTTTACTATCACTAACCCTCTTAAACCAATCAACGTACTTCTTTTTCGAAGGGACTCTCCTAGCTAAATTCGTAGTCACTCGGACCAAATTCCTCAGCTGAGCATCAACTCTGGCGTTTCTATCAGCCATTGATCTGCCCAAAGAAAAAAATTCGACTTAAAAATCGCTTATTGGACCCCAATATAGATCAAAACTACTAAGCAAATGCCATTCTGACATTGAATTCTCAATTTCCTCTCTAAGGGGCTTTCATACTAACTCTCTTACTAGAGTAGTAGCTCAAAGCAAAGCCAGCACTAATTTGTAGTCATACTACACCTTTTAGTCAAAACTGGAATCTATGCAAGTAGAAAATGTCAATCACGTTGCAATCAAACACTTAGTCACATAAAACACATCAAAAATGTTACTAGACCTTAGAACACTTACTAATCTAAACACTTAGTGACTAATGCGATGCAGTGTGCATATGCATATGCAATTCCCTTCCCTTTTGTAATTCAACTTTGAAATACTTTTAAGTTCGAAAACTTTTGTAAAATAAAGGTAATATAACCTTTGGAGCTCTGATACCACTTTATAACACCCCCACGACCCCTCCTTATATATACTAGGAGAAATTGCGGGAGTTGTTACGCCACGCATGATAATACGTAAGGCTAATTAGAGAATACAGCGGAAGTCTTTTAAAATAAACTATAAATACTTTAACACAACTGAAATAAGAAAGTATGTAAATGAGTTACAAACTCGGAAACTATCCCATAATAGTCCCGTTTTCAAAACAAGTCAAACCTTGACCCCAATGGTGTACTATATAGGAAAGTAATCGTGTACTATAGTTCCCATCCGGATGCTTATGATTTCCATGCACATCAAGAACTTGTACCTGAAACTTCTCCTCTAAGCTCTGCTCGCCAAATGGGTCATCACAGGGTCGTTGAGGAAAAACAACAACCAAGAGAAAACAAGGAAACACATACATCAGCAACGCTGAGTACATAACACTACTAAACTAATGCAAATAATGATGCATGCAATCCTCAAACAACTTCGGCTTGCTCTTCTTGACACTACATGCGACCAGCACATAACTGAACTTACTAAATACTTTCTTTTATTATTATTTGGCAATGAACGGGCACCGTCATCCTCTTGGAATCATACGGGCTCCTATTTCTTGTGTAAGAGATCCCACACCTCTTACTAAAGTTCCATGAACTTTAAATAACTTGACTCGAGAAATTAAGCTTGTTAGTAATGAAAGAGGGTGAGAGTGAGCCTCTAGACTCAACATCTCAGAGATACTGAATACGAGTGACGCCTAGTCCACTCAAAGATCTTGATAATTGGAATTCCATAAACTTGCTTGATAAAATAAAAGCATTAGCATCGTCATGCTAAGCTTTATGCAGGAGTGTAGTTACACACTAACTCCCCCCTTATGTTCAATACTCATGGGGGATCCATCCCAAGAGTTTTATTGCCAAATTCCATTATGTGAGACACAATCACAATCATAATACATCTAGCAAATAAATTAATTTCTTATCTTTCTTTAAACAGGTGAATGCAACAAATACCATAAATAACTCGATTCTAAATTCTTGGAGACCTTGCTCATCTTATCACTTTAATGACTCCATGAGTCCTTTCTTACTTTCTTAAGGATCCATGATCCAATCAATTGAGTCCTTGCTCAATGATTCAAATACTCGTGAGACCTTGCTCAATAACTTTAAAACCTGTGAGACCTAGCTCAACAATATATATAACTTCTATTGAGACCTTGCTCAATAAAACATATAACTGCTAATGAGACCTTGCTCAATAAAACATATAACTGTTAATGAGACCTTGCTCAATAAAACATATAACTGCTAATGAGACCTTGCTCAATAAAACATATAACTTCTAATGAGACCTTGCTCAATAAAACATATAACTTCTAATGAGACCTTGCTCAATAAAACATATAACTTCGATGAGACCTTGCTCAATAAAATATTCTCATGCAAGCCCTAGCTTCAAGAATAACATTGAATAACTTTAATCATGCTCAAAAGCAATAATCATCAATCACATGCTTTTCAAATATAGGAATAACTCAAAAGTTCCATTCCTAATCTCCTTTCTAAGTTCTCAACATGTACTCAAACAATTATAAGGCATAAGCCTCTCCTTACTCCTCATGCTCAATAAATAACCTTTAAACACTAAAGTCAAAGGTCAAGTGTATGTACCTTGATAACACACAAAATCAACAGTTCAAAGGTTTCACTTGCTTTTACTATGCTTGAAACCTATCAAGAACAAAGTACTATCAATTAGTACTTACCAATAACAATTCAAGGCTACTAATAATAAAAATCAGCATTTTAAAATTAATAATAAGCTGATTTTTCTTTAAAAATGCTTTAAAAAACTATTTTTGAACTATAACTTGAAAACCTTTAAAAGTAGGCAAAACCCACTATAAACTAATACTTAAACTTCATAAAAATCAATAATTTGTTACATAATTACTGCTGTAAATTAATAAATAAATAATTACAGATTTTTTTTTTTACATGTGGTTCGAAAAACCACAAAAAAATCAGAAAAAACAACAAACCGGCAGCACCACCGGCCAGCACCACCGCCGGCCAAGAAGACGCCGGCTGCCGCCACCACCGGCTGCGTGTGCCCAGCAAAGGGCCCACGCAGCCACGCCGAGTCAGGCTGCTGCCACCAGCTGCCGTGGGCGCAAAGTGGCCCACGCAGCCATCCGCCGGCGAACCACCACGTGGTGGCCGGAAAAAAAACGCAGGGGAGAGAGAAAATAAGGAAGAAACCCCCCAAAATTCAGAAAAACTATCTACCTTCTTGCTTCCCTTTGATTATTTGCAAGATCTTCCTACTATTTTCAAAATAAAACTAGATTAAAGCTTGAAGATTTGAAGAAAAATGACTTGAAGAACTTGAAGAAAAGTTGAGGAAGTACTAGAGTTAAGAGAGGAAGAAGAACTAAAGTTGAGAGAGGAAGAAGGAGTACTTACTCCTTTGGTGAGGAAAGAAAAAGGCTGGTGAAGATATGGGGAAGCTTAGGGTTTCTCTTCTTTTTCTTTTTTTTTTTTTTTTTTTTATTTATTTGGTGGTCTTTCGGGTAAATGACTAAAACACCCTTACTCATCGAATTACCGAAATACATTTGATGATAAAATTGCGGAACTAATCTTCCTACTAATATAACTAAAATACTTTCTTGAAAAGACTAAAATACTTCTCTGTGAAAATACTCAGATACTCTTCTGGTAAAAATGACCAAAATACCCTTTTGCTCTGAAATACTGAAACTAAATAGCTTTAATAATCCAAAAATGATTAAAACTATTTAATTAAATGTCTTAAAAGTATGGGGGATTACATTTTATGCGTCATCTCGCCTTCCTCGTGGATGCAACACTGCATACATTGCTCTTATCCCGAAGATTGACATTCCCACAAGCTTCAAGGATTATAGACCAATTAGCATGGTAGGATGCATCTACAAAATAATAGCTAAATTGATGGCAAAAAGGCTCCAAAACGTCATTAGCACTCTCATTGGTCCCCTTCAATCATCATACATAGAAGGAAGACAAATTCTCGATGGAGCTATGGTGGCAAGTGAAGTCATTGATTCATGCAAGAGAAGGAATCTTGAAGCAACCCTTCTCAAACTAGACTTCCATAAAGCATACGACAGTGTCTCATGGAGCTTTCTTCAATGGATACTAGAGCAAATGAACTTCCCTCCGCAATGGTGCAATTGGGTACTGTCGTGTGTCTCAACTGCTTCGGCCTCAATTCTTGTCAATGGCTCCCCTAGCACTCCATTCAAACTCCAACGAGGATTAAGGCAAGGTGATCCGTTATCTCCTTTTCTCTTTGTCCTTATTGTGGAAGCTCTTAATCAAATAATCAAAAGAGCTACTTGCTTGGAATTGTGGAATGGTATTGAAGTTTGCAAAAATGGTCTGAAGATAACTCACCTACAATATGCCGATGACACTCTCATTTTTTGCAATGCTGATCTTGAAGCTCTCAAAAACATAAAGAAGGCTCTCATTATATTCCAACTAGCATCTGGACTCCAAGTGAACTTCCACAAAAGCTCCCTTATTGGAGTGAACACATCCGAATCATGGACTCAAAATGCCGCAAGATCTCTCTTATGCAAGACTGGATGTATTCCTTTCACATATCTAGGCTTGCCTATTGGTGTAAACCCCTCAAGAATTCGACCATGGGATCCCATCATTGAAAAATTGTCAAAGAAGCTTGCTACATGGAAGGGAAAGATGCTTTCAATAGGAGGAAGAATAACACTTATCAAATCCTCGTTATCAAATCTTCCTCTCTACTTCATGTCACTATTTCCCATTCCCAAAGGGGTGATTGAAAAAATCAACAAAATCATGAGATCTTTTCTATGGAGTGGTAGCTCGGAAAGAAAGGCGCTCCCCTTTAGTCTCATGGAACATTGTCCAAAAGCCAAAATTCATGGGCGGCCTTAGCATTGGAAACATATTGCACAAGAATCTAGCATTGCTCTTCAAGTGGATTTGGCGTTTTTTCAATGACCCCACTCCTCTTTGGTGTCAAGCCATTCAAGATAAGTACAAGTACTCATCATCATTCACCATTTCGGACCTCACTGTCCCTTCATCGGGTGGTCCATGGAAAATGATTTGTGCTGCAATCTTCCTTAATGCAGAAGCAAAGTCACTCGTAGTCAATGGTGTTCGCAAGAATATTGGGAATGGAGCAAATTCCCTTTTTTGGCATGACCCATGGCTAATGTCTTGCCCTCTAAAAAGAGCCTTCCCCGAGTCTATTCTCCATTGCAATAAACCAAAACTCAACAAAGGGCTTCGCATGGTTTCGGGAGGGTTTTAATTGGGTGTGGAGTTTTTCTTGGAGAAGGGTACTACGCCCTCGAGATCGGGCCGAAAAAGCAGACCTCGATACATTATTACAAAGAGTGTGCATGGATCAAGATGCAAATGACAAATTGATTTGGGCCCATGAAAAATCTGGTCGGTTCTCCACCAAGTCCTTCACTTTAGAGCTTGACAAGCTCAAACCACTGCCTCATCAAGATGCTGTCAAAGGTGTATGGCATGGCCTTGTTCCACATCGTAAAGAAGTTTCTGTTTGGACTGCTCTACTTGGTAGAATAAACACAAGGCACAAGCTCGCATCAATTGGTATTATTCCGGTTGAAAACGATATTTGTCCATTATGTCTCACAAATTCCGAAACAAGTAATCACTTGCTGCTTCATTGTGCTCAATCACGCCAGCTATGGGAATGGTGGTTGGACTTATGGAATTGCAAATGGGTATTCCCAAAAACTCTAAATGACGCCTTTGAACAATGGAGATGTGCAAAAAACAAAAATCAATTCTTCAAGAAGGTATGGATTGCTGTTTTTTTCATCATAGTGTGGACGGTGTGGAAGGAAAGGAACCTCGTAATTTTTGGCGATTTGTCCACGACCATGAAAGACCTTCAAGATATGGTCCTATTGAGATTAGGATGGTGGATTAGCGGATGGGAAGAAAAATTTCCCTACTCCCCCCATGGATATACAAGCGAAATCCACAATGTCTTCAGTGGAATGGTACCATCTCCTTCAAGGTGCGTCCCTCCCCAAGTCGGCTCAAGTATTATGGTGTCCTCCGATATTGAATGTCATTAAGTGGAACGTAGATGCATCTTTTAATCCACTCGCGTCATGCTCCGCCATTGGAGGTGTCCTGAGAAATCATCTTGGGAATTTTATGTGCATCTTCTCATCTCCCATACCATACATGGAGATCAATTGTGCGGAGATTCTTGCAATTCAGCGAGCGATCTCAATATCCTTGCAAAGTGACGCCACAAAGAAGGCGTGCATCCTCCTCGAATCAGATTAGGCTAATGCTATACAGTGGTGCAACAGTGAGAGTGGAGGGCCATGGAACATGAACTATCATCTAAACTTCATTCGCAATGCTCGAAAAAAAGCGTTGAACATCACAATAGAGCATAAAGGAAGGAGCTCCAATTTTGTGGCGACTCACTTGCAAAGCCAGGTCTTCACCGCCAATCTGAATTCATTGCTTGAATTTAGGAATTAGAAAGCAGTCAAGTATGCAGCATGGATGTAATTGTATGGGCCTGGTTGTAGTCCCAAATGAGAAGCCCTGTTTTTTTAGGGCTGATTTTGTATGGTCAGGTTTAGGCTTCCTTATTTCGTTTTCTGCTTGTTTTTTGCTACTAAACTGTGAGCCACTGTTAAAGGCTGGTTGTATATGTTCTGATGGAGATTTGAGAATTTCCCCTCTTCTAGGTGTGCTTGCACTATAAAAGTTTCTCTCCTTAAGGAGAGGATGCCTAGTCTTGGGTTGAAATTCTTTATCTCTTGACTTATTAATGAAATACAACTGCAAATTATAAAAAAAAAAAAAAAAAAGTTATCATGTTAGGTTTAAGGTTTGAAAGTTCAACCATAATATACAACCTGTTTAATTTCATGTCGGGTTTGGGTCGTATTGACCGGTTATGTTAATATTTGCCACCTCTAAGCTCAATCGATTACAATACTCCTGATTAATTATATTTATTGATGCGCTCAATTCCTTATTGACATAATGAAAAAGGGGTAAACAATAAGGGACGAAGGGATTATTTGCTCATATCTCTACCCTCATCGGCAAAAATGTGTTACAGTTTTGTTTATTAGTGTGAGTATACGGATGACGATGCAAATCATTCATGGGAATGGTCTTTTTTCATGCTTAGTCTATTATTCAGCTTTGGCCTTATATAACCATTATAGGTGGTACAAGTACTATCTGGCTGTGATGTGCTAGTCAACATGACTATAAACAGTGCAGAATTATTTGTATATTGAGTAATCATATAATCTATGCATAACACATAGCACTAAGGGCCTGTTCTCTTCGGCATAAAACAACTGAAATGAATTGAACTGAATTGAATTAAATTATAACTAATTAATAGTAATGATTATCATTTAGGAACCGAACCGAACTAAATTGAACCGAATCGAATCAACCGAACTGAATCGAACCGAACCGAATCAACCGAATCAATCGAAAATGTTCTGGGATAATGCGCCCAACTAGAAGATAAATCTAAGCAACTAAGAGATAGAAGTAAGTTACAACTTACAAGGCTAGAATGTGGTTAGACATACCCACTGAGCATATATTATGTACAATATAGACAGAGAGATAACAACAGAAGCTAATAATAGTTACACGAGTACATTATGATTGACCAATTCTTTGATATATCGTTATCATGCTATATTATTACTTACTACTTAGTGATTGGCATCATCAAGTTTTGTGGTAGCCTTATCTTCTATGAAGTTCTAGCATTTCTTTGACTGCATGACCAATCATTGTTATGTGGAATTATCATGAAATTCTATATTGACTGATCATTAAATGAAAGATTATTTGTAATATAATTTACTACTATAAGACAATAATAAAGTAGGTGTTTTTTTCTTCAGTGAATGGTATTATCTATCATTACCAAATAACCTTTTAATGATCATGAGTAGAGACGAAATCAATGAAGAAACATTAGAGTCTGGACATATAGCCGTAAAATCATACATGGTATAAGATAAAACTTGGTTTACCCAGTAGGTAGTTTACCTACAAGGATGAAACATTACCATGATTTATTAGAAGTAGGAATTTTACCACCGGGGGTAGAAACAAAAAAATTCATTAAAAATATCTATCTTTTTAAATATAATATATATTTGCAAAGAAAATTAATATATACAGCAAAGAAAATTAATATATACCTCCTCTGTTCTAAAAATAAGTGAAACATTTCTCTCATTTATGCGAGAGCTTTTTGAGACAAGTGTTTCACTTATTTTGAAACGGATGAAGTACAATATTCACTGTGTCATATACTCATACCCCATGCTCTCTGTTTTCTTAATTGATGTATCTCGTTCATGTTTCATGGCTGAATCTGTTCTAATTTGTTGCATTAGTCAATTTCTCCTATTCCAGTGCGGGGACCTGAGATAGGGGCTGTCCTACTGGACTTTAATTTCATGTACCTGACTCAAAAAAACAAGCAAAAAACGAGAAAGGCTAGACTAGACATATACTTCGTATTGGATGTGATGGTTATTTCTTATGACCAAAAAACCAACAATCTCGACTCCAACGCCTAATGCAAAATGATATAAGTTGAATTTAATAGAGAAATGATATAAATTCATAATAAAGTTACTAGAATCTTCCATCCTACAATTCGTGTATCGATTGTATGTCACTTTATTATATTGCTTGTCATAATTGATACGTTCCTCTATTTTTAATTAATATTTTAAAGACATGAGAATGAACCAATAAGAGTAAGGACATAAAAATGATACACAAATTATGAGACACATATTGAGTGACCTATGAAAATTGAAAAGGGTGATGGTCAAGCATTATTGAGACTTTGACAAGTTGATGAGGTGGTCAGCCTTACTGCCTTACTATAAATGTGTCGAATCATATTGGTAGATCATATATGTATTTAACACGTTGATTTATCATTATAGTGTTGGATTTCATCCAAATTGAACCCGAAATCAGGGGCTTAGGTGTGCTTGTACCAATTGGGATGTTTTTCATAAGCGAGGTAGGAACTTTGGTGCGTTTGCATCGTGTTTAGAGGTGCGCCCGCACCTCTGTGCGGAAACCTAAAATCTCTTTTTTCTGGAATTTATTCGGAGTTGTTTTCTTCCTTCATATAGATTACCTTCTTATCCATTTATATTTCTCTATTCACTAAATATTAAACTAAACAAATAGCCTACCCTTTTCTTCTGAAAATTAAGTAGTTCTTGAGAAATTTCAATCCTTGATCCGGGTATACGGAGTCAGGGATCAATGTGTTAATTTTTGGGGACGAATTCCATCAAGAATCTACACATGAGGTGACGAAATTCGTTTCTAAGGCATCGACTCTCTTACCACCAATTCATTCTTGTGATTTCAGGTTTAATTGTTTGATTTCAACGGATTTATTTCCTACATATAATGCCTTTAATCTGGAGTTTTGTGAACCCATCAATTGTAAGGTTATCTTGTGTTTTTGGCTAGCTTCAAATCAACTTTTCCTTATAAAATTATGAAATTTAATGGTGTTTGCATCATCGTGTGAAATAAAGTATGAGTTAACAATTAAGACTATCTCATGAGTTTGATGCTAAGTGCAAGGGACCAAAGTGAAGAGAGGACATTGATCAGTGCGTGGTGGGAATGTGAATATAGTATTAAATTTGGGAAAACTCCTCAATTGGAATATTCTTAATTGATCACATATAAAAAGGTTACAATGCTAGGTCTAACTATGTTAGGAAACCTAGTCATATTATTATACTAATTACATTAAATATAATCCTAAATCGAAAACAATTCTATTCTCTATCAGCCGTATTCATTGCAAAGTTAATAAATGTGAATAAGTTTGTTCCACGTGGAAGGTATAGAGAGAACTCGTTCACTTTATAATTTTCATTGGATTGGGCAATGATGATGCATTTATTGTTCATCTATTTCCAAAGTTAGGAAACTAGAAGGTCTAATTACCCTAGTTAATCCCAACAACAAAGATAATGAGGGAATTACTATCCTAAGGACAATGTATAAGGCCCTGTTCTTTTGGATTTATTTTCAGTCCAACTCAGCTCACTTCACTTCAGTTCAGCTCAGCTCAATGTTTTAATTATTTTTATGTTTTAATATTACTATTATTATTATTACTATACTTATTTTTGTATTATTCTTAATTTTATTATTATTATTATTATTATTATTATTATTATTATTATTATTATAAATTATTATTAATATTTTTGGTTATTATTATTATTGTTATTATTATTTATTTTTATTATTATTCTTCCTATTAATTTTATAATTATTATTTTATTTATATTATTATTATTATTTTTATTGTTATCTACACCACCACCAACAACAATTTAATAAAATAATAAACAATTTAGTAAAAATAATAAATAATATTAATAAATAATAATAATAATAGTAATAATAATAATAATAATAATTAGTATTGATACTATTATGTTAACAATTATTGATTATTATCAATTATTATTATTTTAGAAAATTAAATATATGGTTCAGCTCATTTTAGTTCGATTCAGTTCAATTCGGCTCGTTTCAGTTCACTTCAGTTTCTCGCAGTTCAAATTAACGGGGCTTAAGAGGGATGAGGGGAGCTCCATATTCAACACGAGCTCTTCTTTTTTATTTTTTTTATTTTATTTTGTGATATGCTAATTAACTGTTAAGTTACTATCCTCGAAAGGGCACAATCTTACAGGTTGGTGGGGAATTGAGCATCTCAACCTACAAAGAAAACTCCAAAAATAATTGATAACTAAGCATTTTATTGAGAATGAAATCATTATAGTTTCATCTATCCATAGCATTTGAGAAGTGATCATACTGAACGAAAATCGGACCTCCAACTTCTTTGTTGAATAGCGCAAATTCTATCGTTGATCTCACACATGATTCGCAATGCAACAATAGTCGACATTTTTCAAGAGTTTATTCTAGATTGTCACACATCATCATGCTTCAAAGAAAGAGTAAAAATCTAATTGTTAAATATCTAATTAGAAAATAGAAATGTCTTATAGACTCATCTCCGAAACTTTAGATATCTAACAATTAGCTATCGAGCTATTCTCTATTTCTCTTATATGTGCTTTAGATGTTTTTGGTGGTTGTGCAACAATTCTTGCAGATGCTCTGGGGATTACAAAAAGTATTCTTTTGGTCCCATATCTTTGTTGCTTCCCTTCTTTTTTTCTCTCATTTCTTTTTCCTTTCCTACTTTTAGAAATCAAAGGAAAAAGAATCAAACATGCAACTCGTATATTCAACTACTAATGTGATGTATAAATGTAGCATTAACCCATAAAAGCTGCTGTGGGCTCTTGGAAAGAACTTAATTGAATTGGTCTTTGGATAAGATGATTAAGAGTACAATTTTGGCAAGTGTCACTCTTATTTTGGTGATATGATGATGAAAATACAGTGAATCTAAAGAGAGTAGGGACTTGTAAATATTATGTCGAGATCTTTGTATTAATCAAATTAGTATACTTCCTCCGTTCCATTTTAAATGAAACACTTACTATTTTAGGCCTTACAAAATAAGTGAAACGTTACCTTATTTGGTATTCACTTCTCTCTATCTCTCTCCTCATCACATGGGTCCCATCTTTTTTTTCTCTCTATCTCTATCCTATTCTAAATCCCCGTGCCAAGACCCTACGTTTCATTTAAAATGGAACGGAGGAAGTATGTTTCTTGTTAGACTTTGGATGGAATGAAATGGGAAGGGCTCCACTAGTTAAGCTCTTGTAATATCATACTCTCTTTGGAAAAGACTGAAAAGTGGAAATGTTATTTATGATTGTTAGAACTGAAAAAAGTAGCATATTTGCTACCAAACTTTTGTGATAAACAGCTATCAAACATATGCTAAGCATGTGGGATGTTCAAAAAGTCATGAACTACACCATTTGCAATGCCATCACAATGGGGAGGGAACGGGGTGTTTTCATGTATAGATGTCTTAAAAAATAACATGACCCGTTTTTTAGAATCTCAACACGACTTTTCAACCTAAAGCCTAATTTAACTGAAATAAAAAAAAATTCTTAAAATAGCGAGACAAAATATTAAAAAGAAGTATTTTTTGACATAAATAGGATAAGTGAGAAGCGATTAAAAAAAAGATCCTCTATATTTTATTGCAAAGCGCAACTCTTTTTTCTTATATATTGATTTATATGACTCACTTAATCAAGAAATGTTGTTGCTTATATGCGCCTTCATGTGCTAGATATTCGATTATTTGTTGTGCAAATTGATATGTAAATTGATCAAGTATAGTTTGACTCAACCAAATGCTTAGGAGTTTAAGGCCTTGTTCTTTTGGAGTGAGAGAAATTAAAACCGAACCGAGAGAACCGATTGCATAGAGTAGAATTGGAAGTGAATTGATTTGAACTATTGAACTGAAAATAAGTCCAAAAAAACAGGGCCTAAGCCGCCTTTTTTTTTATTAGCATGAAACATGGCGCAACCTGATCAACTTAACCATTTATAGAGCATGTGACATTGCTCAACTATTTATCTTTGGTTTGATAATCAGACTTGGCTAGCACTACCACTATTTTACATTTTTATTATCTTTTAGTTTTTTTATAGTTAATTAAACAGATAGAAGGTGAAGATTGGTGGCTAAAAGCCTAAAACTAGAGGACTGAAATGTAGAATAATTAGAGTTGCTACATATTATTGGTAGCCACTAGGCACTAGGCCCACTACAAAAGGTTCCATCTAATACTCCCTCCGTCCCATAATATAGTGCTTACTTCTCATTTTTCACGGGAATTAAGGAAAATGGAATGAGTGGTAGGATTTCCAAAAATATATATTTAATGAAGTGCTTTTTTGGTACTTTTGTGATTGAAACAGTTCTTTATTTTCTTTTTCCTTTAAATAAAATCAAAAGGCAATAAATGTTCCTTGGAATGGTGTAAAAGTAATAAATGGGGTCACATGTTTTGAGAGAAAGTAGGGGTATTTTGGAAAGTTTGGGTAGAAATTAAGGATAATTCATCCAAACAAATCGACAAAAAAAAAGAAAAAAAAGACAACATTTTGTGACACCAAAAAAGGAATGCAGAAGATTATATTATGGGACGGATGAAAGACTTAATTAGCTAAATTTTAGCAACAAAACTTAGACTTTATCTTCAACAAGCAAAAATTAGAGCCAATAACTTGGAGAATATAAGATGGGTCTACATAAGATTTTATAAGATTATAAGATAAGAATGTTTTGGACACAGCGAGGAGCTGAATCTAGGATTGCGATATTTGTGCTGCTCTTCAATTGAAATCGACTCAAACTTATTATTATGAATTTATGATCTTCGTTCTACGTGGAAAAGAAAGAAACAACTTACATTAAACAAAAATATACCTAAAAAAAAAACAGTACTTTATATGCTAATCAAATTTAGAGGTAGTTATAAAGTGACTTCGGAAAATGTTCTATTATAATAAATGTGTTTTTTCCCATCAATTCTCCTTACTAGAACAGTTTTAATCGGTTTACATCAAATTTGATTAGTAAAAATCAGTTTTTTTTTTTTTTAAATTTGGATTCTGAATTAGGTCTGCTTTTAATTGTAGAGGATGTGAAATCAATAGTCCAAATATATGATACTTATTCTTTTTCAGTTTTAATTCGTTTGTTTTGGGATCAAAAAGAAGATTAATTGACTTGGTTAATCAAGGGTGACTTTAGAATAATATCCTCATTCATTCATGTTATGTTATGTTATGCTATGCAATTCTTCAAATAATAAAAATTAATAATAGTTATTACGACTCTCTCAGTTTTTCTAAGTTCTATCTATTTAGGCTCTGTTATTTTGGACTGAATTAATGAAAATTCAGTTCAGTTCAGACAAATTCAGTCCAAAAGAACAGAGCCTTACAATTTAAGAGGTCCAATAATTTTATAAAATTTGTAATAGTAATCCTATAATTTGGCTAATTATCAATTGTAACCAAATATTTTTTATTATCAAAATGGTAATCCTCGTTATTACAAGGTCATCTTTATAATAAAAAAAAATAGTTTACCATTGATAATCAGCCAAAGTATAGGGTAACAATTGAAATTTCCATGTTTTTTGTGCAAGAAATAACATTATGAAAAGGTAGGAAAATGGAGAGTGTTACTCAACATGAAGCAACAATACCCACATTTATAAAGAAGTCTCTTTTTTTCGCAGACGACTAATATCGGAGATAAGATCTTGACTCATTGAACAAACCCAGCTTTCACATGTTTTTGTATTGAAAAAATAGCGCTTGGTCAATATCAATCTATGGTAGAATGTCATTTTCTAATTTAAATAGCCTGAAAAAGTCAATCATTTGCATCTTTATAGAGTAATTGATTATATGAGTTACTGTTTAATGCTAAATTTGTTCCAATACTCGCAACACTTTTCTTTTTAGAAAGTTTAATATCAGTAGCAACATACTTTTTTTGGACATGGGTTCTTCCTATTTCTCTTCGCATTTCATGAGTCTGTCTTTATATTTCTCTCAATCATATTACTCTATCCTATTCATATGCACTCCTAGAAACTTATATTTTCAAAATACCCACCTTACAACTAATTTGGAAGGATGAAGTATCAGGCAACCAAAACGCAAATTACTATAACTACATCAAAATGCCAGTGATAAGACATTCTTATATAAGACTACCTTACTATAAGTTGATGTCGCTTACATTCACTCTTTTTTCTTGAATATATGATGTCATATAAAAGAAGTCCCCATAATTACTCTTATTAATATCTCAAAGAAGTAATAATTATAATAGAGTAACATCACATGACATTTATTTTCAAGTGGGTGGGTGTCAATTCACACTAGAACACTAAAGTTCATACCCACGTACAGCCCACAAAAAGCATTAGGGTCCAATGTTCACATATTGCCGGCTAACTTATCATTTACTCCCACTATCATTTATCAAGCCTGGAGAACAAAGAGGACAAATTGTAAGGTTAAAATTGTGCAGTGAATTTCCAAAAAGATTAAGCAGTACAACTGAATAACACGGATCAAATTTACCAGCTTTTTCTTCAATCAATTGTTCTATTTGTGAGATATTTTTGTTCAGCCGTTTTTAATTTTGTTTTGGGAATTTATTATTGCTTTTTTGCTGTCAAAATCTTACCTAAAATATTGACTTTTATACTCTTTAAGTCTTAATTCAAAATCGTCATTAGTAGATCCGTTGTTTAACAAAGTAACTCTTAACATCTGTCTTTGTTTTAAATTCAGTTCACATCATTTCAAAATTCAGTTCACATCATTTCTACTTTGTTTTACTATATATAGTTAGTTGCAAATTGCAAGGTTTCTTTCTATTTCGGTTCCAACGTTCAACCTAATAATTGATATAGAAATATTAAAATATGTATGAATTAAGATAACTAGATGTCAACTATCTTATTTATTATTGGGGTTTTCTATGTAGTGCCCATGTGTTTTACGAAATTCTACGTTGTACCCCACCTTTATAAAATTTTCACATTGTAACCCTAAACTTTCTAAACTTTACACAAATACCAAGTAGTAGATTTTGGACTTTCTTACCATCTAGCCATCTAGGTATAGGGTAAGATTTTTTAACCTTGTTAATTGATTGAGGTTTGGGGTATGATCCTGAGAAATTAAAGGTTGAGTAGGATTTTGGATAGGATTTTCTATTAGTATGAGTATTTTGTGTGACGTTTATAAAATTTAGCTGGTACAATGTGGAAAACTAAAAATGACAAGGTACAACGTAGAATTTCGTTAAACACATAAGTATATATTTTGTACTAAGTGTGATTTGTGAAGTAGAAAATGGCAGGGAGTCAAATTCTTGACAAAAAAACACGTAGCATTGCCGACCTGCTACGTAAGTTGGATTCAGCGTATCCCCGCAGGCCCGCACCGCATCCGCAAAATTGCGATTTGCGAATGTACCACGCACTAATCACTATCTACTTGGACTGATGATGGACTCTTTGAGTGCAATTATTTCCATTTTAAACTCTTTTGCTTTTTTCTTTTTTTTTGGGTAAGAGTTCTGTTTACCTCAATCAATAATTATTACATGAATCCTCATCACAAGCAAATTATACAAGACACTTGGACTCCCTTTAAAAATACTTATGTTTTAGGATCCTATTCATAACCCATTATAGATTTTTGTCCTTATCTCTAAAATAACTTTAGTACAAGGATTAAGGATTACGATCGAGTCGACTTGCTGTTATTAGTATTCAAATACGGAGAGTTATAAAACGAATATCTCTATTATATAAGTGAAGGGGGGAGGAAGATGGTGTCCCCTATATACTAACTTTGACCATAATAAAAAAAAAGTTGTCTTGGGGCGCACGATAAGGTGACCTACTATCGTAAGCCGTTGAGCTTCAATGGGGAGGAAGAAGAATAATTTCGGGCCGGTTATTAGCTCTCCGGCACCGGTACAGTCTGGCGAATCTTCTAAGACATATGTAGAAACTGAAGTAGCACCAGGAAAGGAGAAAGTGAATGAAACAGTAACCAGCCCAGACCGGAATGTTTCAATTCCAGCGAACATCCAATCGAAGGCAAATGCGGGGGTGATTTTTGGAGAAGAAGCTTGTAAAAACTGGAAGCCTTTTACCATCAGAGTAAAATCTCAGATAAAGGTATGGGTCTCAAATTTGTGGCGCCGACTATAGTAGAAGGAGTTCCAACGGCTAGATTAGAGAAGGATGACATAGAAAGAATGAATGAAATTTGGATGAATGCTTTGATTGTTTATGTAGTAGGACATAATCCTACTTTATCTTCTCTAAGATCTTATATTATGGCACAATGGAATCTTACTGTTGAACCTCAAATGTTTAAACATGAGGAGGGCTACTTTGTGATTAAACTGGGTAATCGTGAAATTAGAGATTCAGTACTATATGCAGGTCCACATTTATTCTATGGCAAACCTATGATTGTTAAACAATGGTCAGCCAATTTTAACTTTCATAGTGAAGTTTTGAAGGTGATACCTATATGGATTAAACTGCCAAATTTGCCTCTTAACTGCTGGAGTGAAAACTTATTAAGTAGGATAGGCAGTTTACTTGGAGTGCCATTATATGCAGATGAATGTACTTCTCAAGCTTTGAGAGTTTCTTTTGCAAGAATACTAGTGGAAATGGATGTCACAAAAGAGATCAAGAAGGTGGTGAAAATAGCTGATCCTAATGGAAAAATTATATCACAAAATGTGATATATGAATGGCTTCCACCCTTTTGTAAAAAATGTAATGTTGTTGGACATAATTGTGATCACAAATATGTTCAGAAAGGTCTGGTGAAAGCTCCACAACAAAAATGGGTTAAGAAGACAACTGTTGTTCCTGAAACACAGGAAATTACTGAAATTTCTAAGGGAGATTTTGATGCAGGGGGTCCCTTTTTGGCAGTAGATCCCAACTTAGGTGGGGATCCTGTCACTGAGGTAGATCCTGGCAACTTGATTACTCCTATTCAGACTCCTGTGGGGACTCCAGATATATTACAGAACAAAGAAGTAGATGAAGAAGGAGCTTGGAAGATGGTTACTAGGAAAACAAAGGATAAGGGAAAGCAAGTAGGCTTTCAAACTTCCAGAATGATAGCTTACAACGCTCAAGACTCAGGTAGACCTGGGGATGCTAAGGGACCAAACCCTTATCTTTCATAATGATAGTTGCTTCTTGGAATGTAAGGGGTATGAATGACCCCTTTAAAATAAAAGAAATCTTGAATTTCTTACATGAGCAGAAGATTACAGTTTGTGCTCTTCTCGAAACCAGAGTAAGGGTTCATAATGTGGCTAAGATACAAAGGAAATTTGGTACAAAATGGAAGTGGGTATGTAACTATTCTCATTCTCCTAGAGGAAGAATTTGGGTGGGTTGGCAACCAAATGAAGTTAAACTGAATATGGTTAGTCAATCTCGAGCAAGTTATGATAGGCGATGTTAGCAAGACAAATGATACCGTGGCTTACCCGTTGATTATAGTATATGGTCTACATACTATAAGTGATAGGAAGGAGCTTTGGAGGGAACTGGATATTGTGACTTCTTGGTTGCAACAAACCTTTTATTATAATTGGTGATTTCAATTCTATCTTCCAGTCTAATGATAGAATTAATGGAGCTCTGGTTAGTGAAAGTGAGACACAGGATATGGCAAATTTCATCATGTCATCAAATGTCATTGAAGCTCCAAGTATGGGGTTGTTTTACTCTTGGACAAATAAAAGTGTGGTGATGACAGAATAGCCAGTAGAATAGATAGGGCTTTTGTGAATACTCTATGGATGGACCATTATACAGATGTGAAAGTGAACTATCTTCCTTATGGCATCTCTGATCATACTCCCTTAGTGTTTAATATGGATCCTTGTTTGGATGAGGGTGGTAGACCTTTTAAGTTCCACAATATCCTTTGTGAACATAAGCAGTTTGAGGATATAGTGAGAACGGCTTGGTTTGAAGTGAATGACAGATTTAAGATGAGACAAGTTTGGATGAAACTTAAAAATGTTAAAAGAGCCCTCAAAAGCTTACACTCCAAGCACTTTGCCCATGCTCACCTTAAAATGGAGGAATTTCGAAGGAAACTTGCTGCTTTGCAAACTTTACCTCACATGCAAGATGAGTTATCCATACAGCAGGAAGAGAAAGAATGTTATGACAAGTTGAGATTCTGGTCAAGTGTTGATGAAAGTATATTGAGACAGAAATCCAGGATAAGTTGGTTATCTCTTGGTGATTCTAACTCAAAGCTTTTCTTTACAACTGTTAAAATTAGGAAAGCAAAGAATAGGTTATCTCAGGTGTTGACTGAAGATAATATCCCTCTTACCAGCACAACAGATATTCAGCAAGAATTGGTTGGTTTCTATGAAAAATTGTTGGGGACTTGTGCTACTGAGCTGCCAGGCATTGATCTGCCTACTGTGAGAGATGGTCCCATTTTAAGTTATGAAGCTAAGGAGTTGTTGATTCAGCCAATTAGTGATCAAGAAATTGATAAAGCTCTCTGGTCCATTGATGACTCTAAGGCTCCAGATATTGATGGATTCAATTCCATTTTCTTTAAGAAATGTTGGCCTTATATTAAGAGAGACATCTATGCCGCAGTGCATGAATTTTTTCAGAAGGCTTATATGCATGGGCCTATAAATATCACGTCAGTGACTCTTATACCTAAGAAAGATGATGCTAGGTATGCTAAGGATTTTCATCCTATAGCTTGTTGCACTATTCTCTACAAAATAATTTCTAAAATCATCACTCACAGATTGCATAAGATTATAGGGGAGGTGGTGAATCAATCTCAGTCCGGATTTATCCCAGAGAGACACATTGCTGATAATATAATCTTAGATACAGAATTGATCAGAGGTTATGGTAGAACTCATATCTCCCCCAGGTGTGTAATCAAGGTGGACATCAGGAAAGCCTATGATTCAGTAAAATGGACATTCCTTGAGGCTATGTTACAGGAGCTGGGGTTCCCAAACCAATGTATCAGATGGATTATGGCCTGTGTTCAGAGTGTATCTTACTCCATTTTGATCAATGGTATCCCTACTCAAGCTTTTAAAGCTAAAAAGGGATTGAGACAGGGAGATCCCCTCTCTCCCTTTCTCTTTGCCCTATGTATGGAATACTTGAGTAGATGCCTTGGCAGACTGAAGCTAAACCTTGATTTCAATTTTCATTCCAAATGTGAGAGACTTCATCTGAATCATCTCATGTTCGCAGATGATTTGCTATTATTTGCAAGGGCTGACATGAGTTCTATTACAAAAATTATGGCAGCTTTTCAGTCTTTTTCTCAGGCTTCTGGCTTAGAAGCAAGCATTGAAAAAAGTTGCATCTATTTAGCAGGGGTTAGTTCTGATGAGGCTGAAGTATTGGCGGCAGCTGTGCAGTTACCAGTTGGTAGCCTTCCTTTCAAGTACTTAGGAGTGCCTCTCACTCCAAAAAAAATTGAGTTTTTCTCAATGTAAACCCCTTATTGAAAGGATTACAGAGAGAGCTCAGAGCTGGATGGCTCATCTTCTTTCTTATGCGGGAAGATTACAGCTTGTTAGAACAATCCTGTGTAGTATGCAGAATCACTGGGCACATATTTTCCCTCTCTCAAAGAAAGTCATTAAGGCAGTAGAGAGTATTTGCAGAAAGTTTTTATGGACAGGCTCCAATAATCCTTCTCATAAAGCTCCTGTTGCATGGGTAGATTTTCATAAGCCTAAATCTGCTGGAGGGTGGAATCTAGTTGATATGAAACTTTGGAACAAGGCTGCCATTTTGAAGCTGTTATGGGCTCTGGCTTTCAAGAGTGATAAACTCTGGGTAAGGTGGGTAAGCACTTACTACACCAAAAGAGGTTTTGTTTACAGTGTTGCTATAAGCAAGCAACACATCCTGGCTACTAAGGAAGATTATAGAAAGTAGACACATTCTTACCACTTTGGGATGATGGGATTCAGTGCTGCATAATGATAAGTTTAGCATAAAAAGAGTCTACACTTCACTCCTTGGTGTTTATGACTGTGTTGACTGGAGAAGACTTATATGCAATAATAAGGCTACTCCCAAAAGTAATTTCATCCTCTGGCTTGCAGTTCAAAATCGTCTGTACACCACAGACAGGTTAAGTCAATGGAATATCCAGTGCAACAGATTATGTTGCCTTTGTGATAAAGAGCAAGAATCATTGAACCATCTCTTTTTTGAATGTGAATATGCTGCTGATATCTGGCTTCCTATTCTTCAGTTGTTGGGAATTAATCAGCAGGGTCAGGGCTTTTATACTGAGAAACAGGTAGCTATTTTAAAAGCTCACAGCACGAGTAAAATCTCAAGTTTATATGTTATGCTGTTCACAGAAGCTGTTTATGCGGTTTGGATTCAACGCAACAACAAGTTGTTTAGAGGGTCTTGTATGACTTCCAGTCATGTAATGAAAGATATAGTGTTTAAAGTCTCTGCTAGATGTGATGATAGGGATAGACTCTTGCTGTTAAGAGTTAATGTCTAGCTGTTTGTTCTGGCTGTCCTAGTTGTTTGGTTGGTTTGGTTCTTCTTCTCTCTCTATGTCTTGAGTAGAGTTGATGGCCTTTTGTAGTTTTGGTGTGTTTCCCAATTTTTTTTGGTAGCCAATAATAATTTTGAATTGCCAAAAAAAAGATGGTGTTCCCTTATAAAAGGTCTAATATACCCTTAAGGAATTTAAATTGCCATATATATATTAAATAATCTTTTTTTTCTTCCTACTTGCCATATTGAGCAACTTAACAATGGAAATGAATTTGAAATTTCAATTAAATATTAAATTAAGGGGAATGTTTCTTGCATATATGTGAAAAGCTCTGATAAAAAAATAAATTTACAATATAATTTGATTGACACAATCAGAAGAAAAAAAATAAAAACTTGAATTTCATATTAATAATTATACTACTAATATTCTAAAACCTAAATGTTGATTATTATTCGGTAAACTCTATTATATAAATCAAACTCTTCCACTTTATTAATATTCAACGATTGACCCTGATACACAAATTCTTCCACTTTATTTGAGCACAAGCTTTCTGCTTTATATTTTCTTCTGTCAATACTATATTTGAATAATGATGAACAAATAACTAAAAAAAACCAATAAAACATTGATTTAAGAAAAACAAAATAAAAAATTAAAAATATTACAAATGTTTGTTTGATTCAAAAAATTTATAACACTGATGAATAACTAATTGAGAAAAAAACGCTAACATGACACGCACGCATAGCGTGTAAAAAATGCTAGTATATATATAGACATTCTCAATATTTAGTGTTTCAAACCATGAAATTAAATAGGGTATGGGGTATTTGAATTAATCCTCACGTGTAAATAAATATACTATGAATAAAGGTGATGCTGTAATTTTCCATGTAAGGTCGTCATTGAGCAATATTTTACACTTGTGTAATTATACTATTTTTTTTGAGGTGGTTTGTTGATTTTTGTGTAGGTTAGAATATAATTTTAGGTTTCAATGGGACGTCGTGTTCAAAGTCCCAAGCTCCTGTTTTGGTAGTTCTTTGTACTTACGGGCTTAATTATCTAGCATTGTCCATTTTAAGGGTGTTCAATTAGTTTCTTAATATACTACTTTGGTAATTAGCCTACACTAACGTTCTTTAGCATCAGTCATTGGTTTGTTGACGTTTCACACTTTCACTTTCATGTTTGGTGACCTCTCTTTGTACTTCTAAATTTTCTCTTTGTAACATTGTCTTTTGGCTTAATGGCTTTGTTGTATCGAATTATTTGGGACGCCAAAGTTGTTTTAAAAACTAATAAGAACTTCCTTTCTACCCATAAGGTACTTTAACTTACCCAAGTTTTCTAACAAAATTGGGATGCATACAATATAACTGTGCTGTCATAACTCCGAGTCAATTGAAGATTTGAAGTCAGGCAGATTTATGAGTTTTAGTTATCTTGAAGTAATAGATGTTTACAGTAATTTCTTGTAGTACTTTATTTGTCATAGACTTACCAAGATGTACGCCAAATGTTTCAATACTTGAGTTTTTACAATAGCATAGGGCAACAAACTACTCCTTTCGTTTTTTTTTAATTTACTCGCTTCACTTTAGGGCGGAACCAAGGAGGAAGGAGGAAGTCCAAAATTAAGAGAGAAATAGAAAGTGAGAGAGAAATTATTAGTTGGGTTATTATATTAGAAAGTGGACCACATAGGTGGAAAAAGAAAGTAGAAAGTAGATGGAGACGTATTACCAAAAATTATAAAAAGCAACAGTGTGCATGTAACTTGAAAAAAAAACGATAAAAAAGGAAAGTATGTAGATCAAAAAGAAACGAAGGGAGAATATACGTGATGAGTATTGCCTCAATGAATCTAAGCCAGCAAGTTTAACCGTACATCTCAAGGTGCATGATGATTAAAGGGTTATTAGCGAGTCGAATCGAGCACAAAGTTGGGGTTGATGCTCGACTCAACACTTGACACTTGTATAGTTGCATCCGCACTCTAGTTGAGTTTTGACCTTTTTTGAAAATTTACATATACTTAAACTTAATTTCAGCTTCAATTTATAATCTTGTAAACTTATGTTGATTGTTTGCACCAGTTGACCAGCATTCTACACATTATTAACTAGTATACTTTAAAGCTAAATCTTATAATGTGAACATAAGACTTTTTTTTTAAAAAATGATTACAATTCCTTTCCTAATCTTCTAGAGTCTGACTCATAGTACGAGCTTGACACCTAAAATTTCGAGTCGATTTCAAATAGTTAACGAGTTATAGTTGTGCTCATTATCATTTCTATTGGTGCCCAATCTTTTCAAATGAGAAAGAAAGGAAGAGAAAAGGAAATTGTTGAAGAGATGGTAGAGTTTACGGCCAAAAACTAGAAAGAGACGTGCTTTTGTCGACTTTGCACTTGTCCATTAATAATCCACAAAATATGCTGTTTTAATTTGTTGGTCAAAACCTTTAGATGGCCAAATAGCACGTACGGTCGATATGGGTCATACAGAATACTACCTTAAATAATTTGAGTAGTGTTTTGTGGCTGAGGAAGAAAATGAGTTTTGGTGATATTCATACACAAGAGCCAAACTGTTTGCTTAGCTAGCTAGCTTGTAGCAAAGGATTTGATGTAACTTGCCTTTGCATGAACCATGAAAATACGGGATTCATCTTTGTATTTAATGTCATAGGTATCTTTTGGGGAAATTTTTTACTATGAACCATGAAAATAGTGTTGTCGTACAAGTGTACAAGAAATGTTGCACCCTAATGCCTAATAACGAATACTTAGTAATGGTAGTGTTTTAGTAAAAAAAAAATTGGCTCGTAGTTTGTAAGTACTTTGTACTGAAACAGCTTGAGCTTATCTCAAAAAGAGGTAGCATTTTATGTAAATGTTAATAATAGGTTTTGGAATTGTCTTACATGGTGAAGTATATCGTACGTCTAAGTAGTAGCAAAGCTGCTTCGATGAGAAGAGTTATTAATGATGGTTGCGCGATTGGGATACATTAACAAGCTATCGTGGTTGTGGAGGTGGCAAGACCACAAGCAATCATGAAAAACTATGATGCTAAAAAAAATTATTATTGAAGCATACAACAATTGGACAAGGTCTTGTTTGACGCCCAAATCATACACTCGTGGATACATTACACATGGTAGGTCCTAAGTTTAAGTTTGGTGATATGTCGTGGAAGAAAACTGAAGAGAAATGAATGGATCGGGCGTGTTTTGTAATTTTAAAATTATTTTATACGAAGTTACTTCATATAAGTTGTATTAGTATTCTAGTTTTTTGTAATTATTACTATTAATTTAGGAAAAAAATACTAGTTTCTTAATTCTTGTTGGATGGTAGAACTTGTTAGTAGTAGAGACTACAATAATTTCAACTTAGAGTACAAGTAGGCAACCTATATATAAGGTTTCCCTGGGTCATGCTTATTGTTCTTGACATACTCATATTGAGTTATAAACATTGTATGTTTTGGAGGAAAAAGAGATGTAATTTACTATATGTATGTGGAAATTTTAATGGGTGTAGCGAAATGGTCACGGGCCAGATGATGAATTAGACTCTCTCTCCCAAACCCTAAAACACCTCCCGCCGCAAAACTTCCCCTTCGTGGCCTCGACTGCCGCGTGAGCCACCTCACGCAGCGATGAGGCCTCTCCTCCTTCTTTTTTCGTTTTTCGTAGTTGTAGTCTAGTTTTGTGCTGGGTTGTTTGGTTTTTCAACCTCCGGCTTCGTGACGTCCCTCGTCGTTGTGTCGGTGCTGGTGGTTCTCCCTGGTGGTAGTTGTGTTGTACTTCGGCAGTCCCTTCCCCTCGTGTCTTCTGTTCGAGTTGCCCACCAGGTGTTCGTCGGTTTTTCCATTGCAGGTAGTATTCCTTTTCGTGTCTCCCCTGTTCCTTGGTTTTCCCTCTACATCTTTATTGTTAACTAGGTTTGTTTGTCCCCTGTATCCTAGGTCCCCACCCCCTAGTTAGCTCGCGTGCCCAAAACCTGTTTATCACCCCCTCCCCAGCTTCCTTGGTCAAGCGTCTCCCCTCCCCAATCCCCGGGTCAGTGATACGTGGTTTGTAGTTTAGGTATCCCTCCCCGATCCCCGGTTCTCGGTTCAAGTGGTTAAGTCTAAGTTTCCCCCCCCCCTGTTTAGGATCAAGTTTAGTTAAGTGTCCCTTCCCCATTCCCCGCCAGTGTTAGTTGGAGTCGGTTTAGTTAATGTGCCCAAGAAGCATTTGTTGGGTTTGTGAAAGCTACGGTGCAGGTTTGGCCGGTGTGGGGCTATGAGTTGGGTGGTAGTTTGTGTTTTCGTCATTTTCATGTTTGTTTCTTTCAGATCCGATGACCCTTGCTTTTTTGAGAATGGTTGTGCTGGGGTGTTCGTTAGTGGTGATTGGTGGGCAGTTCACGGCTCTTGGTTTCCTATGATAAAGGAAGATCTAGGCAACCTGGTAGGTAGAGCCAATAATCCTGGAGTTAGGCATGAGGTTTATGCCATTTTAGGATTTCAGGTGCTGGTTAAGATGAGAGGAGGCTATCTCCTAAGATATGTTGTGCGTCGGTCTTATGGATTTTGGATTGTCAGTTTGGATCTTAGGATCCGTCAGTGGGGCGAAGTTCATCATTCTCACTCTCCCCAAATTCTCGTGATGACTTCAGGTGTCATCACACCTAAAAAACGCATCTTGTGGGAGGCACTCCAACTTGATTTGGGGCACGTCAAGACCTCCACGTCTTTTGAGCTTCAGTCTAATGTGACTGAACTCCAAATATCCTCGCAGCAAGGTCAGAAGTCACTAAAGAACGTGACTTCTTTGTTCGTTGAATCAGGAGAATCCCAGGAGGCTCATCAAGGACCTTGGGATTTCGTGTCTAGTGGACATTGGGATCCACTAGCAGTTGTACGGCAATCTCTCTTTGAAGATCGTCAGAGTTGTGTTTCTCAACAGATTACCTCTCATATCCAACCTCACTCACCCTCGCTCAAGACAAACTTCCTTCGGACTGGACACCTAATAGTTAGTGTTCTTTTTAAATCGTTTGTACGAGTTAATGTAGTTTTATTAGTGTTTGGTTGTTTCTGTTTCCTTGTATTAACCTTAGGTTGTACTCCAGTTTTTAATTAATGTAAATTTTCCCCGTTGTAATAAATAAATAAATAAAATACTATGTGTATGTGCATGCAGTAAAGTTATTTTATTTTCACAAAGAATTATTGATTAATTGCATATGATTATTAACGCGTCCACTAAATGTCCCATCAAACTTCATTAGAGATTATTGATTCTAGATAAAGCCAAATTATGCATCAATGCGACTTTGTTCATCACTAATTTCACCCAATCGTGCATAAATGACTCGTCCATGACCGTAAAATATATTTATGTCATGAAAGAAGCAAGTGTTTATGCCGCCACTATGCATTTGTGGGATATCACAATTAATGCAGTAAGAGACATAAATGCTTATAGTTGTATAACCTAATGAGTAATGATTACACTTAAGAAGTTTAATCACCGACGTCAGAAATTCTAAGTGGCCGATTGACAGTAATTGATGTATAATTTTGTTCTAAATTAAATACTCCCTCCGTTTCATAATATAGTATTATTTCTTTTTTACACAGTCTCCAAGATGAACATTTGAACTTTAATATCTTCAATTCCTTATTGGCGAATCTAACAAGATCCCACATGAGTATGTTTTATTGTATATATTAGTAAGAATATTTGGTCAAAGATTTTAAAGTTTGACTCACCGAAAATGAAACAAACACTATATTATGGGACGGAGGGAGTAGTTAGTAGTACTAAATACTACTCAATCCGTTCCATAATATAGTGCTTGCATTCCATTTTGGGTGTCCCGAAATGTTGTTCTTGTTTCTATTTTTTAATTCCACAATTCTCCTTGATTTGCCTAAAAAACCATGCAACCATTATTTATTTGCTCCTTGGAAATAGTTTTTTTCTTTGTTTATTGAACCTAAGGGTTGAATAAGTCATATATTTAATGCTATTTCACCCATTACACACCATTCTCTCTCCTAAAATCAGCTTTTTTTCCACAGCATTAATTGTTTATCATTCATGTTCCACTTTCCTTAATTCTCGTAAAAAATGAGAAATAAGCACTATATTATGGGACGGAGGGAGTAATACATGAACTTGCAGAGCTTGGGAATTACCTGCTTTAACTAATACCCATGTTTTTCTTAAATGAAATCTCTTATAAGAAAATTTTGGTTAAAGTAGGAAGAACTTTTTGAAATGGATGGAGCATTTCAATTAATTAAGTAAAGAACTAGATTTGGGCACAGGCGATGTCTCATGGTATCTTTCTAACAACGTATTCCTAAATTTCAATATGTAAATTATATTGTTGTTGTTGTTTTTGTTATATTGTTGTTGTCGTTGTTGCTGCTGTTGTTTTGGTGTTAGAGAGCGATTAAGCGCACTTTTGTACGTAGACGGTATTCGATCTCGGAATTTAGGCACCATCTCCACAAGACTTTACTAACTAAACTATATGTCCTCTATTGTTGTTAAATTTTCAGTTACAATAGATTTCATGTTTTCCTTATTAGTTGCACTTTTTGTATTTCCAATTAATTACATCCAGCTAGTGAGATTTATTTCACTTACATAACCAACTAATATTAATAACTTAGCATAAAAAGACTTGAACTTTGTCATGATGGTACCACAATAAGAGTGCGTTCATCTTTAGTTCCTTTACTCAACCAACTAATACACCGCATCTTTAACTATTTATATATGATGCTAGTCCTTATATATTTTCGCTTCACATTAATAGTCATATATATGAGGACTATTTTATGATGTTTAGACGAATGTGTCAATTTTTTTAATGAAGTAACGATTATCATGATTAAACTTTCTAATATGGTGGTATGTAAAATTAGTGATAAGGAGATGGTAATATTTGAAAATTTTAAACATGTTTTAATAACAAGATGGTAATATTTGAAAATTTTAAACACGTAAGATTAGTGATAAGGAGATGGTGATACTAATACACATTCTCACCAAAGCTAATCCCAAAGTGGCACCTCTATTTTCTATATGGGGCTGTCGCCATATTATTCTCTTTAAGTGTGGAGCTTAAACTTGCATGTGAACAATGATTTGTCATCTAAAGACATAGTCTTTGTAGTCAAACTATTAATACATTTATTACAAGAATCATAACTATACATAAGACTTTTAGAAAATTGAGATCAATCCTAGCTACTCCTGAAATTAAATATAATAATAGTTAGTAGTTTTGTCCACCATGATAATTTTTGGAGCACATTCCATTCCAATCCATGACATGAAGTATTGTCGCGCCCAAAAACACCTTAAAAATCAAAAGTTGTCTTTAAAAAAAAGCTATAATAGAGAATTTAACGAATGTAGATCTTGCAATGTTCTTGAGTTCACATCTCACCAAACTGATTATGAAGAATATGTAATAAAATCTGATGTTATTACCTTAGTTGATATAGTTGTTAATACTATTCAGTTAGTTTGTTATAACTAACTACTCTATAAATACTCTGTTGTAATACGCTACAAGCAGTTCTTCTATTACATTAAATAATAGAAGTTCAGAGTTACATTTTCTCTCTAAACCGATTCTCATGGTATCAGAGCAGGACCATCAAATTGACCTGCGAATTGATTCAAATTAATCAGAATTTCTTTAATTGATCATCTGATCAATTCTTCCTCTCCTTCATTTTTTTTCTTCGCTCAAAAATTTTCTCAAATTTTCTTTATCTGCGAAGTAAACCTCAAAATTTTACGACAAGTTTTCTTGATTTCTCATCAATGGCGGAGAATTTTGGAGAAAATTCTGTCAATAATGATAGCAATGTGAGTAATAGCTATAACGATCCATTTTATATTTCGAATTCTGATCAAACTATGAACAAATTAGTTGCAATTAATTTGAATGCAACAAATTTTGTTAGCTGGAAGAGAAATGTGAAAAGAGCTTTGATTGCGAAAAATAAACTAGGTTTTCTTGATGGATCAATTACAAAACCTGATTCTAAGGAAAAAGATTTTAATCGGTGGATTAGATGTGATTATTTGATTACTTGCTGGATTGTGAATTCAATGGAACCAGAAATTGGTGAGAATTTTACTTTTGTCGAAAGTTCTATTCAATTGTGGAATGAAGTTTGTAAGAGGTATGGACAATCTAATGGACCTCAGATTTATCAATTGAAGAAAGACTTGGAGAAATTGAAGCAAGAAAATCTCTCAATTGTTGCTTATTTTGGCAAGATGAAGAGAATGGGATGAATTACAGAATTTGAGAAATTTTCCAGACTGTAGTTGTGGAGCATTATCTAAATGTTCTTGCAACTTTATGAAGAAGATTGCTGACTTTCAAGCTGAGGAAAAGTTAGTAGAATTTTTGCTAGGACTCAATGATGGTTATGACAATGTTATTACTAACATATTGTCAATGGATCCTTTGCCAACAATTAATTGTGCATTTGCTTTGGCTCAACAAATTGAAAAGCAAAAACAAATTTCTGCAATTCAGTATTATCCTCAAGAAGTCAGTGCTTTAGCTGTACAAAGGAGTTCTGGTGGTAAAAAAGACTGGAAGAAAGAAAAACTGGATAAATTGAACTTACATTGTGATTATTATTGTAAGGGAAGAGGTCATATAAAGGACCAATGCTTCAATCTTATTGGATTTCCTGACTGGTATCACAAGAAACCTGGTACTACTGGTTCTTTTCCATCAGGATAACTTGCTGCTAATGCTGTAACTGA
Source organism: Beta lomatogona (assembly GCA_947646795.1). NCBI lineage: Eukaryota > Viridiplantae > Streptophyta > Magnoliopsida > Caryophyllales > Amaranthaceae > Beta > Beta lomatogona. The sequence goes on from CANSNZ010000273.1 coordinate 758,159, forward strand.
CACAAGTTATGAAGACACACCTCTTGATTATATGGCTGTTGGACCTACAGTTTCTTCTGCATCAGTTAATCATGTTGATACTGCAATGATGCATTCAATGTTTCAAGATTTCCTCAAATCTGTGCAAGGCAAGCAAATTATTGGAGAATCTTCCAATAATTTTGCACCATCTGCTCATTTTGCAGGTATTTCTCTTAAATCTATATGGATTGTTGACTCTGGTGCTACTGATCACATGGCACATGATGCTAGTTTGTTTTCTTTTAAAAGAAAACTTGATAAAGCCATTGAAGTTGGACTACTAGATGGTAGTTGCACTTTAGTTTCTGAAATTGGTGATATTGTGATATGTGCAAATGTTACTTTGCATAATATTTTGTTGGTGCCAAGTTTCAAACATAATTTGCTATCTGTGGGAAAATTAGCTGATCATAGTAAAATTGTTGTGCATTTTACTAATTCTAAGTGTGTGTTTGTGAATTCTAATGGCAAGATTTTGATTCAAGGAATCAACATTTCTGGTCTATATTATCTAAATGTGTATCAAACTACTCAGGGTTTGCTTGCTTGTTCATCAACCACAAACACATCTTCTGTTAAACCAGTTGCTAAATATATACCAGGCCACCTCATATCGTCAATCTTACTTCTAAACCTTCTTTGGATATTCTTCATGCTAGATTAGGTCATTCTTTCATTTCTAGGATGAAACATGTGGATGCTTCTATTTGTTCTCATACAAATGATTTCTTCTGTGAGATATGCGTTTTTGCAAAACATCACAAGTCTCCCTTTCCTAGGAGCATTTCCAGAGCCTCTGAGTCATTTTCTTTAATTCACATAGACCTTTGGGTTCCATATAAAGTCAAAACCATTCATGGAGCTTCCTATTTTTTTACTATTCTTGATGATTTTAGTAGAACTACTTGGACTTTCATGTTACAGAATAAACAACAAGTCTATAGAACCATAGCTAACTTCATAGCTCAAATTGAAACACAATATGGGAAAACTATTAAGAGCATCAGATCTGACAATGGAACAGAAATCATACAAGAACAATGTGTTCAGTTATTCTGTAACAAAGGCATTTTTCACCAAAATGGAAGGGTTAAAAGGAAACACAAACATCTTTTAGAAGTTGCTAGATCTTTAAAGTTTCAAGCCAATCTTTCTTCTCATTTTTGGGGAGAATGTCTTCTTACTGCCACTTTTCTGATAAACAAAATACCTACACCTATTCTTGACTGGAAAAGCCCATTTGAAGTTTTAACAAACACCAAACCTAATTATGATCTACTCAGAGTATTTGGATGCCTTTGTTATGCTCACAATACTGACAGGAAAAGAGATAAGTTCAGTCCTAAAGCTATTAAGTGTATTTTTCTAGGTTATCCTTTTGGGCAAAAAGGATACAAAGTATATGATTTAAACACCAAAAAATGTTTTGTGTCTAGAGATATTGTCTTTCAAGAACATATTTTTCCTTTTCACAAATCCACATCTCATCTCCTAAACACATATAATTCTAATCATCCTCTTGTAGACTTTTTCTGAATCCCCTGATGTTGTTAATGTCATAAATCCTACTGTTGTCAATGAAATATTTCACCCAAATACACTTTCTGATAATAATTCTACAACTCATTTTGATTCCCCTCACAACGTTGAGCCATCTAATGATCATATTGAGTCTATTTCACCTTCACAGGATGATAATTCTGTTTCTGTGCCTATTTCATCTCATTCTATTACTCCTTCTACTTCTCCTTCTTCTGATAATATTGGTGATAATGTCTCAGATATGCATGTTCCATATGTTAGACAGTCTACAAGAATTAGTAAACCTCCTACAAAACTTCAAGATTTTGTGTGTCCTACTTTACCTCATTCTTCCAATTCCATGTCTTTTTCTGCCACCTCTTCTCCACCTACGTCTGAACCATTTTCTTATGAACAAGCTCGTTTAAATCCTGAGTGGCAAGATGCTATGGATAAAGAAATTCTTGCTCTTGAACAAAATGATACTTGGTCATTAACTAAGTTGCCAGCAGATAAAAAGGCTATTTCATCTAAGTGGATTTTTAAGATAAAATATCATCCAAATGGTTCTGTGGAGAGATATAAGGCTAGATTGGTAGCTGTTGGGTATCGACAAATAGCTGGAAAGGATTACACTCACACTTTTTCACCTGTTGCAAAGATAACAACTGTAAGAGTTGTAATTTCCCTTGCTACTGCAAAAGGTTGGCCTTTATGTCAGTTAGACATCAACAATGCCTTCTTACATGGGTTCTTAGATGAAGAGGTGTATATGAAGCCTCCCCTTGGGTATAAAAAAGCACAAACTGGAGATGTCTGCAAATTGAAGAGGTCTTTATATGGTCTTAAGCAGGCTTCTAGGCAGTGGAATAAAGAGTTGTGCAAATTTATTCATACTCATGGGTTTATTCAGTCCACTCAAGATTACTCACTGTTTAAAAGGCACAAAGATGGTGAATTTTTTATTATCCTTGTATATGTGGATGATATGGTTCTCACTGGAACAAGTCAACTTCAAATTGATTTTCTTAAATCTGCCCTTGATACAGCATTTACAATCAAGGATTTGGGGGATATGAAGTACTTCATAGGAATTGAAATTAAAAGGAATAAATCTGGAACTTTTCTCAGCCAAAGAAAATATATCACAGATATCATACAAGAATTTCAGCTGACAAATGATAAACCAGTGTCTACTCCTCTTCCTAAAGGTATGAGGTTATCAACTGACATTGGTGAAATTCTTGAGCAACCAGAACAATATAGGCAGCTTGTTGGTAGGTTGTTATATCTCAACATCACAAGGCCTGATCACCTATCTTATACTACCCAGCACTTAAGTCAGTTTCTCAGTTGTCCCAGGAAACCACACTTACAGGCTGCAATGCATGTTGTGAAATATCTTAAAAACACAGTTGATTTGGGTTTATATTATGCTGCAAATTCTGATCTGCATCTTCAAGCCTATAGTGATGCTGACTGGAGCTCATGTGTTTTTAGTTGCAAATCCTTAAGTGCATATTGTATGTTTTTGGGTTCACATTTAGTTTCTTGGAAAACTAAAAAACAGAAGACTGTTAGCAAATCTTCTGCAGAGGCAGAATATAGGAGCATGTCAAGTGCTGCTTCTGAAATTGTGTGGTTAGAAGGTTTGATGCAAGATTTAAATCAGCAAGTTCAATTGCCTATTAAATTATTTTGTGATAACACTGCTGCTGAACACATTGCGCAGAACCCGGTGTTCCATGAGAGGACTAAACACCTGAATAGAGACTGCAACTATGTGAGAGAACAAGTAGTCTCAGGCTTCATTCAGACTTCTCATGTATCCAGTTCTCTTCAGCTTGCAGATGTGTTTACTAAGCCTCTTGCAGGGCCTCAACATCAGTTCTTCCAAGCTTGGACTTGTTCACTCTTGCTTCCCAAGTTCAGCTTGAAGGTGGAATATGAAGAATATAAAATAAAATCTGATGTTATTACCTTAGTTGATATAGTTGTTAATACTATTCAGTTAGTTTGTTATAACTAACTACTCTATAAATACTCTGTTGTAATAAGCTACAAGCAGTTCTTCTATTACATTAAATAATAGAAGTTCAGAGTTACATTTTCTCTCTAAAACGATTCTCACTGATCATCGACAAATTTACCAATAGTAACTCTTAGATGTATCTACTATGACTAAGGTCATAATTGGTCATTATCATAACCTTAACTGACGTAGTGAGATTAGCTGCACGGTTCGATTGTAAATCTGTTTGCTCGTACTAGGAATTGCGTTTGCTTTTCCTTCATTGATTCCGACTTCGTCATTAACCAAACATACTAATTGTAAAATTGGATCATTAAATAAACGACTTACAATTTTAACAAATGATAGATAATTTCCCAAATATTTTCAACCTTCCCCCTCATTGGGCAAAGCTTTGCTGCATAGTTCTGTAAAGGTCTCAATAAACAACCTTCAAAATCATTACAAAGCCACTACACTTTGCTAAACAGAGTACTTTTATGTTTATTATTTCAATTCAATAATTAGTTTCTTACTTTATACTCTATTACTAAGAAAGCATATGATATATGATTGTTATATTCTAACTTTAGACCGTCACACATGGGAAGATCTGCCATCAAGCCATAACCTTATATTATCAAAATGAATCATAGTATATATTACAAATTAGATACATGAATAGTCTACCTGCTCAAATTTCATTTTAATTTTTTTTAAACATTTTTCTTTTAATATAAGATGCATGTATACAGACATGCATATATAGATATATAGATAGCATTACTTAATAGATTGGACACGCAACATATGTGAATAAGAAGTAGGGAAGTAACTTTTTTTCCTATTTCTTTTGTCAGTGTGAAATCTGCCAGAGCAGAACTTCCCCCACCAGGCCACCACCCTACTATATCATGGGTTCCCAAATTTTTATATTTCATATAATTTATATTTTCATTATAAAAATTATACTTTTTCAAATCTAAAATATTTCATTTTTTTTAGATGACTCGTTTTGACTTTTAACACTATTTACATATATGACTTTGACTACCTTCTGTGATTTAAAGAAAAATATAGTCATGTGCTATTTTGTTAGATTCATCTCAATGTATATATTTTCCAAATATCAATTTTTTTTGTAATTTTTGCTTATTGATAATTAAAGATATAAAGGTTCAAAATAGTATATCGGCAAAGAGTTAATTCATCATACACCCAGGTGTACCAGTATACCTAAGACTAATTTTTGTTTATTTGGAACTCTCGCTTTTAAGTACATTTTGCTAATTTGGATGATTTTAAATGAGCAATGAGCAAAAAAAATAGCATTGAGTATACTATACTCACGAGTCACGGTACACCCAGGTGTATGATAAATTTTTTACATCGGTATGTGTGCCCAAAGAAAATGGGACAACTAAGAATATCAAAGAAAGTAAATAAATGTTTCTCTAGAAAAAGCTCTCACATAAAATAGAGATTAGAGAACCGGTACATTTATTTCAGAACGAGGGAAGTATTTTAAAAAAAATAAAAAATAAAACACCTCCCAAAACAGAAAAAAGCAACATATTTAAATACTTGGGTAGAGGCAGTTGTTCACTCATCCTTCCATATTTTCTCTCTCTCTCTTTCTTTCTCTGTGGTTTCTCTCTCATCTCTCTCCTCCCAAAAATGGAGTCTTCAAGTGATGAAGAAAGAAAGATGAATGGACATAACCAAGATGAAGAAGAAACTTCTAAGAAGAAAAAGGGTGGTTTTATTACTATGCCATTTATCATAGGTATAATTACTCAATTACCCTCATTAAATTATAAATTTCTTTTTTTGAATTTGCATTGTTAAATTGTTATTTGAGATTGAATGAATACTGAAAATTTTGAAATTCAATGATTGGACAGCAAATGAGTCATTTGAGAAGGTGGCAAGTTATGGATTAACACCAAATATGATAATTTATTTGATGAAAGATTACAAGATGAGCTTAGCAAAAGGCCAGAATTTGCTCTTTTTTTGGACAGCTGCTACTAATTTTTTCCCTCTTATTGGTGCTTTTGTTGCTGATTCTTATCTCGGTCGTTTTCTTACCATTGGTATTGGTTCCATCTTCAGTCTTTTGGTAAATTTTCTCACCTCTTCATTCTCTTCATTTATCTATAGATAGTCCGTCTATAATGTTTCCAACTACACCTTAGCTTGTTATGTTCCTATAACAAGCTAAGCTCGCATGCTCTGCGCATGATCTTTTACACTTTTATATTAGCGTAAAAGTAATTTGTTTTCAAGAACACCTAAGAATTTGAGGGAGGTAGAACTTAGAAAGTGTAACACGGTGATAGTTGTCAAAGCACATGATAGTGTTTTGTTTAACGCTGTTTGGAGTCAGCAAGGTCCACAGTACTACATATAAGTCGCAATTATTTGACTTTTTGTTTTTTAAAAAAAATTTAGAAATTATATAATTTTTTTAAACGTCTAAGTTTATTTTTAATGCGTATTGGCTAATGTTCACATGGTATGTACGAGTATGGGGGTCCGTGGTTCTTGTCCTAAATAATTAACAACTTTTTGTATCCTTTTTGAACCTTTTTCCTCAAGTTGTCCCCTCCAATTTTAATTTTTTTTGGTGGGTATACTAGAATAATTTCTTTCTTTTATGATCTTATTAATTTATGAATAAAAGTCCAAATAACATAATTCTAAGAGTATTATGCAAATTTTGAATTTTATTTGATCAAAATTGATTGTTATGTATTTGTTATTCCTGATTTCTATCGTAGATGTCGTATGACTCCTTTATTAATGAATTAATTTTACTTTAAAAAAAAAAAAAGAGTGTTATTAGAATTAAAATTTTTATTTATTTTTGTTGCTACTTTGTTAGAATTTGAAGTAGTGATGGTGAAGGAACCGCCAAACTAGTTCCTAGGGGGGCTTCTTTCTCAATTAGCGGAACGGCGGTGATTACTTAGCTTATTGTTAAACTAATTATTTATTTGTTTCAAAGTATTTGATGTTTTATATATTAAAATTATGAGGAGAGACAATTCACAAGGCCAAGTATTCTCAACCTCAATTTCTTTACTAATGGTTGATTAAAATTGGAAGTGGTGTCCAATTCAGCAATGATAATTATTTTAAAATACCATAATAGAAAGTGGGCTCTAGTTCGGCATAATAAAATATATATTCATTATTTATTAGAGGTGAATAACCTACACAATGTGGAGTATCTTCGAAATTATTATCAGTACGTAATTAGTCAAGGGAAAATGATATATGCGACTATAAGAATCCAAAAGTGGAAATATTAAGGAATAATTAAGCATTAATAGCACCAACGAATGCATGATAACAATTTTAGGTAATATATTTAATGTTTATTCTTAGCATCTAGGGTTGTACATATCAAAATTGTAGAAATAAGTAGTCTCATACTCTCATTGACAAGGTTTTCCCACAATAGTGAAACGTTTAATCACATTATATGTTGAGATGTGGATATCATCTAGCTTAGTTGGTAAAGTCTTGTGGGAATGGTACCCGTCTACCAGAGACAAACCCCGTCTACAATTCTACATCACTGTGCTTACTCGTTCATTTACACCAAGAAAAACATTACATGTGGAGATAGCAATAGGAATACAAGTACAACATTGATACCTTTCCATATAGTGCCAGCTTAAGAAGCAGTAGAAATAATGAGAACAACCCAATAGTCCAATACAATGATACATGGTACATTTCTTTCATTATGATTAACCAAACCTTATTTAGTGAAATAAACCTCGGGAAAGAGAACCAATATGATCATACTATGACCTGCTATATTTATATGTGATTCCATTTACAATCATAATTGCGCCGGCTCACAAGTCGAGAAATAAACAGAGAGGACGTCGAATGAGGAGCTGTGGTTTTTCGGGACCACATGACCTGGCTTCTCTTAAGATATGATGAAGTAGTGCGTGGTTGTATGATTAATTTATCCTTCCAAATCTATGTAACCAAATTACAAATTATGACAGCTTATATGATTAATCTATGCTTCCAAATCTATGTATAACCAAATTATAAATTATGACATTATATGGATTTTGGTAAGATTTAGGGTTATGATGACTGAAGCATATTCCACCCTTTTTGGTTCATATGGGCCTAAGGCCTGTAGATGTGGCAACTGGCAAATGGTGGTTTTAGACTGCTCCAAACGAGTTTGGTTCGAGTTATTTCGAATCATTATGATTCGAATTGGATTCGAGTCAATTCAGGCTAGATCCTATTCAAGTCGATCAAATAATTTGTATGTAAAGGTTAATTTTTGGGTTGGGTTGGGTCAATTTCGGTTCAATTTAACCCGAGAGTTCTAGTTTAGAATACAGTTTCGTTCGAGTTAGTTGAGTTCGTTAATATGCGGATGATGAGTCATTTGGAATCGAGTCAATTCGAGTTGGTCATATTTAAGTTTATCAAAACATTTTTATATAATATTAATCAAATGTCGGATAGATAAATTTCCGGGTTCGGTTCGGTCAAAATTGATTCAGGTTAATAATCTTGTTTCGGAGTGTAGTTTGGTTATGGGCAAAACATATGAGGCATTGGCAAACAATCACGAAATTCATACCTCCAATAGTTTGTAATTTTTCATATTTTGTTATTTTGTTACTGTTACACAAGTAAAACATGCATTTTTGTGTTTATACCGCATTACTATCTAGAGTAACTGATGTCAGTTATGCTAATCAAATTGAGACTTGAAACTGCATAATTCTGCTAGAAGTATTTTGATGTAAAAAATTTCAAGACTAAAATTTCGTTAATGCAGGGGACAATTCTTCTGTGGCTGACAACGGTAATACCGCATGTTAAGCCTCCGCCATGCAACCATTTAGCACCGCAAACCTGTGAATCCCCAACATCAGGACAGTATGCACTCCTCGTGTTCGCCTTTCTTCTCATGTCTATAGGTGCTGGTGGTGTGAGGCCTTGTTCTCAGGCTTTTGGCGCCGATCAAGTGGACCAAAGAGAAAATCCTAAGAATAGGAGAGTTTTAGAAACCTTCTTTAACTGGTACTATGCTTGTGCTTGCCTTTCTGTTGTGATTGCTTTGACGGTGATTGTATACATTCAAGATCACTTGGGTTGGAGGATCGGTTTTGGAATCCCGGTAATCCTCATGTTCTTATCGGGCCTCTTCTTCTTCCTCGCCTTTCCTTTCTATGTGATGAATAAGGTTAAAAGGAGTCTTCTTACCAGTCTTGTACAAGTTGCTGTTGCTGCTTTCAGAAACAGAAAAATGACTTTGCCACCTCAAGGATCAAGTGTGCAGTATTATTTTAAGAAGGATTCTACAATAACTGTCCCCAGTGACAGATTAAGGTCTTTTTTTCTTTTCCAAAAGTTATATAATATTTTCTTAATGTTTGCTCAATCTTCTGTAGTCTGTACCTGAGGAGAAATCTTACATGTTTTTCTTTTCCAATCTTCGACTTTAGGTTCTTGAATAAAGCTTGTATCATTCAAGATCCCACCCATGACATTGGCCCTGACAATTTGCCAAAAAATCCATGGAAACTGTGCACGGTGGAGGAAGTTGAAGAGCTAAAGTCGCTAATTAGAGTCCTTCCGATTTGGTCAACAGGGGTCATAATGTCCATACACACGAACCAGGGTTCATTCGGTCTTCTCCAGGCAAAAACTATGGATAGACACCTAGGCCCGAAGTTTGAAGTACCAGCTGCTTCATTTGGTACTTTCACGATCATCATTATAGTACTTTGGATTCCAATCTATGATCGCGTACTCCTTCCCCTTGGCATCGAAGATTCGTGGCAAGCCAGCTCGCATTGGTGTGAAGATGAGGATGGGGATTGGCCTCTTTTGCACATTCATGTCTATGTTGGTTGCCGGAATAGTGGAACACATACGAAGGCAACGTGCTATTAGTCTTGGGTTTGCCAACAATGGTGAAGCTGTACTCCACATGTCTGCCTTTTGGCTTGTATTCCAACATGGTTTTAGTGGCTTATCCGAGGCTTTCAATGGTATCGGACAAACAGAATTCTTCTACTCGGAAATGCCCAAGAGCATGTCGAGCATAGCAACATGTCTGTTCGGCGTAGGGATGGCAGTGGCAAGCTTGATAGCAAGTGTAATACTGAACTTGGTGGATGGAATTACCAAGAAAGGAGGAAAAGATAGTTGGGTTTCAAGCAACATTAACAAGGGTCATTATGACTATTATTATTGGGTTTTGGCTACAATAAGTTTCTTGAATATATTATATTTTGTGTTCTGTAGCTGGTCTTATGGACCTGTTGAGGAGAGGAAAAACAAGGTGATTGATGAAGAAGAGTTAGCTATGCTGAGGTGTGGAAGTCAGCAGCAGAAGGGAGAGCTAAAGGAGGACTTTGGTTTAGTGAAATCAAATTAATTTCAAGGTTTATGTGTATATTTGGGTAAAGATTATAATCAATGGTTGATTGCTGTACTTTAGTATAAGTAAAATATATGATTTAGAATATAGCTGATTGTTGTGCACTTGTGCTTGAGTCACTTGACCTTTGTGAAGTATGACCATGCATTTTGTTTTTAGATTTTTTTTTATATAGGGTTTTTTTTTTTCCTTTTTTTGAGAATTTGGTTGCACTGGAATTTGAAGTGATATATGTAATTGAGGTTTTTTTTTTCTCTCCGAACTTCGTTTTTGAGATCCTAGTAACTAATAAGGGTATATGCACTTATGTCTATGTTACTAATAATTTGATAGGGGTTTTACCTTGTGACTTTCATGTTATAGGTTTGATCCTTTCTAATCCCTTCCAGACCAGTTGTGGTTTTTGGGGGGTGAGAATTTTCCTTAATCCACCTGACTCTGGCAATCCTAATCCAACCTTAATTCTAATCGTTCTTTAAAAAGAAGTACCTAACTCGACCCAAACTGACTCAGCGAAAAAGAAATGCTACTATTATTGATCTTTTTTTTTTTCCTACGATAAGCAAATTTTAAATAGACCTAATATTGGCATGATCTGAATATACCCGACTTATAATAAAATTAAAAGTTCCCTTACTCAAATATAATCCGCACTCGAATGGACATGAACCAAGCTATACCACAAAATCTCCTCATCTGGATACAACCCAACCCACCAACATCTGAACCGATCATCCGTGTGCCACCTCTAAATTCCCCCCGAAAGACCTGATCATTGGACATATATAAGTAGATAGGATTAACTGCGAAAAGGTATTGTCCAATAATGTCCTTTTAACTAACAAATTTAAAGAGTAACTAATATTGAAAGAAAATTCCCTCAAAAATATATTGAAAGATAAGGTGAAAATTGATTAATTTTTAACTTAAAAACAAAAGTATATAAGAAATCACTGGGAATCGAAGGAAATGATTAATTGTCACTCATTTAATTTTCATTTCTTATAAATTATTACTAGAAATAGACGAAATCGGTTATTTTTGTAACAATAGAAACTGCAACTAAAATTGATAAGTTAATTAAACTAAAAAAAAGTGGTAGCTGAAACTAATAAGTTGTAAAACGTGATAAGGTGGCTTATTGCACAAATTATTTGGTTAAATCATTAACTTAAGTAGTTAAAATTTTATAAATAACGTTTTTCGAAAAAAAAACTAAGATGGCAAAGACATGGATAAATAAATAAATCTCAGCACCTTATTTTGAGACGTTACGCTAAGTAACATCTCAATTTAAGTCCTTTTAGGGTCCATTCTTTCAACATATCTTTATTTAATATCTAAAATTTAAGAAATGTTCTGAAAGTTCCAAATCAATATAGATATATATATAGGAGAAACTTTTCGGGAGCATGGGGAGCTCCTCAAGATTTCGAGCTCATATAGTGCGCCACGTATTATTGCCACGTCATCAATTTATATTTATATTTTTAACAAAAATAGAGTTCTAGATGATTCAAATACATATAAGGAGATTTGGATAAGCGAAAATTAGAGTTTGGATTTGAATCAACAACCTAAATTATTATATCATGAAAATTGTGTATAACTTTTGCTACGTAATTCGGAATATTATAATTTTTGTACCATTGGAAAATGCTCAAAATATGTTTCGAAATAAGATCCATTTATAATATAGTTGTACAACTTATGAAATATAGAGCGCCGTGTATGATTGTCATGTCATCAATTTTTCTTTTTATATTTTTTTTATAAAAATAGAGTTCTACATAGATTTAATTACATATAAGGAGTCTTGGATAAGCAGAAATTAGAGTTTCGTTTTGAATTAACAACCTAAATTATTGTATTATGTAAATTGTGTATAACTTTTGCTACCTAACTCAGAATATTATAATTTTTGTACCATTAGACAGTGCTCGAAATATGCTTTGAAATAAGATACATTTACAATATAGTTCTACAATTTATGAAATAGAGAGTGCCACTTAAGATTGTCATGTCATTAGTTTTTACTTTAAATATTTGAAAAAAATAGAATTCTACAAATATTTAAATGCATAAAAGAGTTTTGGATAGGGGAAAATTAGAGTTACGTTTTGAATAAACAACCTAAATTATTATATTATGTAAATTAAATTTAACTATTGCTACCTAATTCAAAACATTATAATTTTTTTACCATTGGAGAGTGCTTGAAATATGCTTCAAAATATGATCTATTTACAATATAGTGTTACAACTCATGAAAATATATTAAAGTAGATGCATTGTAGGACATTATTTAGTCTTTTTTTAGATAAATATAATAATGGCTATAAGTATTAAGTATAGTGTATTATATGTGATTATAACATTTGATTATAGGTCCAATTTACAGGATTAAACATATTATCTTTCAAAACCTCAACCTTACTCAACTAAACTAAAACAATATAGTATTGCAACAAAATTTATTAACCAAAATCTATAGCGATAAAGTTACATATTAGAGTTTTGGATTATGTAAAAATTAGAGTTTGATTTAAATAAAACATCCTTAGAATATTATAAAGAGCTCCACCTAAACATGCAATGTCATTCTTATCAATTTTTAAGAAAGTATTCTTTATGTCCTGCACCAATTAAATTATTACCCTCTACTTTGTTAAAGTATCATTCGGGTATTATTCATGTTAAAACTGTATTAGCTATTGTTAGTCATACCTGTTATTGGGATACCATTTAATTGGTTTGGACATGGTTTTTAAGGAAATAAAAAATGGGTAGTCTAGCATAGAGGTACCTCTTTAGTTAACAAGAGTATGGGACAAATAAATCCTTATTAAAGTAAATGCAACTTTATAAGGCAATTCGGGTAATTAATGATGGTTTTATTAACATAAAGTAAAGGTAATATTGTCAACTGTAGTTTCTTTTTTTACCAAAAGTGGAATGGTTCCAAAAGATGAAACTACCTAAAGTGGTAATTGTTGTAATAGAAAAAGAACGGAGGAAGTATGTAAATACAATGATCTTGAAAAATCTCATTTTACAACAACACAAAATCAACAATAATTTTAACAAAAAATTTGCAATAAAATAAAATAAACAACCCGTGCAACGCACGGGCTTCAAACCTAGTATTTATTAAAAATAGAAAAAGTTTTAGAATGTTTAGAATAATAAGTAAAATTTAATAAAAATAGATAATAGTTTGCAAATTTTAAAAATAATTATAAAAATTCAGAATATATATGAAAAGATAGAAGTTTGATTTTTTTTTTGTTAAGTTAAAAAAAGTTCAGGAAAAATAAATTGAAATGAATATACCCTTAAATTTCTTAAATTATTTTAAACTTCTAATTATTTAATTATATAAAGTAGCTAAAATGAATTGCCAAACATAACCATTAACCGGAGACCGAAGACCAATGAATTAGGTGGCTTAGTAAGCTCTAAACGTTTCTTTTCCTCAAAAACCGGAAACAAGGCCCAACAATCAGAATTCTCTGAGATGATGTGACTTTTTGCATGTTTCATTCCCTTATAAACCGGAAAGCAAGGCCCAACATCTAGACCTTCTGACATTTGACAAAGCCTAGCCCAAACCCCATTTACCTATGACATGAGTCCGTGACTTCTCTTTGCGTCAATTATTTGGGTATTTGCGATTAAAGTATTTAGTATTATTATTCTTATTTTTTTAAGGTAAGATGAATGGGACTCACTTGACGGGATAAGGAGAAATATTCAAATGAGTCTCGTGAGGTTTGATCTCTAGACCTCAGGGATATGAGGTGGAAATCGATGTCACTACTCCACCACCTCAACCTCAGTATTATTATACTTGTTCTCGTATTAAATGTGGGTGAAAATGTATTACTTATATACATATTCTTTATTTTTTCTAAAATAAATAATATAGTTTAAATATAATATAAATTTACTATAAGTAATATTAAAATATTACAACAAGTGTTCGAAAATCTAAAGTATGGAAAGATTATAGTTCTATTTGATTTAGTAGTATTAGCAATAATTTTCCATATTATTTGAAGGTTACTACTTACTCCTTTCATCCGAGAATATTCTGAATATTTTACCTTTTTATTTGTCTAAAATAGTTTGAGCAGTTGTACCATGAAAATGGTGCCCTTAATAATACGTTTAATATACTTCTTTACTATCATTCTTTGATCCACCACACTCTCAATGTTAGAAAAAAGAGTATCCCACTTTTTCTCTCCTTCAATAAATGGTATCCAACTTACTATTAATATATAATGTTCATGATGAGTTGATAATCTATTAATTTTTCGAATTAATCTAATATGGACGGAGTAGTTAATTTTGGTTCTTAAATAACTTATATAGTAGTATTACTTTGTAATTATTATCAAACTAAATGAAAGGGTAAGGTAACCAGAACTAGTAACTACCGGCCCACAAAGTTACATGTTGATGTCTGACGTGATCAGTCACAAGCTGACCTGAAACCAAGAAAGAACTTGAGTTTAATTACCTTAAAAGGCTTGAATTGAGAAACATGAAAGACACCATACATTCGAGTTGTTGGAGGAGATTTGAGCTTATAAGCCACTTTAATAGATGTTACCACTTAAAAACGTCCATAAAAGTTAGGAGATGACTTGAAATTACTTTTGCAATGATATGTTTCCTAAGTAATGCTTCAATATTCTCTAGAAATAAAAGTATCATCATCATCATCATCTTTCTATAAGTACTACAAGTAAACTGTTAGAGCATCTACAATGGGCTAGTTGGTCTTGGTTGGTCTTGGAGCTTTTTTCTTTCTCTCTCCTTTCCTCCTCCTTACACCTCACATCCCATTAAAACTCCCACCAACTCATCTTTTTTTTCTCACAATAGTTTGGTTGGTCTTACTTTGGTTTTATTTTCTCTCATACTTTTGTCATACCCCTCCAAGTCCATACACTCTCTCTCCTACCTACCCAATGTTAATTTTTATATGAAATAGATGATTTAAATTAATAAAAGCTAATTAGATTACGTTAAATTAAATCCATAATATTGGCTTAATTTAAGTAATTAAAAAAAAATTGGGAAGAAGTGTGGTAAAATATATGAAATTTGGGCTCAATTTATAGATAAAAATATTTTATAGTCGTTAATGTAATTTTTTTAAAAAAATTATTAGCTGAATTTTTTTTTTTTACGTTACAAGTTCTTGTAACGTTTTAAAATTACCGTAAACATCAGAAGAAATGAAAGAGGAGCAGCAAAGCAGCCACGTGTGCAGCTACCATTTGTTGGTCAGTAGGAGAGAGAAGAAATGACAGCAGGCAGTAGCTTTTGGGCCCAGCTACTTGCACGCAAAGTGAAGTTCTGCGTTTCCTTCCTTCTCTCTTTCTCCCTTTCCTTCAATGTGTTGCGTTTCATTTGGGCCCAACATCAGTTTTTCACCAGTTTCTTTGCCACGCGTCTGCTATTCATGTGTCTTGTGCACTCCATCCGAGATGAATATGGTCTGGATTTCCAGACCAACCAACCCCAAGGGCCAAGTGCCCCAATGACAAAACTAGGTAAAGCTAGTTTTACTATTTGCTAGACCAACCCAAGACCATCCCATTGTACATGCTCTTATTGACCAAACAAAGTTATGTCTACTTCCTTGTTAGGTATTCCTCTTGAGATGGCATTTGTGAAGAAGTGGAAAGATTATAAAAGATTGGGGCTACTCGGTGTGCACCTGTACGAGTTGAAACAGTTTTGACAAAGGATACAAAAGTTTTGGTGCGCCGCATGTGCTAAGGTCGTGTAGATGTACAAAAGGTTGTAAAAGTATTTAAAAATTTAGAAAAAAAAATATTAAACGTTTAAAAAAAAAAAAGAATTTTTTTATATGCATCTAATGCAAAGGATAAGCCCTATATTACATCCCTTTTAGCAAATCATATACCATGCATCTTAAACATTGAAGATTCTCTTTATAATTATGCTATGTATCTAATAATCTTTTAATTTCCTTATCAATTGATCTAATTTTAGGAAAAATCTTCTATGTTAGTTATGATGAATAATATATGATTTGCTATAAAGAAATGTAATATAGGGCCTATCCTGTACACTAGGTACATATGATAGAAAAACTCTTAAAAAAACAAAATTGATACAATATCTATGAGTATTTAAGGTAAAAATTGTAAAATTGTTGTACAATATCCATTAAAAAAAAATGAATTCCCATTTGGAAGGAAGAGACACATGGTCCATGGAGCCTTAAAAAAAACTAACCACCACCCCCCAAGTGGGTAAAAATTAAGTACAAACAACCAAATAATGTAATAACCAAAAAAAACTTACTAACGGACACCACATGGCGTTAGATAAGAACTAAATATATTACCACAAATGGTATAAATCTTCGAATAAATTTCAAAATCACACATCAATCGATATAATTAATGTTTAAATTCATAAAATATTTTCAATTTTAGTTAACTTATCTAACGCCCTAGGGCGCTTGTTAGCTTCTACCAAAGAAAAATATGGTAGTGAGAAATAGTAAATAAAAACACACAAAGCTAAAATAAAGACCACATCATTTCCTTAAAACACTCCACACTTTACTCAAAATTCATCATAAGTTCACAACCAAACCTTTCAACTTTATTCTCTCTCATCACTCACTTTCTCTCTCATAAAAAATGGCACCTCTCGCAGTTGGAGACGTTATTCCCGACGGAAATTTGAAATATTTCGACGAAAACAATCAACCTCAAGATGTTTCCGTCCACTCTCTTTCCGCCGGCAAGATCGTCGTTATTTTTGCCGTTCCCGGCGCTTTCACACCTACTTGCAGGTTTTTTTTTTGTCCTTTTTCTAGATTTAAAAATTTGTGATTGTGTCAGATGCTTTTTGTTTTGTTTTGTTGTGTTTTGTTTATATTATATTAATCTCGTTGTAAATTATAAGGTCGTGTTCTTTTGGGTACAGTTTCAGTTTAGATTAGTTTTGTTTCGTTTAGTTCCGCTACTTTTCTCTCACAGTCTCACTTTATTTTAGTTCAGATCAGATCAGTTCAGAAAAAAAACAACGCCGAATATTTCTTCCGTTCCGAAATAAATAAAACCTTCTTTCTCTTGTGTGAGAGTTTTGGACGGAAGCGTTTCATTTATCTCAGGAGGGGAGGAAGTATATATATTGTTGAAGGTTTTGAATATTGACTCTTAATTTCTTATTAAAATAAATTTTAATTAGATTTTTTCTTGAATAATGTTTAAAAATATTGTGTAAAGATTGATTAATATTATTTGCTTGTGGAAATGAAGAGAATTGTTTTACTTTTTTTTTGTGTGGTTTGGATCTAGATGATACAGTATTGATTAAAATAGTAAACAATGTTTAATTGTATGATTTAGTGATTAAATAATAATTAGGGACACTTAGCTGGAGTAGTTGCCAGTTTGAAATTAATTTAAAGATGTAGAAGTCAGCTTGTCTCTTAGATGAAAAGGCCGATGAAACCTTGTTAGATTTATCGTAATATGTATTTTCGGAATATCAAATTTTTTTCATAGTTTTTGTTAATACATGATTGAATATATCTATTGTCAAAATGTGTATTGGAAACTGTTAGAAAAGCAATTATAAAGAACAAAAGGAAACGAAGGGAGTTAGACTTGCGACTTGTCATCTTGGCGCAGTGTAACATAATTCCCTAATCTCCCTGCGAAATGCTATCCGAAAAAAGCGAATTATGGTAGGTGTACCTAACTTTTTCCTATTTTGGGCGAACCACGAACTGAAAAAGCGAATTATGTTACACTGTGACTTGGCGAGCTAACTTATTAGTGCTTGTTTGATTGAATATGTGAAGGACTTGATCTTTGCTATGAATTTGTTTTTCCATGTATTTCCACTTCTTAAGGGATACATGGTTGATCGAAGGAACGGGATCTAGACATCTAGCTAAGCAATTTCCTCCATTTTGTACATTTTCTCCAACCAAACAACGTTGAAAATACTTCTATTTCCTAGGAACTACTTGCCTTGTTTTTATGTCAACCAAACAAGCACTTCGTTTCATGGTAAACAAATTATGAGTTAGATTCATCCAAGGCTTGTTTGTTTTTTGCACATAATTATGCGGAAGATATTATTAAAGATAATTGTGATTGATATATATATTTATCATTCTTGTCCTTGTTGAAATCTCACTCTGAGTAAATGATATCTATTTCTGTGTAAATTGTGATTCTAATCCTTATTGTATTCTGAAGTTGACTAATTTCGCGCAAAATTTGTGTGTGGTAGTCAGAAGCATGTGCCTGGATTCATTGAGAAGGCTGAGGAATTGAAATCTAAGGGAGTTGCTGAAATTCTCTGTATTAGCGGTAATGAATTATTGTATTTATCTTCATATAGACTTATTCACATATTATAGGTGTTTAATTCATTTCTTTCTGCTGTTTGATTGCAGTGAATGACCATTTTGTGATGAAGGAATGGGCTAAGACATATCCAGACAACAAGCATATCAAGTTTCTTGCTGATGGTAGTGGAGCTTACACTCGCGCTCTAGGCCTTGAGCTCGACCTTTCAGACAAAGGGCTCGGGATTCGGTCTCGTAGGTATGCTCTCCTTGTTGATGATCTGAAAGTGAAGGTTGCCAATATTGAATCAGGTGGTGAATTTTCTGTCTCAAGTGCTGATGAAATCCTCAAAGCCTTGTGAATGTCCGAATCGCATCGTCTACACCTACTTTTGTTTGAAGCTGTCCCTAAACTTTGAGTATGGTATCAGCGTGCTTTTTTCGTAGCAAAATAATGTTGTGTATCTTTCTGAGCTTTGTTTTATCTCATAATCGACCATTTTGGTTGATTCGGACTTGGTAAAAGCAAATAATTGTAGGCGAAATGGCTCATATGTACACAAGAAACACTTATTATCATTAGTAGCAATCCTAAATCATTTCATGTTTGTTATATATGGTGGAAGGGCTGAAGCGAAGTAATTGCACCTGGGTCCGATCATGATCATCTTAACAACATGTGATCGTAATTACTTGATGGCATGAGTATGGAGCTCAATGTCTGTTTTCCTTCCCCCCCCAATCATCCCGTGTTATGATTTGTGAGGAATGAAAGTTCATGCACAGGAATAAATCTAGGGTTGGTGAATGGTGATTTTGTACAGCAATAAATGTAGGGTTGCTAAAATCATCACTCCGCTTGTTCTGTAGAAATGCCGATGGGCGTATTTAGACGTCCTACGGCCATGTGGTAGTCGGTAATGAATGGTAGTAATAACATCAAATACAAATATAAAGGAAGTAACACTTGTTTTTCTTCACAAGGTTGTATTATTATTCAATACCATTTCTGAAGTGGTTATGAATGATAATGAAAGCTTATGACCAAGAAGAGATATTTGATGATGGACAAGCATTATCATGGATAATGTGATAGACACAGTACAAATTTCCTAATAGTTTCATAAATATAATGGAGTATGTTATATCAAAGGGGTCAATTCAGGAACTTCAGAGTTGGTATTATTGCACATGTAGACAGTTTCATTCCATCATAGACTCCCGAGATCCCAAAAATCTTTACTGCCAAAAATGGTGGAACCTTTATAACATAAATGCACTCATGGTTCACATACAAAGTATGTACAAGAATTTGAGGAGTGATAAACCTCTAACAGTTAGAGGGCAATTGCTCTCTAACAAGGATCAAAGTGCAAAATAAAGTGGACCCAAGGCATATTAACAAGCACAAATAGGGGTTGAATTGTAAATATGATGAGTGTATAAGATCTGTGGCGTGTGTTGATGTATAGATAACAAGTGTTTTAAACACAAACATTGGTTTTCATAAAATAAGGTTGCATTTTTTCGAGGAAAAAGCTGGCAAAAACGCGCAAATCGAGACAACTTTTACTTTTTGTCAGAAATCACAGTTTGACTTTTTGACAAAAGTTACACTGAAATTCACACCAACAAGGATTGTTTTGTAAGTAACAAGTGTCTCAAACACATAGACATGGGTTAGTTTATCAATAACAAGTGTGTTATTATACACAAACATGGGTTTATAAATTTGCACTTTGGTCCTTGTTAATTGCCCTCTAGCTGTTTGAGGTTTATCACTCCTCCAAGATTTTAAGGAGTAATGTTTTTTCTCTTCTATGTTTTCGAATAGTTATATCATGTAACTCGATTGTCTCTTTACAAAGGGTCAAATATAAGACTGTTAAAATCTTTTGATCATATAACAAAAGTCACTCCTTTGTTCTCCAAATCCTCCATTGCTCTAACAAAACAAGAGCTCAATGTGAATGCACTAGGTACCACCAGAGGAAAACACCCTCACAAAGATCAAACTTATTCAAAGATCCCAAGATGGGGCTTGGCCCCAGGTATAGTTGTGTCGCGACGTAAAGCAACAATCGCTGAGGACAACTTTACTGTATCTGTGTTGTGTGGTGAAGAACACCCCTAATATTCTTGACATTGTCATGGTTGAAGTAGTGGAATGCACTTTTGAAATCATCTAGCCTCTAGGTGGATCATCATTATTTCATAGATGATTGCAATTCTAAACGTGCTGACTATCTAGCTGAATTCCACCACTGATTCTGTAAGCATGATTGTTTGTTTGTATCTTTACACATGCTGAAATTAGTCACTTGGCCTATATGTTTTTAGGCTATAATAGTCATCCTTTAATTTGAGTAGAGAAAGTGAGGGGATTGTTTAAGGTAATGTTTTTTAACAGTTTACAACGATTTTGAGAATTTAACGCCACTTACTATTGGTATTTTGTTATACTAAAAGCAAGAGCATTGCAGATGAATAAAAAACCTCGATTTATCGCACACGACACATAATTTATCTATACAAATATATTAAAAGGCGTTCTGAAGTAAGTATACACGCCACGTGGCACTCTCCCTTTAGTTGTTTCGTTCCATGTCATCAACATACATTAAAAAATTAGAAACATATTTCGTACAAGATTCGACCACGTGATCTCAAGTTACTATAGTAAAACTCTAACCAATGAACTATGCAACATTAGATGTTCTTTTTTGACATGAAAATATTAATAACCAGGCCCGGGACTAATAACTAGTTTATTAAATAAGCTGAAGCCATATTACATATTGTAAGCAGATGAATGGATTATTCTATGAAATTTCTGAGGTCATGATACAAATATGATTATAAGAAAGCTAATGGTCCAAAATGATTATTTAAGGTCATTTGATATCACATGGTATTCTATATTGTGATAAAGAATGTGAGCTTTTCTTCTCTATAACTTGAACCTACTAAGAATGCTTGCAGAACTGCTAGTGCTAGCTATCACGGGGCTCTAAGCAAAGTTATTATCCGTCAGCAACTAATACTTTCTTCAATTCTTTCTTGTTCACCTGAAATCAGGCCAAAAATTAGAGGAAACTCTTAGCACTTGTGAAGAGTTCGAAAGACGGGAAGTCAGGAAGAATCATCAAACTAGAATGAAACTTAAAATTTATCATTTACCTTTCCCATAGCGTTACGAGGCAGACTTTCCCAAAGATGTAATTGAGTCGGTAGCTTCATATACAAGCGAAAATCATAAAGGCGAGTTTCAGTAAAATTTCTTGGCTTCAATAACCAACAAAACTCGAGCATAGCAAAATTATTTGGAGAAAGCCTATATACACTGAAGATGATGTAACCAGATAATGAAGTTGTAAGTCATATCAGTGGGATTGATCCTGATAGCAGCAGGGCGGGGGGATGGAGTGAAGAAATTGGGCCTGGGAGAGAGCAGCTCAAGGAGTACATGTACCACATAACAAAAACAACAATGACGGAATCTATATGGACAAAATCTCAATACCTTGTAAGGAGCAAGTTTGTCTTTTGCCCATGAGCATAATTCTTCCAGGGTTAAAGCAGGCTTCAACTCTAACTCCTGTTTCCTCTTGTATTCCTCAGGTGGCACAATTATCGCACATACGACTTCTCCATAGGTTTTATCTGGCAGGCCTAATACGCAGCACTCTGAAACGGCAGGATGCTGAAAAACAGGAGCCAATCAAGGGATCAATTTCATTTGTTTCTATTAAACTTTCACTGTTGTCCTTTTCCTTTCAGTTTCAGAGTCGCACAAAAAGCAGAATTTGAGCCACCAACAATCCAAATTGAATAGAAGTGAACCACAAGGAGAAACATCTCAATATCTGAAAGATTTATGTATCTGAAAACACTTTGGTCTCTTCGTTGCTGTAAGGCTACATATACATGACAAACTTACCGTTAAAAGAGCTGCTTCAATTTCTAATGCAGACAATTTGTAGCCACCAACCTTCATGATGTCAGCACTGGTCCCTAAATATTAGCAAAAGATTGTAATTATTCAAAAAGGAAGCTAAGACAGTACAAAAGATGACAATACAGCAAACCGTTTTCAATGTAAATTTGGTTAAGCTAGAATCGCTTCCATGTCTAGTGCAGTTCATGTCAAGAGATGACAATGCAGCAAACTCTTATGACTATCAGAGACACTAGCAATGATAAACAGCATGAAATACGAACGAAAAAATGGTAAGGAAGTCTCAACACTTAACAGTGGTCACTGAAAAGATGAAACAACATGCTAAGATAATGGAAACTCTGTTTTTTTATCAAGATTTTTGATCCTTCAAAATTTCCTGAAAAGATCGGAAAAGAGAACCAAGGTAGAAACCAACAAGTGATTGACCTCCAGAATTTTCAAACCAATACAAGAAAGAGCTGCATTGCCAGGAATACTAGTTAAGAGCAGTAAGGCATTCGCATCCTGATTATTATGAGTTAATATACACAACCATGAAAGTAACAGAACAACAGAACTTAAGTACTTATTACGTTCTGGACAGTAATTTGATAGAATTATCAAGCAGCAAAACGTACTTTTATCTAAGTAGCAAGTTGTAAGGCACACAACAAAATATCAAGTTGCAAGGAACTCAAATTTCCTCATGGGAGCATTTGATGAATGAAAACCTGACATATGTACACACAATGCTAGACTACTCAGCCTATGCATTGCTCTGTTTCACGATGAGCGCATATCGAAGTTGGTTATCAGATTCAAGTTACTTACTTCCTAAAATTATGTAATATCCATCCTCGTCCACTGTGACAGCATCACCCGTCTTGAAGAACCCATCGTCAGTGAATGATTGTTTTGTTACCTAGATGAGAATAGATCAAAATAAACAACTAAGCAAAAAAATCAATAGATTTTGAATCCATTCCTATTAGTAACCTAGCATCAAAGGAATTTGAAGCATCCCAAAAGATCGTCTTCTTCAGTACCAACTTGTATAACTATAGACCCTATTGAATTTCTATTGTCATCCCTCAGTAAAGGCATATGTTCTCCCCATCCACAGAACCATAAGAACGTCTTAACACCTCTACTTGGGTGAAAACTCTATTGCCTACTGGAGTTGAGGTTTGATGCCTCATCATTTAGACACTTGATCTTTAAAAAATCAAATGACTCAAGGAGGAAGTGCAGTTGGTCTAAATTCTAGAAACTCAAAAAAATTACAACAAAAGCAGGGATTAGCCTTTTTTAAAACAACATAATCTTTGGGGTTTCATCTTTGACAGATCGATTAAACAAGAGTCCAGGCTCCACCTACACAGCTAATAGCTCTACCTTGCTTGTACCAAGTAACAGTTCTATTAGCTAAACTGGAAGTTAAATCAAGATTGAAAAATAAACAGCATTTTTAAAAATATAAGTTCTAGTATTAGTTAGTACTTAGTATCATCATGTCAGTAGGACTTATAAGGCAAACAAGCAAAAAAGATGTGTGTAGAACTTCGGATTACAGCCAAGACTCACCTCAGGTAATTTCCAGTACTCCCTAAACAGTGAAGGGCTTCTTACACACAGCTCACCAGCGCCTGTTGTATCATCTCCGCTGCCATCTTCTACGAGAATCTTGACCTGTCCATTTCTAAATGCTTAAGAAACCAATACATACATAGTTAAGAAAAGTTCCTCACATCTCCTGGTGAGATTTATAATAGCTAACACATATACAATTAAACAGGTAGGGATGTTGATCATTTACAAACACCACAGCTGTTAATGACTGCATGGTTCTAACACATCTTCGAAGAATTTAATGACAGAAAGAATCCTGCTGACCTCTACACGAGGAAATGGTTTGCCAACAGTGCCTCCTTTTCTCATGCCTCGCAAGGGATTAGAAATTGCCATGACAAACTACATGTTGAATCATGATAATCACCATTAATAAGCAGACAAAAAATCACTAGAAGTGCTTCTCCAGCCAGGGGCCCAGGACGGTGATACATATGGGGGAGAAACTGACCTCAGTCATGCCATATCGTTCCAAAAGGCGATGTCCTGTAATTGTTTCCCACTGCAGCATAACAGGATAAGGGAGGGCAGAGGAGCCACTCATCTGGTAGATAAATGAACATTATTGTTTATGACATAAGCTTTTTCATTCATATAATAAGCGGGCATAATGCAGTCATAAAAATCAGAATCTAGAGAATGCAACATGACAACATTGAAGACAGAGGACAAGATCATGAATACTAGTCCATATAGCTTGAAGCATGATGCAAGGGATAATCCAATTACCATGAGTCGCAACTTGCTTGCAGCTGAGGCTGATACAGCCCTTACATCAGAGTCCATTGCTTCAAAACCTTGTATTAATCTAGTATACATTGTCGGAACCTACACAAAAGATATTTGACAAAATGACATGAGTTATTTCAAAGGATACTCAGACGTAGTATACAAGGAGCTTCATGCAGTATAAAACCACTCTGTCAAAAATGCACAAAAAAAAAACTCTCCTGCAACACTAGCCTAGCAAATGGAAATCTAATAGTGTTTATCATGGAATACAGATCAACCAACAATGGATGGAAATTAGTCAATTACACTAGCATATAGCCTTTGAAGAACCACACCTTCATATTATTTCAGTCTTCCTTATATGTATAGACGAACAATAATGGCATGGTTTGGTTACCTAGAAATGATATTATCAGATTGACCACAACACGAAAAAAAATCAGAAAAAGAGACTTACTCCAGTGAACACAGTCACAGCATCATCAGCTTTTATCTCATCCTTTGGGTACGATTCACGCCATCTCTGCCAGATGCCGCTGACACTAAATTTTGCCATAAACTCAACCTTCAATGTGATAAAAGATATATTAGAACTGAAAAGGTCATATCTGGCCTGAATATTTGTTAGACATGCCCTCCAACAAGATAAAAGATGTCTCATCAAATTGAGATATAACAGTTATACTACTTACCATTGCGCCTGCATACATGGGAGCTAATAGAGCATTGAAAAGACCATGGACATGTAAGGCAATTGTTAAGGATATGGCCATAAATCAAGATTTAGGAAAAAAGAAAAAAGCTGAGTCTTATAAAAGGTATATTTGATGGATATGGTGCAAAGGTAGACAGTGTAGAATATGATCCAAAGAAGAGTACTCCCAAGCTTCTGTCAACATTTGGACCTGAAAACCAAAGTGGCTGATTAATAAAAATTACCTTGTAGAAATTTACAGGATGTAGAGTAATAGACAACAACGCACAGTAGAGATTCATAATAACAACACAATATGCATCACCTTATATTATATATTAAACAAGTCCAAGATATGCATCTAGAGAATGACATTGCCTTAGGTCCATAGATTAGAACTGAGAGGGCATATAGATGAGTACCTGTGCCAACACGCTTCGATGTGTGTGAACGACACCTTTTGGCTTACCAGTTGTTCCACTAGTGTAGATAACCAATGCTGCATTGTCCCCTAGAAAAGAGATGGCCAACACTGTTAATTACCATACTCCAGGCATAGGAAAACATTGCCACGATATCAGACAAAAAGCATACCACCTTCTATCTTAGTTGGGATTTCAAGTTCCTTCAAACTTGGGTTTTCATTTGGGCATTCACTTTCAGAATGACCATTGGGATTAGTTTGTGATGTCATACTTGGAATTGAAGGAATAAGAGAAAATTGAGCAGCACTCTTGGAAGCAACAGTTTTCATAAGCTCTTGGTGATCTTCAGTGCTCAACACTATGGAGACATCCTGATCCAGAATATTAACATAAACAAAGATGTAGCAATTACAAGGGATGATGCCAACACAAAAATTGAAGAAAACAACTAGTAAGATGAGCCTTTCCATCATCAGATTAACAGCTTAAGAACATATATATCTCTGACATCTTCAAACTTAGTGTAAATTCTAGGGCCAACTTAGCTGCAAGTTTGAGATTGATAACTAAATTCTGGTTAACTCCTAGAAGCCTACCATTTTGTGATCTGAACATGCACCTTTTTCAGCTATGTTTGGTTCAACTCAATTTAGTTACTTTATACAAGTTCTGACAAGTTCGTATAAATTTAAATAAGTTTAGGATAATTTGTCAAAAATAGACTTTTTATATACCACTTTTTGCGAGAGACAACCTTGTATATTTTTATGGCAATTTAAGATCTTGAAATTTTATTTTTTTGCAAAGATACAATGTTACCCTATTTTCGGGCATTGACCCACCGGTTCCCGACGTTGACCCACCAATTTCCGAGTTTTTATATACCACTTTTTCTATCAATTTCGGGCATGTGCGTCGGGTTTTTCCTTTTCCCGCCCATTCCCCCCCATTTTCCCCTCAAAAGAGTGAAAACCTAACACACGTGTAGAGCACATTGGGGATTTAAGTGGGTCAACACCAGAAACCGGTGGGTTAACATCGGAAAATAAAGTAAGGTTTTTTCTCGCAGAAACTTAAAATTTTAAGTTGTTAAGTTGCTTGAACAATTATAAAAGTTGTTTCTTGCACAAAGTGGAATATAAAAGGTCTGACAATTACCCTTTGTTCCAATTTCATTTTCCCATGCTGTTTATAGAAAACGTTTTCTCTCTGTTTTTTCCTCCACAGTTGGTGTTCACATCCACCTACCCTCTTTTTCTCTCTACTTCTTCACCCATCTAAAAAGCATGTAAAATAGCAATGGAGCAGAGCAATTGGGACGGGATGAGTATCACTTATATATTGAAAGGCATATCTTATTACCATAATACTATTTCTCATGTTTCTTATTTCTTATTGGGTAGGAGTATTTCAATATCATTTTCATATAACGTTGTTATATATTTTTATATTAAGATATTTGTTAATGATAGTAAATGTACAACTAATGATGATGATGAAGATGGTGATGATAACAACAATCCTAAAAGAACTTCGTATTAAAAGAATCCTTAAAAATTTCAAAGAGAAAACTTCTGCAATTTTTTTTATAAAAAGCTTAAAATATTCATATAAAATCGGCAAGTCTAGAAAAGGTCAGCTATATCAAACAAGATAGAGCTTCCAGTGAAATAATAGCCTAGTATGCATCTAATCTCACAAGCAAACAAGTGAAATCCAAAAAACAAAATGCAACTATAAAGCCTGAGGTAGAAATTATATGCAAATTGAATTGAATATTCCTTGCACAGGGAGCAAATACACCTATCATGAAGAAAGATGAAGTCAGGATGGAGAGGACATATGATCCTTTAGACTCTACTAAAAGAAGGATCCATTAACTAGATAGTCATTTGTTTTAATCAGAGATAGACATAAGTGGACTGGTGGTTAGCATTCACCAGTAGGATAAACTTGCTAAAGTTTCAAAGACCAACATCAAAGACAGCAGTTAGTCCTTGCCGTTTTGCATGAAAAGCAGAAACCTTATAGGACATGTTCAACATTAAATCCATGACAAATAAGGTATGATGACATTTCAGTATATAGAATATTTCTAAATTCTAAGAACCAGCCCCTGAAGTGCAACAGGTTTGTCTAAGTCCTGTTTCATATTGAGCATCTAATTGAAGTATGCTGCACATTATGGCAACATAAAATGTAAATCCTACGAACAAAACCACATTTTCCGGTAACTAAAGGAACACATTTAAGGGCTTACCGAATCATTCATAACATGCAGCAGCTCAGCCTCTGGGTAGCTGAGTGCAAGTGGAACAGCTACTCCTCCACTCAACCATGTCCCAAGTACACTTGCAACAAACTCAGCTGAAGGCTTGGCCACAATTCCAACTCGAGTTCCATCAAGAGATCCACCGGCTTTACGGCCATCAACGGAAACCAAAGAATGCTCAAGCTGTCTTCCTTCAGAAATCTGAATAAGAATAATCACCACAAAAACAAAGAAACGAAAATCCAGGAATGAGCAACCTCTTCAAAACAATAACAGTCAACAAACATTTTGAGTTCATGAGACCGGCACAAAGGAGACGGCACCCACACACCCCCTCTTCACCACCAACATACAGCAATGAACATACACAGTGCACGCAACCCATGTGCAATATTACTTATAATCAACTTTTATATGGAGAAGCACAGTAAAATGGGTTGATCAAAATGTACGAGTTATGCCTTAAAAGAGTTGTATCTTAAAAGAATGGGATAAGTAAGCACCAGATCATGACAAATAATTATTTGTCTTCTGCACTGGCGTCAAGATTTTGTTTGTGCACGTATATAATTTCAACAAATTGGACCCTTTGTGCTTCGGCTCATCTCAGTTTCACAAAAATGTTATCTTTTTAGAACCTTATAATTCATCAAAGCATGTCCAGCTTACACTTTGGGAGTCACTAGTACGCAAAAGGCTAGATATCTTTTCTGCAGACGAGATGAGTTGCCTGTAGCTGTAACTTTTTCTATCAGCTCTTACAGCGATACTGTTACTAGCAGCAGAGCCATGTTTGGCAATGGCTTTGACCACCTCCATAAATGAGCTTGAGCTCGACGCTGTGAAAGTATACAATACAATGAATCAATTGGAGAGACAGATTGTCCAAAATATATAAATTTTTAAAGATCACTTCGTAAGATAAGTTTTTCCATTTTTTGTTTTTGTTTTTCTTTCTTTCTTATTTCTTTGAAGAGGAGAGAAATACAGTAGAGCAATCTCCAAAACTAGGAGACAGAATCATGTCCAAAATCAGAATGGTAGGTATCAGTTTCATTCAATTTCAAGAGCTGAACGAGGATGCCAACAAATTGTGCAAGAAGAGTGTGTCTAGATGCAAAAGTTTGATACTGAAATGCTGGATCATATGAAATAAGAAGGTTGCAGATTCAAGATACATTATATATCAATGTGCTATATCGATTATATTCCTTCTATGGAAAGGCAGATTGATTCATATTATTTCCTAAGGAATTGCTGAAGAAATCTCTTCATTGGTATTATCAGCTGTTACTAATTAGAACAACTCATGATGCAAGTCTTCTATTACTATTTCAGCTCTGTTGGTGCAAAGATTATTTTTCGACTTCTATGGTATAATTTGTAATGTAAAAAGAAAAAGGTAATTAGCGATGAGATCTTATGTGTGATGACATGTTATGTGAGAAGAGATCTTATGTGATTACATGCAATGTCCTATTTCATTACAACTCATTCGGACATTCCTGCACCCATGGCACTAAACACTGACAGATATGTGACATCAAACTTGCGAAACTGGTCCCTGAGTTGTGAAGAACTATTGCATATCACCTGATACTAGCCAATACAGCACACACAAGGTCGATACAGAACCTTGAAAGGACTTAACAGTCATCACGATCAACAAAAAATCATGTTGCACAGACAGCAACTCTTTCCACCAAACTGCAATAGAATATGCTTCCATAATGCATGATGATTCATGCAATCGTGACTGCAACCTCGACTTATATCCCTACTTAAACATTTAGGTGAATAACAGGTGTGAACATCAATTAAGGAAGATAGATGTTCTTTGGTACCGCAAATGCATTACCACGGACATTCACATGGGAATTTATGTCAGTCAAACGACAACGACGTCTTGGAACTACATAGGCTTTATCCGGTCTATTACAAGAATAGCATACATCAAGTAACCTATGACTTTTGCATAAACAAGTCGACCCTATTACTAATAAATTTGCTATAGACACACTTGATAGTATCCTTGATACAATTTGTTAAGGAGAACTTAGTTAAATTTTGGTGCCCTTGCTAAAGAGCATACAAGAACCACAGCACAAATGTCAATTTACACACCTTGCACCCTGCTAAGGTTCTGGGAAACCTTTGACGCCTTTTTAGTAAATAACCAAGCTCTTAATGGAAGTTAAAGCTAACTAAACCACTTGATTATGGTTCCAGAAACTAGTGCACAAATGTCAAAAAAAAATTCCTCTTGTATGCATCCTTTAGCAAGTGATGTAAATTGTTTCATTACTTTCGACTTCTTCAAGATCTACTCAGACCCAATTTCTTTACAACCTTTACAAATTCCCAGTATCACTTCTCATAATGAACTTAGTTATTCCTACATTCATCGCATCCTTTAAAAACGCAACACCTAGAGATTTTATAGACTCTCAAAGGTTGTCCGATAGGCCTCTATAGTCTCTATTATACCAATAAGGGACATGAGTATGACTAATTCCCTTGTCTCTTTAGTACTTAACTAAGAAGACACAAAAAGACCCAAATTTTTTAGCTTATTTAGCTCTTTTGCATCGTCAAACGGCAATTTGTTTAGGTCTTTGGACTAGAGCAAACCGATTTCATTGAATATTGCATTGATCAACTAAAGAAATTTTGAATTAGCCTTAGGCTTTGATATGCATTGCATAGCACATGACTTCCACTTCCAACCCATTACTGTTTCTACCATATCTTCTAACATGTTCCATGCATACTACTTCCTCATTAACACCCCTTTCATCAAAAAAATCTTAAGATCATATACATAGTTTATAATTTTGAATTGTCCACTAATTCATGACCAGTACAATTGTTTTCTACAACCCGGAAATTAAGTATAGATTCCATTCACTACAATAAAAATTCTTGCCCAGTATACCAAAATCAAAACATAATTTCCTTAAAATTGAATAATTTATGCAAACCCAACTAAAGACAATGGCATCAACAAAATAATTCCACATTTAACTTTAAAAAAATAAACTAGTGGAATATTCCAACTAATTATGTGTATAATCTCAAGATTAGCTTAGCAATTGAGCAAGTTACTCCCCAAATGCCAAAAAGAGATAAACTTGGACGCAACTAATTTCAACCTCAGCTAATTTGTAAAAACTTACACAATCACCTCTTATGCTAACATATAAATACATCAATATTAATCAACCTCTTCCAAAATCATCCTACCAAAATCGTTCAAGAAACCAATTTTCCATGATTCCCACAAATACCCACATCAAATAAATGATCATTCATTCTTTACTAAGACAAAAAAAAACGAATCAAGCATTTCATCGAACATGTTATCTGCATAAAACAGAGAAAAAAGAAGCTTACTTGAGTAAAATTGAGAGTGAAATAGCCAATGTGAAGAGATGGTTCGAGGAGAGAGAAAGAAATAACATGGGCATTTCAGACGAACACGAGAATTTAAGGGAGAAAATTGATTGAGAAGTTTATTAAATGTTGTCATCTACTAATTGGAATAATAGCTCTATCTCACCACCCCAAAAACAGTGAATAGTCAATGACAATATTAATGTCGTCACCTCCTTTGGTAGTTGATCGTTTTTTGTTGTTGTTTCCCACGTAATTTAGTAAGCTAGCAATTGTAGTTGGATTGGATGGCTAACAATCGAAGTTTCGATACATTGCTACACCTACCCATCGGGTAACAACCCACTACTAATAGAGTATTAAAAAAAATATTAATTATGTTGAGTTGGATTTCACTATCACAACTATCAACAAGTTTTTATCAGTTGTGGGTAGTCTACCTGGTGGGCAGACAAAGTTTTTTCCGAAGTTTCGGAAGTCAGAATTATGGGGTCATTTGGTGAGTAATTGAGTATGTTAATCTTTTTTTCCGATTTGGGTACATTAGTTTTTTTTTTTTTTTTTTTTGAGGGGTTGGGTACATTAGTTGATCTGATAGGACTTGACGTCTTTTGAGCTTTTACTAGACTTGGGAGTTTCAGTTCTTAATACAATGGTTCGATTTGCATCTTGAGGGGAAAAAAAATAGAAGAGGGGGTATGGGAATTTTTTTTTGCCTAATATGGTGAGGTATTGTAGGCTAGAGAAGGAAATGAAAGAAATGGATCTTGATTCGTCGATAGCTAATTGTAACAACGGATTTGAGTAATTGATAACATTTGCAAGATTTTTGGGAGAAGGCAGAAGTGAAATCCCAAAGAATGATGGATGGAAGAAGGTGGGGAGTGAAGGAGGTCATCACTATCAGTAGTCACGCAAAAAGTAGCTACGAGCCTACGACGCCCTTTGCCGAAGGGGCTCCCAAGCACTGAGATCGCAGAGTGATTGAATGAAAATATTCGGTGGTAAGAGCAACTCCAATGGTGAACATTAGGGACTTGCTAGCAAATAAATAAAAAGTTAAGCAATTAGCCCAACCATTGGAGTGTGTAGACTGAAATTTTATTTCTTAGTCAATGTAGTTCAATGCCAATTTGCTTGAGCTAAAGTTGTGGCCCATGTGGGAATTTTGATGAACAATTTCTATACTCTTCTCTAAAAAAAACTATCTTACTTCAAGTGGAACCTACTCATATTGGCTAACTATTGGGGGAGTTTTGGCTTAAAGTGAAGTTAGCTAGAAAAATCTATGTGGCACTCTAAGCCAATTTTCATTTTGCTCTACCATTGAAGTTGCTCTAATAATTTGTTGATAGCTGATAAATGTTTGTTTTACTCAAACTAGTAAGATGACCTATAAGGACTTGAGTATATTTTATTGCCATTTTTTCATTAATTTTTGGATAAATATAAATTAAATTAAATTAAATTAAATTAAATATGAACATTATTTACTATCTGTAACTTCTCATTATTGAATAATGTTTTCAATAAATTTATAGAAGCACAATTATTCAAAAATGTTTTGATAACTAAATAAGTTTTTATGTGCCCTTGTATTTTTTTGTTCTTCCCAATTACTTTTGGAAAGAAAGTATCTTTCACCCACATATTGTTGGTTCAATTCTCATCAAGGAGAGGTTACAGAGCTTTGGGATAGGATGTATTTAGATGCCCTATGAGAGGGTGTAAACTGTTAATAAAATCTATCTTACCAAATAAAATTTTAAAAAGAGTAGATTTATGGTGTGCACAGGCAAGAAAAAGAGTGAACATACACAAGATAAGTGTGACTCATTATACCTTATTTCTTTAAAATACTAGCGTATTGAACCTTAAACAATTCATATACAGGAGAGTAAAGAAAGTAAAAAAAATAGAGCAGTGTCAACTGTCAAGTGTAACAAATCCATACTGGAGGTTCTTGCTGAAATAAGCCGCAATCATAAAAATTGACAGGCATTAATTTGCTAGATTAAATAGAAGATCAAGATGTTAACGTTTTGAAAAGATGTCGAAGGTCTTATTTGTGCAGAACATGGACATACCATCATGAAATCTTCACAAAAGTCACATCCAATACCAAGCAACATTGCAAGTTACAAATGAACTCAGTAGCTCCTTGATTTAGTTGCAATGGAAACTTCTCCCTTCCCCAAAGCACAAGGATATTTCCATATGCATCAATGGATCAAACAACGGCACCTTATTCACCTCGGAGTCTACTCCACCAGTAAGAGGGTGTTGCTTGTTGTGAAGGAGGTGGCGTAAGGAGTTCAAGCATCGTTTCTTTCTCTTTCGGTGTCAGTGGAACCCCTCTAACAAGGTTTAGAGCCATGATGTGGACATTTGTCTTCTGCCTGTGCTTCTTATAAGCCCAACCTGCAGCAGCCACACCTGCCACAATAAGCTATTTTCGATCCCCAATGTTAGTATAGATACAGGGAGATAAAAAAAGTACAATCATGGGATTCGATACTAACTGGAGAAAGCCAGAGAGCAGCAGTCTGCATATCAAACTTTGGGGCATAAAGCACCGTCTCCCCGAATTCATCCTCCAGCTTTTTGAAGATCTCTTTGTCACTTTTTCCTGATCGAATTTCATCACGGATCAGCTGTACCAAATTAAAGCATCAGTGAAATTCACAATGACAAGCCGTCACCCTTTCCTTAATCCATAATCTTGTCAACTATAAATTTTTACTTGATCACCACAGATAGCTCCTTACTAGGGTTCCCTGAACCATATACGAATAGATAACTGGTTAGGATGTAGGCATGTAGTCATACACTCCTCAGAATACAGCCACGAAAAAGAAGAAGGAAGTCTTAGATATATAGTGCTACTCTAGAAAAAGTTTGCATACTAACATCACTCCTTGTAATTGTATAGGAATACCTTATCATCCTCCAAGGAGGGAAAGAAAAAGTAGCTTTAGCCCAACAGGTTTGTTTGTTTGATAAATAGGTTTATGCACTAGAGATTTAGGTGCGAATGTTGTTTTACACAAACACCCAACTCAGCTAACTGTCCAAATGTTCTTATATACCTTCAAACAGTTTAACAACTATCAACTTTATTATAATAAACACCTTAAAAGATCAACTAATCCAACCAGTTGGGAGTAAATATATCGGATAAGGCTAAGACTAGCTATTGTTTGGCAAAGAAGTACACCAATATCAGCTTAAAAGATTTCCTTATTTCAACATATATAATGTTTGTTGAGACGTGAGAATATAGGATCAACCTTTCTAAGGAGTATGGCAATATCAGCTTGAGAATCTTCAATGGACTGACTTCCACATTCAGTGCATCTGACATTATGACTAATGTTTCTTGCCCTAGCATCAACAATTTGCTGCTTCTGGACTGCATCCTCCTCATTCGCCATTGCTGAATGTTATTGTACACATACAACCTAAAGAACTTAGACTGAAGACAAAATGAGAAAGTAGATTGCATCAGCAAGACTACATAAGCAGCACATTAAGAAAGTTGATAGTTTTCCACACATATATCCATTAATAATTTTCTGGTGCACAGTCACCTGTCCACTAATATAAGACATCCATTGTAAAACCCCTGATTTTGAACTCCCATTATAAAAAAAAAAATTTATTTGCAGAAGCTTAAACTCGAATCAGAGATAATTCCACCACTCTTGACATCGACATGAAGTGCTAAGGCTAGCAAAACCCAAATACAATCCAATTAATACTAAAATGATCTATATAATACAACTGTTACTAAAGATTAATCGAATATGATTCTGCTTCTTAAAGTCTAATAAAAAAGCCTTCGCAATTACCCTGCTTCATAACTAGACTCGTCTGCTCAACATATACAGCAATCGTAGCTGATCTTTGATACAATTCAGTTGATTTATGCAGGCCCTTCTTTGTTTATATGGACGCAAACATACATAACAAAAAGCCTACACACTTCAGCAAAGCTGGGTAACAACACCCATTGAAACATAAAACAAACAAAAACTGAAACACGATTCAAGCACACAAAACACAGTCACACAAGTTAGGATATAGACAGTCCATCATTAAACTGTTACAATCAGCCAACATACTACTACATCTGTTCTTTTTCTATTGCAACAATAGAGTTTTTACGCTTGTCAATGCACAACTTTAACTATTAATATCTTTAATGACGTTTTAGTAAAAATTATACAAAATTGATATTTTGAAATGATAAATTTAGACGAATTTAACAAGATCACACATGTCACAAAAGATAGTGAAAGGGTGGTGAGTAAATAGTGTAAAAATCTCATTGTTGCAATAGACGGCCACTCATCCACATACAGAATTCACCACAACCGCGGTTGGTGTTATTCATCTCCTTTAGGGTATCGGGTATCCGTTCCAATCGGAGTCCGTCCCTTCTCATTTACTCAATCAATTTAATAACAACCAAATGATCACCTCTTTGATAGCAAACTCACATTTTGGCAGCAACATTTTAATTTCCAATTTCATTTAGTAAACATTAACAAATCTCAACAATTTAAACAATTCCATATAAACCAATTACATTTTAGAAGATAAGGAACTAACTTTACAGTTCTATAATGCCAACAATAATGGAAAAATAACATGTAAATATCACAAAATTAGTATTGCACAAAATTCCAAACCAATGAAAGTGTGTTACCTCAATCGATAATCCAATGAAATTCGTAATCTTCACTCAAGTAATCGGCAAAGACGGGAAAGTGCACTGGTGATTGCGCTCGAGGAGCGGGAGAGAGATCGAGAGGTAGGAGAAGAGAATAGGGGTGCCTGGGTTTTGGGTTTTGGGTTTTGGGTTTTGGGGTTTTTGAAGATAGTTTTCAATAATTTCCTATTTTATACTTCTACTCCACTTGTTAATGTTACTAGCCTTATATGTACGTTATGCGCGTGTAAAGTCGAATGATGAGGGTTAACTGTTATGCAGTTTGTTATATCGGTTTTCCCCATTTTAGTTTTATTTTAAAACTAATAAAATGGTAGGTGTTGTAGTTTTATTTTCTAGTTGGCGATAGGGCTGGCAATGGGTCGGGTTGGGTCAAGATCAGGTTGGGTTGGCGGGTTAATGGGTTGAGAACCCCTTGACCTAACCCGACCTGTTAACTTAAACGGGTTGGGAATTACAACCCAACCCAACCCAACCTTATGATAAACGGCTCAACCTTCAGGTCGACCGGCCATTTAACTTTTTTTCGTGTTTTTTTCCATAAAAAAATAAAACAACAAAGAGTATGTTACAAAGCAACAGTAGATAGCAAGTTAGAATGAAGCCATTACATAACCATATGCTAGATATTATTCAAAATCAACCCAACTGTTGTTCAAAATCAACACCATTACAACTCCATAATCAATTGTTCAACATTAACTGTAACAAGTTAGGATTTTTACTTTTTCACTTTCTATAAGGGATAGCCCAATTTTTTTTAGCTGTGAAATGAGTTAGGGTTTTTAAATTGTTTCCATAAATGGGCTAAACAGGTTAAAAGTAGGTCGAGATTTTCAACCTGACCCAACCCATTTAATTAAACGTGTTGAAAATTTCGACCCAACCTATTATTAATGGGTTGGGTTCGGGTCGGGTTGACGGGTTGGGTAATATTTTGCCAGCTCTAGTTAGCGGTATTGGTAAAAAATGGTGGACACCAAAGTTCTCAAGAGTTCTCATATATAATAGAGATGAAACAAAATTGTTTGCTAAGTACTCCCCAGTTTCTTTTTAATTTGCACGCTACTTTTTTGGTCTTTTTTTTATCTACACACTTCTTTTTAGTCTGTTTATTATTAATCTACACACTCATGTTTAGGCCCAGTTCTTTTGAACTTATTTTGGCTAAACTGAACTGAATCTATTTTATTTTTGCTGAACTGAACTTATTTTAACTTATTTTTGCTGAACTGAACTAATTTTGGCTGAACAGAACTAATTTTTGCTGAACTGAACTTATTTTGGCTGAACTGAACTAATTTTTGCTGAACTAAACTTATTTTTGCTGAACTAAACTGTATTAACATAAAATTATCAATACTTATTATTATAATAATCAATAAATATTAACATAAAATTATCAATACTTATTATTATTATTTTATTATTTTATAATAATAAATAATAAATAATACTCCCTCCGTCCCAGAAAGATCTGAACACTTGTTGAGACACGTAGTTTAAGATGATAAGTTGTAGTGTGATTATCAAATGTTATTTTATTAAAAAAGTAGATGTGATAGGAGTTGGTGGGGTATTTTTTATTAGAGGAGAGAGAAAGTTAGGTTCTTTTTTATTGATAAAAGGTAGAGTGTGGGCCAAAGATGTATAAAAGAAATAATATATCAATGGTGGGACCATGCCAAGAATGGAAGTGTTCAAACTAATTTGGGACAAACATAAAAGGAAAGTGTTCAGACTATTCTGGGACAGAGGTAGTAATAATAACAATAAATAATAAATAATAATAATAATAATAATAATAAATAATAATAATA
The DNA here is from genome assembly GCA_947646795.1 of Beta lomatogona. Lineage (NCBI taxonomy): Eukaryota > Viridiplantae > Streptophyta > Magnoliopsida > Caryophyllales > Amaranthaceae > Beta > Beta lomatogona. Next base: position 796,153 of record CANSNZ010000273.1, read on the forward strand.
ATAATAATAATAACAATAAATAATAAATAATAATAATAAATAATAAATAATAAATAATAATAATAATAAATAATAAATAATAATAACAATAATAATAAATAATAAAAAATAAAAATAAAAATAAATAATAAATAATAAATAGTAAATAATAAATAATAATAAATAATAATAAATAATAATAATAATAAATAATAAATAATAAATAATAAATAATAATAATAATAATAAATAATAAATAATAAATAATAATAATAATAATAATAATAAATAAATAATAAATAATAATAATAATAAATAATAATAATAATAATAAATAAATAAATAATAATAATAATAATAAATAATAAATAACAAACAATAAATAATAAATAATAAATAATAAATAATAAATAATAAATAATATAAATAAAAAATAAAAAATAAAAAAATGAAAAATACAAATTCATCGTTATTTTAATTATAATAATAATAACAATAGTAATAGTAATATTGAAAACAAAAATAATAATTACAACATTAGACAAGACTGAACTTATTTTTGCTGAACTGAACTTATTTTTGCTTAACTAATGTAATACCCCGAATTTTAATCTCGTTTTATTAATTATTAATTATGCTTATTAGCTTAATTTCATCCTAAATTCTATTGAAATAATTGTGGTTAAATTATTTTCTAAAATAAATACATTTTGGATTGTATATGTAATTAATTGAGTTGTATGTGGCCCAAAATGAGAAATACAATTAGTCTACCCTTCTAACACCTTTTTCGGTTAAAATTGGATGAAAGAAAACCCATCCCACTCTCTCTCTCGTCATTTCACTCAAAACCCCCAAATCCTCTCTCTCTCTCTGTCATTTTCTCTCACCCAAAGAAACCCCAAACCCCCTTATATTTCTCTTTTCTCCCCGTGAGAAACCCCAAACCCCAGTTTTTCTCTCTCCTCTCCCCGACCCATCTCTCTCCCTCGCTCACCTTCGCCTGCCTCCTCGCCGGCGTTGCCGAAGCTCACCGGAGCTTCCTTCCTTCCCCTGCTCACGCCGGTGCTGTCGTTGGTGGCGGTCCTGATGTCTCTCCTCCTTTCGTTGATGTTGTTGCTGCGTGCTGTGCTGCTGCTGCTCCTGCCTTCCGTCGCTGCCGGAGTTCCGAGGAACGACGGCCAAAGCTGGGCGGTTTTCCGCCGCCGACCTCCTGTGCGTCGCCTGCACTGCTCACCGCAGCACAGCTCCCCTTCCCTGCCGCCTCTGTTTCGTCCCTGCTCCAAGTGAGCAGAGGTACTACACCCATTCTCTTCTTCATTTGATTTCAATGATTGATCCTTACAAAAAGTATGATGATGGTGTTGATTTTGAATTCTGAAATTTGGGTACTAAATATTGATGTTTTGATTTATTGTGTTTTATAAGTCTCACAAGCATGCTAATTTATGATATCACTTGAATTAATAGTAAGATTTGGTTAATATTAATCTTGGATGCATTTGGAGTTGGTTGATGAAATTGATTGAGTTAATAGAACTGATTTGGGTGGTTGTTGTTCTACGGTAATGGCGGTTTTGTTGTGTTGTTGCTGTTGGTTGGTGTTATTGTCATTGTTAAAGTTGTCATGGTTAAGGAAATTACTTTGGAAATTGGATTGAACTTGGATAAAGTTGATGTGTAATTGTTTCACTAATCTGACTACAAGAAGCTAAACTAGTTATGACTTTGGATTTCAAATTAGTGTTGCCTAAAAGCTTGGTTAGATTAAAGATTGAAGAGATTTATTTATTTATTTGAAAATCTATTTCTTACTGGTTTGATTAAAGTATATGAGTTAAGTTTAGTTAGTTTAGTTTGATAATTTAGAATTATGATTATGAATTGAGATGGTAAAGAATACGGAATTTTATGAACTTGAAGGTTTCCGGAACTGTTTTGATTAGCTATTTGTCAGCTTTACTATGTTTAGAATTATTATATGGTTATTGAGGAAGGTTACACTAAGAGTGAATCGAGTTTTAGAATATGAAAACCAAATGTAAGTTATAAGTGTCTTAGACATGAGTTATGAGTTCCAATAAGTGGAAGTTTTATGATGATAATATATTAATATAACTTTAAGTGCTTTCAAACTAAAGTAGAGTTCCGCTTATAAGAAAATATAGTGGTTTGAATAGAAATGAGCTCAATGAGGTTTAATTAACATTGAAGGGAATTTAAAGTATTCTATCACATAAGTCAGCTAAGCAAACTATATACTAATTGTAACTCATTATAAAGAGGCTACGTATATGTCTTCAAGTGATGTTCATACCATGTTGGAATTGAGATAAAGTATTGACTCTCAGACAACTTGCTATAATATGACATTTAAAGTACATTCGTTAATTATATCAGGTTTCTTATTGTATTTTAATAGGATGGTAGCTAAGAAAAATGTATTAAGGACTATTGTGAGAATTGTCTAGAGTCGAGTTATGTTTAACAACGATAGTCGATTTTGGGAATTATATCACTAATAAGCTTATTATATGGATGTAGTATGAAATAAGTATGCTTTCTGTTTCTTAGGTGATCGAAAAGTGTGAAAGATTACCTTTGTTCTTATGATGGACGAGTTATGAGAATTATACTATGATATATGTTTATGTATTCCGAGTATGCCAAAATATACCTTTTAATTCTGAAACCATCTGAAAGTAGGAATGACTCCTAAACGATATGAGATACGAAAAGGCTGCTATGTTTCTGCTATGCTTTTGATATGTTTCTGTTATGTATTCTTAAAAGTATTTAAAGTTACGAGTTATGTTATAAATTTCTGATCATGTAAAAGTATACGTTATGATTATTCTGAAACGATATAAAAGTATAGAAAGTAACAACTACTGCTAGTACCCGCAATTCCCTTCATACGTGTTTTATGAAAAGTATGATATGCAACAGAAATAATGATTTACGAACATTGTGTTTCTGAATTGCGGGATTATTATCTATACATGTTTTGATTACGTATTCTGAGATTTATATGATTCTCTAAGATGATATATGATAATCACGGATCACTAAAGAGGATACTTCCTATGATATATTACTGAAAGACGGAAAGTTACTGAGTTACTGAAGTATACTGAACACTGAAAATGACTGTTTATGAACACTGAAAATGATATTGTTATGGGATATTCTTGAAATCTCGAAAGTTACTGAATTGCGAGGTATACCGATCACTGTTCAGGTAAAAGAAACGTAACATGATAAATTACAGTGAAAGAACTGGTTGGCTGTACCTACTGACTGACTGAAGGTCGTGCACGTACCGTACTGTTTACTAGGGCACTAGCTCGTTACTGTTTATTGGGGCACTGGCCCACTACTGTTTACTGGTGTAGGGTAATGCCCGGGGCCAAGGCCCTTGCACAGTGGTGCATACACATACTAGCTTGGGAGACGTCCCCCAAGACCGATCGATGTACAACAACCAGAGTAAAAACTGTTAAAATGAAATGATGGATTATTAATGCTATGAAGTATGATTATGACTGCGATTATGTTTTAAGATTTCACACATTATGTTATCGATGATTGGATTAGGAGTTATAAAATGTTTTATGAATATGATGTTTAGTGATGTTTATGAACGAATGCTATGAAATAATTAGGTTATTAAGATAGTACGATCATTAATAGTTAAGTAAATGAAAGATGATGATGATTTAAGATATCCTTTATGACTTAAAGTATGTGTTATGAATGATTATTGTCTAATGATATGAAATTATGTCTTCCGCTTTGATATGAAAGAACTATGATGATGTTACGACTCTGCTATGATATCTGTGAGAACTTATAAGTCATGAAAGATGATGAATAAAGTGAATGTTGTTATGTTATGGTGATGTGTTGAATGATGTGAACGTATTGATTACGTGAGAGTCGTAGACACCAAAGCATGTTTTAAGAATGTTTTATGGGTTAGTACTCGGCGTTGCTGCGATGTGTGCATCAATGTTTTGTTTTGTCACTACTCGTGGCCTGTCACTTGGTGGGTGGCAAGTGTTACAATAGTTTCAGGTTGAAGTTCTGGAGCATCTTTCCCAAGATAGAAGCAGTTACGTACTAAGAGCTCAACTATGATTGTTTTACGTTTCTTTTTGAGGCGAGGACGTTCCACTTTGTATTAGTTAATAATTAATGATTTAGTTTCATTTCTAGTTCTGGTTGAGCAATAGTGCTCCTGATTTTCCTTAGCTACTGCTCCGCGAAAGCGTTGAGTTCTGGATTTGGAAATATTTTATTGTAACAGGTTTTTCAACATTTTCCCATTTTGGGTTGTCCAATTTACAAAGGAAACTCTGCCGAAATTTCTAGAAAATATTGTTCTATAATTAAAGTGTTTCTTCCAAAAGTGTCAAATCAAAGTATTGTCCCCATTAAGTTAATGTTAAATGTCGCCTTGTATTTTTCCTTAGTGGAAAGTACGGCGTAACGCGCCGACTAAGCTAAGCCTTCCGCTGCTAATCCTAATTAATTAGCTTAATAATGATGGATGAAAGTCCGGGCGTTACAACTAAACTTATTTTTGCTAAACTGAACTTATTTTTACTTATTATTCTGAACTGAACTTATTTTTACTTATTTTTTGTTGAACTGAACTTATTTTTGCTGAACTGAACTTATTTTTACTTATTTTTGCTGAAAATAAGTCCAATAGAACAGGGCCTTAGTCTATTCTTGTAATATGTCTCATCTACTTTCTAGTTTCTACTCTTTTCCACCCATATCATCTACTTTTTAGTATTTCAATCCACTTTTTAGTTTATCTCATATACTTTTTAGTTTCTCTCTCATACTTCAGTACTTCCTCCTTGATTTTGCCCCAAGGTGAAGAAAGTAAATTAAAAAGAAAGATAAAGGTAATATTTTGTGGTAGTGTTTTAGCATTTCCTATTTTGTACTTCTAATGTTTTTTTTTGTTTTACTTTCAAGTTGTACCATTAAACTATATATATACTAAGCATTTTTTGCATTCTATGTGTGTATATCATAATAACGCTTTTTTCTCAATTAGTTATTTATTAGTGTTACAAAAAATTTAATTCAAACAGACATTTATAATTATTTTTAGTATGTTTTCTTAAATCAATGTTTCGTTGGTTCTTTTTAATTATTTGTTCATCATTATTCAAATATAGTATTGAAAGAAGGAAATATAAAGCAGAAAAAAAAACTTAAAGTGGAAGAATTTGTGTATCAAGTTCAATCGTTGAATATTAATATAGTGGAAGAGTTTGATTTATATAATAGAGATTACCGAATAATAATCAACATTTAGGTTTTAAAATATTATTAGTATAATTATAATATAAAATAAGTTTTTATTTTTTTCTTTTGATTGTGCCAATCAAGTTATATTGTCAATTTAATTTTTTATCAAAGTTTTTCACACATATGTAAGAAGAGGAAATCATTCTCCTTAATTTAATATTTAATTGAATATCAAATTCAATTTCATTGTTAACTTGTTCAATATATATGACAAGTAGGAAGAAGAAAAGATTATTTAATATATATGACAATTTAAATTAATTAAGGATATATCAAACTTTTTGTAAAGGGACACCATCTTCATCCCCTTTCACTTATATATTGTACTCCTCGTTAAGTCAACATCAAAATTTCCATTAATTCCTTATTTTCATTTCTTAAGACTTAGAAGGAAAATAAATTATCATACTTTAGACGGGTCGAATATAATGAAACAACATTATAAACTTTTTTATTGAATAAATTTGTCCTATTGTAAGTCCCTGTTCTTTTTTGGACTAAACTGATTGGAATTTAATTAAGTGTATTAAACTGAATCTAATTTAATTTGATTCAAGTGTACTGAAATGAACTGAAAAAAATGGGCATGATTAAAATATCTATTATTGTTATTATCAAAATATTTATTATTATTATTATTATTATTATTAGATAGAACTGGACTAAACTAAATTAAATAAAATTTAATATAACTGTGCTGAATTGAACAAACTGAATTTAATTCCGGCCTCATATATGCATGTATAATAAACTCATAATATGTGCTCGAGTATGCTTAAAATTAATTGGTTCCATTTGCAATTTGCTAAATCTGTATTTTTCAGATCTTAATTATCATTGTATGTTCTATTTGACTTATTATTAATGATATATTTTCTTCCCGTCAAAAAAAATAAACTCATAATATGTGTATGCATTATTAGTGAGTGACCACATTTGTGCTAATCAACACGAACAAATCTTGCACCTACATAGGGAAAAAAAAACCTCTCTTGGCCCGGATTCACTCGACATGAATCTGTCTTTCCTTCCGGCTAATTTTCTTTCATACATTTAGCTCCAAACAATAAACACTATTCATATACAGAAGAAATTATAAACCATAATTCCAACTTCAGATCAAATACCAAAAATCAAGATGAGTAGAACTTCATATCAACAACTAATGTAAGTGTTATTACTTACTAACTTTACACAATTCTTTTCAAAATATTAATTTACCCACATCCTAATTTTTCTTCTTCATTGTTTAAATCTTTAGTTAATTGTATTTTCATTAATGGGGTGCAGCAAAAATGACGAGGAATTTAACTACAAAGAAGAGGAAGACGAAGAAAATAATGGGTTCTTGAAATTGCGCAAAAAAATTCATAACTCCATTGATGAAACTGAAGTTGATGACTTGAATACTACAGTTCGTTGCATTACCCTTTATTCTCACCGACGTCGTTCTCACAAAAGTACTCTTCTTATTACATTTCTTTCTCTCTCCACTTTTTTTAAAGTTTTGCACTTTATTATAACTTTACCCTTGTTTCTTGGTTAGTTGAAGAAATTTGCAAATTGATACTGTTGTTAATTTGGTTTTGATTTTAGTGTTTTATTGAAGTTTCTTTGTTTATTTTATAGTAATCCCAGTTTCTTGCTTTTGTGGATTGAGACTATTAAATCAAATTATTGATAGATGATATTACATCATTGTTTACATCTTTGTATTGCTTATTGGAAGTTTAATTACCAGAAATGAAGTTACTAGTAGCAGAATTTAAGTTTATCTGATAGCTAAAGTTTATCTGATAGCTAAAGTTATCAGAGTTGCCAATGAAAAGACTTGTTTACTGCTGAATAGTTGTAGAAGGGATTCAATTGGGTTTTTTTATGAAAATTCATATTCATGTGTATGTTAATAAAAAGTGTGTTCTTTTCGTCGAAAATTATGGATGATGGTTCATTGGGCAGATATATACGTGGAGTAGTGCAGTTTCTTGACAGTAAATTCTTCTTTTGCCTTTTATTGCATGGATGATTTTGATTATGCAAATGCTCTTCAGGATGCTGTAAATCTGTTATTCTGTTATATGTGTCCTGTGTCCCTGATCGACCACTTAAAATTCTATGCCTCTGGTTTGAACTAAAGTTCGCACTGCGTGTCCCTTGCCACACTCGCTCAATTTGCTTTATGGCTCGTTTGGGATGACAGGATCTGGTTGTAACTTGTAAGCAGTTTGACGGAGTAGTAAAACTTCAGTGTAGATTGACATGAAGTGTCTTATGTGGACGTCTTAGATAATATATCCCTCAAGAAATACATGGTTTCCTTGTTAAGTTTCATTTCGGCTCATAGCCACATCACAATTTTCATGGTGATAATAAGTGGTATTGGAAATTTATGAAGTAAAGCACATTTTTGCTATCAAATTACACGCAAATTACTTCATTGGTATATCTACAGACTACAGTCCCTGATGGTTATGGCTCCCCAAGTTCCCAGTCCGCGTTCCAAATAATTAAATACGTTTTCCTGTTGTAATCTAGCCATCTAGGTCACATCTTTGATTCTTTATGCCTAATAGAAAGCCTCATCTCTAGTTATATGGAGTAACATTCTTCAGCAAGTCATTACGAAAAAAAACAAGGATGCTGTTTCAAAGCAGGGACTTGCAGTGTTCATAAAAGTTATTTATTGATGATTTTGTCTCAGTTGAAGTCTCATTGATGAACCACAAAATTGATGAAGCTTTCCCGTCAGTACATGTCTCTTGTTGTCTAAGCTGATCTTTATGATCGATCTGCCAGTAAGGATGTATTTTATGCTTGCTGATGAATAATATGTGATTATCAGGCAAACGCAAGGGGAGGCAAGAACAGAAGAATAGTGGAGCAGCAACTATTAGGAAGCAGCCGAATGCGAAATGGGCTTTAGAGGATATAATTGATAAACAATTGAAGTGTTATAACCAAGCCATGATCCCCAACAAACTCGAGGATATTGCTCAACTGCTTGCACCCCAATGGGCTGCACCACTCGAAATGTCTGCTGTTGGCTGGCTGGGGGATTGGAGACCGTCTGCCATCCTCGAACTGCTTAGATCCTTGGCACGTTCCTCTTATCTCTCTTCCTTGGCTGACTCAGCTGAGACTGATCAGATCCTCTTACAGCTCATTCGTGAAATCCGTATTGAAGAGGCTATAATTGATGAAGAGATGGGCGAGGTTCAAGCCACGTGTATTCTTCACCTTCCTTTCAGGCCAAATAATAAGACCACTTCCTCATTCATGGTTCCATTGCACTCTGTTCAGTCTCAGCTCAAGAAGATAAAGCAAGTGATAACTAAGGCCCAACAACTTAGGTTCACTCATTATACTTTTTCCTTAACCTTCTTCTTTTTGTTTCCATGAGTAGAATAATCAACTGTAATTGTAGCTTAGTACGACGTCCTTAGTTCCTTACAATATTTTGTGAAATGTAACAGGATAAAAGTATTGGAACTTATCTCGAATAAGGTACTAAACGAGGTTGATGCAGCAGAGTTCTTAGTTGCTTTCTCTGGGATTCAAGATGTTATTCATCAGTTTGCTGTTCGGAAAAAGTTGCAAAAGGGCCCGGTTCATGTCTCAGCCAAAGCCCTGGCAAGTGTGTGAGACAAAGCTTATGTAATTTGTGAAGAACTATCATGCAGAAGACCAATCTTATGATGTGAATAAGACTAACTAGTAGGTATTGAGCTATAGATAGATGTACTTAGCAAATTCTTTTACCCCCATTATCGTTAATTGGTTGCGACAGTAACATGTAAACAGTTACATAAAGATATTATCCTTGTAACCTTGTAAAGATATTGCCTTGTAATGTGGACGAAGATTATGAAATTCTAAGTTCAGTGCTGAGAAGCTTTGTAGTAATTCTGAGGTAGACTCACGTCGAAACAGCTACTTGTTAGGACTTCTGATGGTAAGATTATGAGATTCTAAAGTTCAGTGCTAAGAAGCTTTTTTAGTTTGTCAATAATCCTTGCTAACAGAGTTTATGTAGAAGGAAATGATGGGTGGAATGGCTTTTGTCATAATCAGACCTACTCTCTATTAGAACTTAGAAGGCTTACTCAGGTGTTCGTGAAAGAGTTCATCGGAGAAAATTGATTAGCAACAGTATAGTAAGCGCAGCAAGCAAATATATGAGAAAAACTTGGTAAGTCATGGGATAGGTTGTATAGTGTGGATATCAATGAGATACTTCCTCTGTTTTTTTTTTTACTTGCAACAGTTTGACTTTTACGCTTGCCGATGCACAATTTTAACCATTAATTATTTTAGTTACCGATAATTTAAAATTATAAACATAGATATCTGGAAAATATACATTCAGGCGAATCTAACAAGAAGCCATATGAATATGTTTTTGTTTAACTATAAATCACCAAAAATAAACTAAGTAAAGTTAGTGAATAGTGTAAAAGTCAAATCAGTATCGAATGGCATATCAAATGAGATTGGCAATATGGAATCATAAAGTGAAGAGAAGAGTTAAAAAAAATAGGCGAAATTGACTCTTGAACCAACACAAAGAGATATAACTTCTTCTTTTGGGCTTTGACAAAACTTAAGAAGATTAAATTTAATTTATTAAAACTCAAAATAGTTTAAAATATATATTAATATACTCCGTGGTTATTCTTTTATCTTTCTCATTTAGAATCCTAACACTATTCAACATTCATAGCATCGTGGGCGTATTTTTATTGCCTACGCGGAATGAGCGCGAATTTAACTATTTTATCGTAAAGGTTTTAATCTTTAAATACATTTTGTAAGAAAAGTCGCCAACAAGTCTTTAAAAAAGACTCATAAACTTAATTGAATATTAGAAAACCATTGGTTGAGGCCTTGAGGGAGGGTTGGGCAGGGGCAGGGGACAGAGGTACGGGAGGGAGAGAGAAAAAAAAGGAAAATGTTTCCTTTTTGTTTTTCAAATTTAAATAAAAATTCAAAAAACCAATCAATAAAATAACGATACTTGTCCTAGGGAGTGTCATGTCAGCTTGTTTACCTCCTACAACAAGTTAACCACCGGTATCGACCTACAGGGGAGATTTTTAATAAAGTTTCATATATTACATAATAATCAAAAGTTTGTATTATTGCGAGCGAACGCTCAAAAATTTGTATTATTCTAGTTAAAAAATCCTAATAAATATAGCTTGATATACACACCAATTTTTTAGTCTCCCAAAAGTTCAAAATACACTCTTGGGTGATTAGAACTTAGAAGAATATATGTCATATACTCATATATACACTTACTACCATGATACTTACAAATATAAATTTGATAAGCGATAACCACAAACTCAAACTATAAGACAATCGGAAAGGGAAGAACAAAAGATATTAAAATTACAATCAAAATCACAACAAAGTACTAAAAATTTCAAGACCAAAAAAATTCAAGCCCATTTAGCCAAGACAGCCATGAAACCAGCACCAAGAAGCAAGGTAATATTAGCCCCAATGAAAATCCTAGTGTTGGTTTGCACCTTAGGGCTCATAATAAAGTCCTGAGCTAGAAGATCAACAAGTGCCATGTAAATGAGAATTCCCGCAGCAATTGAGTTTAACAGCCCTTGTACAACTAGTGCAATTGGGTTACTCTCATCATAAAATTTGGCTATTCCGGTTCCGATTCCGATTCCCACCGGAGTCGTGAGGGAGAAAAACAATATCATGCACAATGTAGAGGCGGACTTGAAATATGCCTGCATTATTATGGACCAAAACCACTCATATGACATAGTGAACCTTTTTGTCACATAGCGACCTTTTAAAATCTCAAGTTACACTAATCTAAAACCTAGTGATAGTTTTTAAAAGGTTACTATATGAAAAAAAAAAGAACAATTTAGTCCAAACAAATTGATAACAAAGATAATTGGCACAACGTACATTTTGGGACACCCGAAAAAGAATACGTGCACTATATTATGGAACAAAGGGAGTAATATGAAAAAGTTGACACATCCAAATTTGTCGTAACCTAAAACCTTATTTTATTTTTATATACTTCATATGATAAATTATGAGCTAAGCTCAAATCAAACACTACTGCATAAATTTCTTCGTTGTTCTTTAGTTGCGAAAGTTTGACTTTTACTGTCCACATAGTGTCATAGTCCACTTTGACCAATAATTTTTTTCTTTTGACGCGCATACACTTTGACCATCTTTGGTGATTTATATGTAAGTACTTGAAAGAATGTTCAAAGTTTTTTTTTTTAAATAAGGTAGGGAGAAACCTTGACAAGTTGGGGGGAATAAAGGGAATCCCAACTTGCCAAGGGTGAGAATCGATCCCAGGACCTCCTAGAACCGGGAGAGAAGCTCTAACCACTAGGCTATCCCTCACTCTCTGAAAGAATGTTCAAAGTGTAAGTGCATGCATTGTACACTTTGGTGTACCGTGTAATATGTACATGATACACCAAGACTATATTTTTGCTCATTTGGATTGGACCTCCCACCCATAATGGTAATTTTATACATTTGCGAGAGCAATCAGAAAAATAATTTTGAATGTACCATGCTCACAAAACACCTTAGTGTATCATAAAAGTTGTATCAAAATGTTGCATTGACAAACATGAAAATCAAACTGTTGCAAATAATTAAGAAACTTAATCGGACATAAACATAATCAGTAATCACATAAAATTTAATTTGCCCACTGAATAGATAACCATCCTATTAGAGATAGAACTTGCGGTACATTAGAGTACAACCCATCAAATTCACAGGTAATTGTATAACAGTCTATTATAATGGGTTGTCTTACTTGTCTACCCAATTAGTCTATTTATCACTCCTCAAAATTAACAGTAGAAGTATATATTTCTCCAATGATGGCATCGGTTGAAATGAAAATTAGTTTGTGTGTTTATTGTTGTCAATTGATATGGTCGTTTAATTCATACCTGTACAATGCAGCCAGCAAGACCAACACCCTCAAAGAATTGATGAAAACACAGAGCTGCTATTAGAGACTTGATATGATGAAGTTTATGAGAAGTACCCATTGATATTCCTATTATTACAGAATGAACCACAATACCCATCTCCAGCACCTGAATATATATCCCATTGTTTATCAGCATAACTCAAATTCTGAAGTAGTATATCATTCAGGTGACACAGAGTAAATAACAAATCACAAGTTTTAAGCTTTATTTTGTTTTATTTAGTAGTTTTATTAGTTATTATATAAATTTTGGATTTATTGTCAAAAACTACCTATTAATTGCAACTTTTTGAAAACAACTACCTAATAAGTCTAATTTTTAAAACAACTACCTTTTATCATGTTTTTTTTTGTTAGCACTACCAATACACGGTAAACGTTAGTAATTCTGGTGGGCCCCACTTGACAAATCCCTCCATTTTAAAAGTCCTCATTTATATTGCTAAAAAATGTGTAAGATATAAATGTATGGATTCTTTTTGTCAAAAACTACCTATTAATTGCAACTTTTTGAAAACAACTATCTAATAAGTCTAATTTTTAAAACAACTACCTTTTATCATGTTTTTTTTTTTCTTAGCACTACCCATACATAGTAAACGTTAGTAATACCGTGTATTGGTAGTGCTAATAAAAAAAATGATAAAAGGTAGTTGTTTTAAAAATTAAACTTATTAGGTAGTTGTTTTCAAAAAGTTTCAATTAATAGGTAATTTTTGACAAAAAATCCTATAAATTTCTATAAATAGTTTGGTGATTTACACTTCGAACATGTATGATAAGTCCAATTACTAACAACATATTAAAATACTACTACTATATAGTACTTCATCAGTTCTTTTGAAGACAATATTTGGTTTTTTATAGTCCTCTAACCAAAAACCCATATATTGCATCTATAATACAAAGGACGTATTTCTCATGCGAGTTTTTTATTTACTACCTTCGGTTTTTTAATAATCTATACACTTCCGTTTTTCTTCTACAACTTTCACTTAATCTAAAAATAGAAACCCACCTTTTCAACCCATCTCTACCCTCACATATATCATGACAGTAGTGATAAAGACTAAGGCCCTATACTTATACTGAACAGAGTTGAGCTGAACTAAACTGAGCTGAATTCAATTGAAGTGAGCTGAGTTGAACTGAAACTGTTCCCAGAAGAACAGGGCATAAATACAGAGATATGACACAAACAAAATGAAGATTCACCTGTGATGTAACTTTGTATCTGATTCGATCCAACTCTTTCAACCCCTCTGGTGTAGCTCCATGGGTACCGTGTGACTGAAGATGAACATGTCCGACGTCGTCCCCATTCCTCTCCTCCTCGAACGCAGTCGAGGAGGCGGGCTTTGCATAATGAGCGCGACGGTAGTACCCTGTCGCGAAAGTGTCGATCATCAAACTCCCAAGAGCCCCCACCGTGGCGAAGAGCCCGGTGAAGGCCGGGTACTTTTCCCAAGGGCGTTTGAGGCAAGGATTTGTAAGGTCATTGTACGCATCCGGAAGTATATGAATAAATCCTGTCGATAAAATTACCCCTGCGGCGAAGGATTTTACTAGGAAGAATAAGTTGCTATTCGGGTGTAGAGCGGGAATTTTTTTTCCTACTATAGGCAGGGAAACTCCTAGGGCGCTTGCCGCCAAAATGGCGGCAATCGCCCCAATTTTATATTTTATGATGTTGTTAGATCGATGAAATTTTAGTTCCTCATGATCACAAGTACAATTAATACCTGCCAACACCAAAGAGGTTGAGGAAAAGAGGGCGAGAAAAAAATAAAATATGCTTGGTGACATTATTTTTCTTTAATTATTGTTACTTTAGTATAAGATTTTTAGGTAGTGTCTTCTTAAAGGGACGAAGTTTAGATTTGGTGACACTCCAGATAAAAATTATAAGGTCATGATTATATTTTCTATGATACTATAATAACTTTTGAGTTTTGAAGTACGGTTTTTGTTTCATGGTATTTGTCATTTGTTGGACCGATGATTCACTACTGGCTCTCTCCTCATATGCTTTATGTTAGTTGTATACTTCTAAGATAGTGACACCAGACCAAAACAAAAAAAGATAGTGAATGTGTGTGAAAAGTTAAAAACTCAGCTGGTCACTTCGTACGTAGTGGCCTAATTAACCAGTATGGCATGTATAAGTGTGGAAGTAGGAGTAAGAAGCAGGGATACGCCAACATGCGATGTTGTTGTTACCACATACAAGCTTGGTAAGGTTCCATCCTAATGCCAATTGGTATATGTTAATTAGTCGATCTCTCTCTATTTCTTATGTTAGACAACTAATCCTAACTCATACATCGGTTATATTCTTAACATAATTTGCATATAGTTTTGTCGTGATGATGGAGAAGAGAATAAAGGAAGTGGACCTTTAGCTTGTAGTGTGAAGTTGTGGAATGAAATCCAATGTCCATGTTAAATATTGACCTACTAAGCGACTATTGTAGTTATCATGTTATTTCCGTCTTAGATCCTTTGATTATTCTCATAACCTCCTCCATTTCTGTATTATAAGTGGTCAAAATTTGACTTTTTATGCTAAAACTTGCAAATAATAATTAATTAATTTAAAATGATATTTACTGACAATTTTTTTTTTTTTGGTGCTAGAGACACTAGGGCGGGTGATGAGAATCGATCACAGAATCTCTTGGAATCGAGAGTAAAGCTCTAACCAATTGAACTATACTTCACTTAAAAAATCGGGAGGAAAGCTCTAACCAACTGGACTACTGACACATGATTATGATATTGTTAGATTGTATAAAATGAAGCACCTTCACATACAAATCCCCTAAAAAAAAAGTAACTTCACAAATTACATATAGTGATATAGACATGCTTAAAGCTTTCACTTAACTAAGTGGGAAAGCTAGATCAGAAAGAATAATTGTGCTTTTATTTCAAACCAAACAAGTCTTTGGAAGCAGACCAATTGGTTATCCAAAAATTTCACCCTTCTTGCCTTAATTCTCCTTCAAAGAAACTATCCCCACCTTTTTAATTTCTATGCAACATTTTATTAGATGCTTCTTTCTTCTCTACGTCTAATTAACCTCTCTACAAGTATTGCTATAATTCTTTTGCTTTCTCTGGAAACCTACTAACTATATGCATGGAAAAGTGACACTTGTTTTCGAAGACTTTTGAATTTGTATTTTGGAAACTAATGTCTTGTTAGAGCGTCATAAGACCTATAATAGGAGATAAAGTGCGTATAATAATTAATACTATTGTAACTTAGCAAGGTTGAAGTAGAGATATGAATTGAATATGTAGATATTCTTCTTAGTAGCTTTGTAAATCTTTTTGAACCATATATTATTCCTTACTATGCCAATTATAAAGGGACATTTTTAATAGTGACAACTATATACCATGAACATAACATCAGTTTATCTCTATTATATATGGGAACTCTTGAGGACTTTGGTGTCCACTTGAGTTCCCTAAAATACCCTTTATGTTTTTATTCTTTAGGATAACTTATGAGGGCAAAAAAGTCATAGAACTTTTTTTTAAAAAAAACTCTAATGTAACTACCAGATTTCCCCCCAAAAAAAACTACCAATTTTTTTTTAGTTAAAGTAACTTCCATATTTTTGGAAAACAAAAGAAACATGTTCAATATCACCGCGATGTTCGCGCACGCATCGCGTGCAAAAAATACTAGTAGAAATTAAGGACAACATCAATAATTTTTACCGATTTTAGTTATGCTGAATTTATAACTCATCAACAATATGTAGAAACGAATAAACATAAAGACTAGCTTTACCTAATAAGTTTAGAACGAACCTTTTTTTTTATCGTGTAGACATAGAACTTTTAGCATTAAAAGAAAAATAACTTTTATTTTCGTGTTAATTTAAAGAAAAACAATGACTTGTAGAAATGTTCCTTGGAAGAAAATATTCTATCTTTACTTAAACATGTCCAACTATGAACCACATAATTCTTACACGGTTAGTGCGCAAGACTAGGAGTCTAGGTCTTTGGATGGAGATATCTTGGCACTTATGGTCAAGTCAAGCATAGGCGGAGGCTGTCGACTGTCTAGGAGGGGGACCGAAGTGAAGAAGTGTGTTATTGAACATTGCTACTTTCCTTGGCATAGTGCCCATATATTCTATCAAGCTTTACTATCTTTCTTTGATACTTTCCTAGGCATAATGGCATAAATGCTAATATTTGTTTTCGATCAATTATTTAGTTGTATCACTAATATGTTTTTACTATCGATCTTTAATATTTTTTCAACAAAGAAATATTATATTTCATAACAAAATTTAAACCCATATATATTATTATCACCTAAGTCACAAGTCTATATAATAATATATATATTCTGAGAAATTCGTACTTAAAATTTAACCTATGGAAGTATGGTGCTTTTATTTAATGTAGAAGATGTGTTACCTTTGTGCTTTATATAGGTTAGCAACTACTATTTGCATGAGGATTAAAAACAATTTTTAGGTGTTTTTTCTTTTTTCCGGTAGGTGTATAAAAAACTACTTTTTTTTTACTCATATGTCACTAGGATGTCCCCAAACGAGCATCAAAATAGTGTTAGGTTCACTAATGTTAGGTATGCAAATCCAATAGTCCAATACAATAGTAGGGTCAGGGAGATATGTATGTTGTGGGTTTCGAGAATGTTCATGGAATTTATATTCGTTACACGTCGTGTGGATTTCACTTGATTTTACATGACTGTCATGACATGGCCGTGCGTTTTGTGACTAACTAATTTATTATCTACACAACCATGGACACAATCATATGTGACGAATTAAAGACAGTTCTGGTTTATTGCTTCTTTGTTACTTTATTTCCTAGTTTTGTTATGTTAGGAATCTTAAAAGATTCGTTTTTTTTTTTATAGTTTGCTCATTTTCATTTCATTAATGGCTCAGAAAAAGCCTCTAGTCAGATTCGTTACATAATCCAACTTATCAAACAAAGATATAGCAGTTATAATACATAGATGGGATTAATGAGCAGAATTAGAGCCAAGCCAAAAACTCATCCGCACGAGTTAGTCCTTGTTTGGCTAGAGTGTCAGCAACGACATTTGAGCTCCTCCCTTGGTGAATGATCTGGAGCTTCAACCATGATCTTCTTGCGTCACGGATGAAATTTAATTGGAAATTCATATTCCACGGCCCACCATGATCGTCATTACACCACTTCACAGTGTTGGCCGAGTCTGATTCAATTATCAAGCAAAGATTTTGAAAGCAGTCCATTGTCATTGCAATTTGAGAAGCACGATATATAGCCAAGATCTCAGCTGAGTTAATCTCGAGGAATGGAACAGGGCTAGAAAAAACGCATTTGAAGATGCCATTATTATCACGAAGAACACCTCCAATGGCCGAGATAGAGAGAGACGGAGCCAGTGATGCGTCTACAATCCATTTTAAGGATCCAGCAGGAGACCAAACACAGCTTGGATTCGAAAGAGCGAGCTTGCTAGCAGATGCGCCCACATGAGCTGCCCATAATAAACATGAAGGATTTCTAAGGATATCATCTGAGGAGTATGGGAAAGGGAGGTTCCGGCCTTTAATCCACCAACTTGGCGGATCAAAGATGGCTCTTGTAATTGTTGGAGAGGAAGGCTTTATTATTGAAAATTCTCGCATTTCACTCCTTCCAAATAGCCCAAATTATAATCGAGAACATAGCTATCCACACCTTCTTAAAAGATTAGTTATTTCCTAATAAAATGAATTTTGGATAAGGAAGCTTGATAAATATATTTTCCTATAATCTTGTCATATATTATATAATATTAGATTCTTGGAGAACTCAGAGTACTATATAAGGCAGTGGTGGACCCAGGGGGTACAACCGTACCCCCAATTTTTTTTTTTTAAAAAAACAACTTTAAAAAAAAGAAAATGTCACGTAATTCCAATTATGGATGACCCAGACTGAACTCGACTCGAGTTACTGAATTGACAACTCTGGTTGGGAGGGGGAGGTTTGGAGCTTGTTGGGCCTCTGGTGTGAGTGACCCTGTGCGAGGACAACCTAGAGGAAATTCTTCTTACCACAGGTTCCCAAAAGGAGGCCCCTAAAAAAAAGTTAATTATGAAGAGATAGTTGTGTCGGTGTGCCATTAAATTACGATTTTAAAAAAAGTTGATAATGTCGATTTTGAAAGTTAGTATGTTTTCATGTAGTAAGGGTGTTTGTAATTTTTTTTTTTTGTAAAGTTGAGATATTATTATATTATAGGGAATTTGGTGTCTCCTCCTCCCCCTTCATAGAATAGACATCTTACCTTTTTCTCACCCATTATCAAAAGTTGATCAAAAGTATATTATATAAACATTTACTACCATGGTACTTACAAATGTAAAATGAAAAAGAATAGAAAATGGAAGAACAAAACAAACTAATCTATAACTATAAGCACAACACGAAAGTGCTTGTAACTCAAGAGTCAAGACCAAAAGATTCAAGCCCATATAGCCAAGACAGCCATACAACCAGCACCCAAAATCAAGGTAATATTAGCCCCAAACAAAAGCCTAGTGTTGGTTTGCACTTTAGGGCTCATAAAATCTTGAGCTAGAAGATCAACAAGTGCCATGTAAATCAAGATCCCTCCGGCAATTGCATTTAACAGCCCTTGAACGATTAATGCAGTTGGGCTACTGTCATCGTAGCTGTTGCTTATTCCGATTCCGACGGCCACTCCTACCGGTGTAGTAAGGGAGAAGAACAATGCCATGCACAATGTAGATGCTGACTTGAAAGCTGCCTGCATAATTAGTTACCAAGGGTAGGAGGTAAAACATCACAATATCAATCCAAACTATCCACATAGAAACATGTCTTAAGTTAAGATTCATTCCTCCGTAACAGAATAGATGTTACACTTTGACTTTCACGCTTGTCGGTGCAGTACTTTGACCATTAATAATTTTAATTGTATATTATTAAAAAATATAAGTTGATATTACAAAAGTATATATTGAAACGAATCCAACAACATATCATATAGTAATGGTTGATTTTATCTAAACTTAAAAAATGCATTGTCAAATATAGTAGATCAATAGTTCAATTTTCAAAGTGTAACATAATATATAATATTTATATTTATAATGAGAGGTTTTAAAATTTATATATGATTTAAAAGAGTTAAAAACAGTTTGACTTACACGTTTTTTAATCGTACAACTTTGACCATTAATATATTTAAATAATAATTAAACACAATTATTAAAAAAATAAATATTTTTGAAATATACATTAAAGATAAATACAATAATATGTTACATACAAATTAGTTTATATATGGTCAAATTGATGGAGTGAATATTGTCAAAAATTACTAATACAAAGAAAGTACTATATACCCATAACTCCAATCTGTGGGTGAGATGAAAAGATTGACTTTGTTTCATTCTTGAAAATAAATAGGGTCGTAATTCAACTGTAATGTGAAAAGGATTGAGGAAAAGAATAATTACTCAATAGTAGAGTAATAGTTGAAGCATACCTGTACGATGCATCCACCAAGACCAACACCCTCAAAAAATTGATGGAAACACAAAGCTGCCATTAAAGGTTTGATAGTATGAAGGCTCTGAGAAGTTCCTAATGATATTCCGATTATCACCGAATGAACCAGGATACCCATCTCCAACACCTAAAACGTAAAAATACAATATTTATTAAAAAAATGTGATACATGGTTCAACGGAGGAGTTAAGTATACTGATGAGTGCAGTTCAACACACAGACTCTGTTCTTCTGGACTGAACTGAACTGCACTTAATTTGTCTGAAGTGAATGAAAAATTGTGAGAGTAAACTAACTGAACTGAAATTTTCATTAATTCAATGTAACAGAGCCTAACTTTATGTCAAACTTTGGAAGTCTTGGCCTTCAATATGTTAGAAATTACAATTTTATTATGATATAAATTATTAATGACCAATCTCAAATAAATTATGGATTTTCATATACTATGCATAAAATATAATTTCTAGAATATCATTAATTTAGAAATTTATGACATAATCTCATGTAAGTCGTAATTAATATTACGAACTCCCACTCATATAGATATTTCCAACACACTACATTTATCGAAAATGGTTGTCCCATAATATAGTGATCGCATTCCTTTCCTTTTTGGGTGTCCTAAAAATATTGTGCCTATTTTATTTTTTATCAATTTGCTTGGACTAGATTATCCTCAATTTTTACATAAACCTTCCAAAATACTCCTACTTTTCTTTCAAAATATGTGCCCCTATTTATTATTTTACACCCTTCCTTTTTATTTTTGTAAAGGTAAAGTCCCAAAACAAAAGTCCCAGAACAAAAGTACCAAAAAAGCACTCTCTTAAATATTGTTTTTTCTTTTTTGAGAAATCCTACTACTTCCATTTTTCTCATGTGAAAATGAAAAGTGAGCATTATATTATAGGACAGAATGAGTAATAAAGATCATTTTTTTTTTTAGAAATCCAAATACTACTTCCATTTTCCTTATTTCATGTGAAAAATGAGAAGTAAGCACGGGAAGGAGGGAGTAACAAAGGTCAACGTCTTTCATTAAAAGGAAAAGTACTAGAATTATTTATTTTAAAAAAAGAAAAACTAGAGGATATTAATCTCCTACTCTCAAATTTTCCATCCCTTTTTGAAACTACTAGATACCCAACAAATTTTACTAAATACCTACATTAAAATTAAATTAAATCTGGCATCTGTGTATGTTTGGAGAAGAGGAAGATGAAGAAGCTAGCAGCGAAAAGATAGAAAATAGAAAATCAGATTGATGAAAAACTACATGTGAATTAAATCTCAATCTCAACCATGTGCAACCGAATAAAAAACTATAGGTTGCCGTCTAATACTCAACTAGAACATGACAATAAAACAACTTTACATTGTGTAAAAAAGAAACAAGCAAACAAATTAAACGTAGAAAATTTAGTTACCTGTGATGTAATTTTATATCTGATTAACTCCAACTCTTTTAACCCTTCAGGAGTAGCATCAGGACCAGCACCATGAGCATGACCATGAGTACCGTGCGAGTGAAGATGAACATGTCCGGCGTGTTCCCCACTCCTCTCCTCATCGACACTAGCCGATGAGGCGGGTTTTGCGAAATGAGCTCGTCGATAGTAACCAGTGGCAAAAGCATCTATCATCAAACTTCCTAGAGCTCCAACCATCGCGAAGAGCCCCGTGAAGGGAAAACTCCCCCAAGGGTCTTTGAGGCAAGGATTTGTAAGATCTTCGAACGCATCCGGTAGTATATGAATAAATCCTGTCGATAAAATCACACCTGCCGCGAAAGATTTTACTAGGAAAAATAAATTGCTCTCTGGGTGGAGAGCGGGGATGTTTTTTCCTAATATAGGTAGGAAAACTCCTAGGGACCCTGCCGCCAGAATGGCGGCAATGGCCCCAAATTTATATTTTAGGGTGGCACTTTTGGGATCATTACTTTGTAGTTCTTCACGATCACATGTACAATCACTTGCCACCAAAGTGGCAAAGAAAAAGAGGACTAGCAAAAAGAAAAGAATACTCTTTCCCATTGACATGGTTCTTTTTTTCTTTATACAAAAGGACCTTTGATTTGGGTTTTTTGAGCTTTGTTGGGGTTTGATTATTATTAATCTAATATATATAAGACTTTTCGGTAGTGTCTCCTTAAAGGAAGTCTAGATCAGGTGAAACTCTAGATAAAAATTAAAAGGTTATGATAATATTTTTATAGCAAAGTTTTTTTATTTCATGGGATTGGGTGGACCAATGATTCGCAACTTTATCTTTAGACTATGCTTTTTTGTTACTTGTATACTTCTAAGATGGTGACAATAGTAAGCTTTAGGAAGCACCTAAGGAAAAACAAAAAACAGAAATAGAACGAAGTGAGAAATTGATGGGTTATAAATTCACCTCACTTAGTACGTAACTGCCTCTAACTAACTAGTATGGCATGTATAATTGTGGAAATAGAAGTGAGAAGAACGAATATGTTCACATAATGTCGTCATTATATGGAAACTTCGCTAAATTTAAGTGGAGTTTAGTTATTTACTGCATGAGTCAACAAGAATATGTCGATGTAATGTTGCAATGCAATAAGGTAATATTACACATCTAGTTTTCTTTTTCCTTTATTGATTATTAGGTATGAGGATAGAGTTTAAGGAAAGTACCTCAATATAAGGAGATAGTTTTTTCCTTTATAGATAGATTTTTTTTTCCTTTATAGATAGATTGTACTTAGGGCCTGTTCTCCCCTGCTTATTTTCAGTTCAGTTCAATTCAGTTCAGTTCAGAATCTAAATGATAAACATTACTATTAATTAGTTATAATTTAATCTAGTTCAGTTCAGTTGTTTTTATCTTGAAAGAATGCGCCCTTATTAGCAAACTTTTTTTCCCATTATAGCTAATTGGTTGCGACAGTAACATGTAAGTTACAGAGAGATATATATTATCCTTGTAACCTTGTAAATATATTGCTTTGTAAAGTGGACAAAAATTATGAGATTCTAAGTTCAGTGCTAAGAAGTTTTCTTGGTTTGTCAAAAATCCTTGCTAACAGGGTTTACATAGAAGGATATGGTGGATGGAATGGCTTTTGTCATAATCAGCAGGATTCAGACCTACTCTATAAAGAAGGCTAACAATTTGATCTTAGGTGTTCATGAAGGAGTTCATCGGAGAAAAGAGAAAATTGATATGCAACAGTATTGTAAGCGCAGGAAGCAAATTTATGAGAAAAAACTTGGTAAGTCATTTTTTTTATTACTGAAATGGATAATGAATTTCGTCTTTCATCTTAGTCTTAATTTACATTTGGTATATATACTAAATAATATAATCATGTCAGTACCTTTGTATCCCTAATATTTTGTTAATCATTTACAAATTTTTACACCATGATTTTTAGGAAAATATCCTAAATTCTAAAATTTACTAGTTTTTTTAAATTATTTCAATTTTTTAAAACCTATAATATCTCAACTTTTATACAACCATTAAATTTTTGTTTTTTGTGAGACGTAATTATTCGATATAAATATACATTCAATATGTTGAATTTAAGCATATTGATAAAACAAAACTTTTTTGTACAATTTGCACGGATCCAAAAACTAGTTGATTGATAAATAAAGCTTGACACTACATATTAAATTTTCTCTCACTCGAAAGTTCCAAATTCACTCTTGGGTGATTAGAAGTAGGGGCGGAGCTATGTTCGAAGCAGTGGAGTTTATAATTGACCCCACTTAAGATACACATACTTTAAATTAGAATTCACATACTTATATGTGTCAATATATGTAGGGTTGTGCAGATTTGGACCGTGATCGGGATTCGGATAGGAAAATTCCAGTTCGGTCTCCGGTCCATAGAAATTTGTGATTTGGGGTTTCTGGTCCGGTCCAAACCCGGAATTTTCTAGTTCAGATCGGTGGATCGGAATTTCTGTATTTTTAGTAAAAATAAGTTTAATGGTTAAAAAAAGTTCAAAATTTAGGAAGTTAAAAAGCTAAGAGCCTAATTTTTATTACTTTTATGATTATAGCCTTTAGAATGATCAAATTTTAATGTATTGAATTTATAAATATGTTTAGATCAAGCTATAAATACAAATTTCGGTCCAACCGGTCTAAACCCAGACTGGACCGTAACGGAAAAATTCGGTCCGGATCGAGACCGTACCAGAATATTTCCGGTCCACATAATATCTGAATTCCGATCCATCAATCCAACCGGTCTCGGTCCAGTCCTGGACCAATACACCCCTAAATATATGTGCATCATATATGCAATATAAACATAAATATCTAATATTTGTCAGAATTTAAAGTTTTAGATTTTCAATTGATAATTTATAAATTTATGAAATAAATGTGTAGTGTTATACTTCGAGTGTAATATTTTAAGGCCAAAAAAGTATTTATAAATATATTTGCTTAAATGATTTTAAGAAGTAACTATCTCTATCTTTAAATAAGAGTTAGTTTTGATTGACTTAATTGAATAAATTACTAGCTCCCTCATTATTTAGAAGTATATATGCATATTAACACTTTCTAACATGAAATTTACAAATGTAAAATTGACAAGGAAACCACAAATTCAAACTAAGAGAGAAACGAGTAGGGAAGAACAAAAGAAATTAAAACTACAATCCAAAGCACAACAATACCATGCATAATGTAGAGGCGGACTTGAAAGATGCCTAGATTATAAGGAAAAAAAAGCAGTATATACTTAATATTTTCTTTGTATATTTTTAGTTTGCTTACTTGAAATCTTAATATTATTCACAATTAGAAAGAATATTCTATATTCTTTTTAATATATAAGAAAAAATATAGTCAAGTGGGTCTTGTTTTTTTTGGTGAACAACGGTAACATAAAGATCAAAGAGTTACGGCAAAAAGCCTATTACAATCCATAGAGAGTAACTTTTGACAATAATTAGGGGGGTCGGGAAAATGCCTAATTACATCAAGGGTATCAAACCCGCTCATACACTCGTGAGCTAACATATCCGCCAACTGGTTGTCTTCCCGTCTAACGAAGGTAAGGCTGATTTCCTAGAAGTAGTACCGCAGCTCCCTGCAGTCCATAATCAGGTCACTATAGAAGTCAATTTGCATAGAGTTACCATTTATGATGTCTACAACTTTTTTACAATCGGAAACTAGAGCAACATGCGTGAAATGCTTTGTTCTTGCCATCTTGAATCCCTGTTTTATAGCCAACAATTCTGCATGATATGGGTTAAGAGCATAGGATAATGAATAAAACCCAAGAAGCCAACCTCCTAAAGAATCTCTAATAACTCCTGCCATACTTGACTTGGTTTCAATGTTCATAAAGGAAGCGTCCACATGAATATGGACAAATGGAGGCCAGGTGGAGAAGGTCTCCAAGAAGTACACCTGACCGACGAGTTTGAAATAGGGGAAGACTGAGCGGCCCTGAACTCCTTGGCCATGTTAATGGCCAAGTTCAGGGTGACTTGGGCTGGCATATGCGGTTTTTTATCAAAAAGGGAACGATTTCTTGCTTTCCAAATCTCAAAGCATACCAAAGGAAAAAGAAGGGACCAATTCAACCCATTGCTTTGATGATGTCTACTAACACAAAAAC
This sequence comes from Beta lomatogona, assembly GCA_947646795.1. Taxonomy (NCBI): domain Eukaryota; kingdom Viridiplantae; phylum Streptophyta; class Magnoliopsida; order Caryophyllales; family Amaranthaceae; genus Beta; species Beta lomatogona. Next base: position 821,669 of record CANSNZ010000273.1, read on the forward strand.
GCAACCATTCTTTAATATTGCTACACATCCAAAAATCTTGGGGAGGGGATAACAAACACCAAATTGCCGAAGCATTAGTACAATCCCGAATAACATGAAGCGAGGATTCAACACAAGTGGGGCAAGAAGGACATAAAGGGGAAGGAATGATATTGCGTTGATGTAAAAGATAGGATTGAGGAATACGGTCCCACCATAAAAGCTATAGGAATAAACGGATTTTGGGAGGGATCTCAAGCTTCCATAACCACTCACTCCCTTTTTTCGAACTACGATCTCTAACAATCTCATTATACAATTTGGACAAATAAAACTTGTCATTTTCTACAACGGAGAAGAAAGGGGTATCGGTAAGATGAAAGACTATGGGCAAGGCATGAATCCTTTGCATAATGTAGTCCGGAAGTTCTAAGGAGAGGTTCTCTAGGTTCCAAGCATTCCTAATAATAAGGCCGCCCACCTTTAAGTTCACTTCACTAGGGCGAAGAGGGCCATGGACAAGACTCTTTATAGAACCTATGCCCAACCAATCATCCTCCCAAAAGTCAATAGAATAACCATTACCCAATTTCCACTTCCTACATTGATTAAGCAAAGAAGAGCCGATTCCCACATTTTTCCAAATTTGAGAACCTTTCTTAAAAGCAATTGAAAATCTTTCATTCTTGTAATACCATGTATAAGATCACTACTTAAATCTTGGTCAATCGTCTTAAAAGCTAATAGGGCGGAAATGTTTGACATTTTCAGGGTTAGGCTGTTTAGGGATGAGGCAAATTAAAGCATGACCAAGATCAACCGGGATATCCCCTGACTGGAACCATTGCCTAATATTTCCACAAATATCTTCACCCACAATATGCCACTCTTTTTGAAAGAAAATCGGATGAAACCCATCTGGGCCAGGGGCTTTGAGGGGATTCATCGAGAAGAGCGCTTGCTTTATTTCAATATTGGAAGGGGGGAGCTTATAGAGACTAGGTCATTCCTAACCCCAAGATCAATTCTATCTGAATAACACTTCTCAGTAGTGTATAGATTAACATAGAAGTTCCTAATTAGGGTAGTTAGGGCTTGAGGCTCTGAGATTTGGTTTCCACTATTATCATTTAAGCACCTAATTGAGTTATAATGACGTTTGATAATGACTGAACGATGAAAAAACGCCGTATTCCTATCACCTAAATTAATCCAATCCACCCTACTTTTAGCTAACCACAACCACTCTTCCTGAAGAAGGATTTCAATAAGCTCACTTTGAAGCTCTTCCTCAATATTGAGGTGATACACAGAAGCCGGATTGAATTGAAGATAATTTTGAATACCATTTAAACGCGCATGAATACGCTTTTTACGAGTATATACATTTCCAAAAACCAAATGATTCCAGCGGGTGAGCTTAACCCCTAAATTATGCAGCTTATCAGAAACCCCACAATCCGCATGATCCCAAGCTTCCCTAATGACCCCCTCACAACTAGGGTCTTGTAACCACATTGGTTCAAATCGAAACGGCTTGGTACCTAAGGACGGGGTTGGATTATCTAACTTACATAATAAAGGGGCATTATCAGATGAAATTCTAGTCAAGTGCCAAATACAAGAATTTGGGAATGCATCAAACCATTCCCCATTACCAAACCCTCGGTCAAGCCTCTCCATTATAGGATTATTCTTCCTCTTATTTGTCCAAGTGAACTTTGGGCCATTGAAACCAAGATCAAGTAAGTTACAGTTATTAATAGTTTGTTTAAAAAGGTTGGCCCTGTGGTTATTTATCGGGCGCCCTCCCCATTTTTCATTTTGGAACATAATCTCATTAAAATCACCCAACACCAACCAAGGCATATTAAAATTTAGAGCAACATCACACAAATCATTCCATAATAACTTTCTTTGTCTAAACTTCGAGCTAGCATAGATAGCAGAAATAAAAAAGGGGGTTTTAGAATTAACCTCAACCAAAGCATGAATTCCTTTGGTATTATGACTGATTATGTGGACATTGACACGAGCCGAGTTCCACATAAGCAATATACCACCCGCATAGCCAACCGGATCCGCTAGAAACCAAGAGTCAAAAGGCAACGTTCCCACAATGTTTGCCGTATGTTTTCTGCTGGTTTTGGTTTCCGCCAAGATAAGTAAATCAGGTCGGTTATGACTGATTAAGTGCATAAGGTTTGGCTTGAAATCAGGCCTCGCCAAGCCGCGCGAGTTCCAGAATAAGACCGTCATATTATAAGGGATATGCGGTTTGCGCTTGAGCGCCTTGATCACCCCGGTTTGTTCTTCGGCCCATGGTTCTACTACTTCCCCCGTCATGGGGCAAATCCATTTGTTCCTTTGAGGTTGAACCCTCATGGTAGATGATCTTAGGCGTCTTGCGCCTTTTACCTCTTCCCAATTCAAGAAGAGGCTCATTTGTTTCAACATGGGGAGTATCTCCATCTCCATTAATGCATTGGAGTTGTTGTAAGCCGTCCATTCCACTGCCGAGAATTGGAGTTTTATGCGTTGCCTTCGGTTGGAGATAAATGGCTTGTGGTCGAGCCACGGTCCCAACCGGTATAGAATTTCTCTCTCCTCGTCTTCTACTCCTCCCTCTTTCTCTAGTAGCCAGTTGAGGAACAACCATGGAATAGTTGGGAGATGCGCTGCATCTTGGAGCTGGGGAAAATGAGCGGGCACGATTTTGTTTTGATGATACATGAGAATTCCCAGATTTTCGGGTGATGCTTGAGATGGTCTGCGAATTATAGTTTTGACTTCCGTGAACGACAATTCGTTCAGCACTTCTCCTTCTTTCCGGAGATAAAAAATCGTTCGAAGGTCGACCTCCGGCAGAAGAGGGATCATTGGTCTGGACAACAGACACGGGTAGCTCCATTCTATTCGGTCGACATGGGGGGAGAGTGGGGGGTGATAATGGTGGAGACTCGTCGGATTACGGTGGCGAGGCCGGGGGAGGAGTTATATTGTGGCAAACTGATTGAATCATTTCGTGGGGAAGCCTGGGAAACATGTTGTTTATTTTTTTGAGGGGTGGGAAGGTTTGTAATTTTTGCAGGAGAGGTCTGAAGATCTTTAAAGGATATGGGGGGTGTGCTTTTCGAAATTTGGGATGTGATGACACTTGAAAACTCATTGGCAGAGGAAGGGAGGGGATTTTCTGCATCTTGCTCAGCCAAATTTTGGAGGATAGAGAAAGGATTTTCATGATGAAGATCGTCCTTTTCTAAGGGGAAAGCCCCCTGATTAGACGTCTTATGTTGATAGGGGTTGGGGGCTAACTGAAAATCCTCTAGCTACTCAACAGAAGAGGAGAAAAGATTGGATTTTTTTGGTGTCCATCTTTTGGGGACAAGAGGTGGGTCCCTTGTCTTTTGACTAATGGTTAAAAGACCTTTTTTGGATTTTTCAATTTTCTTTTCTCTCACCTGGGTCCACTGAGTTGACTCGCCGACGGGGTTAAAAGCATTAACACTTGCTGTGGTTGGGTGGAAGCTCAAAGTTCGATCACTGTGCCCAAATGCATTGCATTGCTTACAATACCAAGGTCCCTCATTGAAAGTAATCTCTTGAAATAGATTACCCAACCATAATCCTTTGGGGGGGGGGTTTCCCTTCTTCCACGAGGAGGCAAAATTTGGCATATCTTCTTCCCTCTCCTTTCATGGCTTCACTGTCTATCTTAAGAAGATTACCCATGGCTTTACCTATCACTTCAAGCATCTCTTCTTCAAAAAATTCAATGGGTAACTCATGAATAGTCGCCCACACAGCACCCAAGCGTGGTATGTTTTTCGACGGTCGAAACCCGGGTTCCCAGTTCTGAGTCCAGAGGTGATATCTTTGAATCATCTTGGGACCATTTGCTAGAATGTTGGTTTTCTCTTCTATATTATGACATTTTATGGTGTAGAATCCTCTGCCAAGGGCTATTAGATTGGGCATATAATTTACAGCCCAAACCTTCTTGAGTTCCATGGCCATATATTCCTTAGAAAAGGACCTACCCACTACCTTGATGATAATGGCGAGATTCCACGGTTCACTTAGTTTCTCATATTTTTCCCTTGAGATAGGAATGAAGATATCACAGCCTAGATTATCTTCCGGCGGAGAGATAGCAACCGGAAAGGATACTTGGGGTAGAAAGGATTTTTTTTGGTTTGACGAGGATGATCCATCCGCGACGACGACCTGGCAAAAGGATCTAGCTAAAAGGGCGTGGGTGGGGAGGATTATTTTTGTGGTGGATTGGGGAGGGGAGGGTTGGGTTTTATCAGGTGGTTCGGGGAAAGGCGGGGTAGGAGGGGGTTGGCTCTTGGTGACCACTGCAGGTACGGTGGCTATGCTGGAATCCACGAAGGAAGGGGTGTGGGGGTTGCCTTAAGGGCAGGGGCCTCCACTTCTCTCTCTTGGACTTTCTTACTCATGATAACCTGTACAGCTTAATTAAGTGGGTCTTGTTTGTTTCTTTGCAATGAGTACCTTATTAGTACTCAATCGTTATAATTTTTACTAATATATAATGAAAGATATTTAATGTTGAAAAAGTCATGGCAATTGGATACAGTCAAAACATGCAAACTAAAAAAATACACAGGGAATACTATATTAATCATAATATTGGATGTCATTAAGCTTAATTGAGACTGCACTTATTGTATCATGTACATGGTTTTTGCTCATTTAATTTGGAGCTACTCCTTATGCAAATTTTGCACATATGGAGGTTTCAAATAAGCAATGAGAAAAAGAAACTATAAAGTGTATACAGTATACCATGCTCACGGTACACCAGCGTGTATGATAAAAACTCTACTTAATTGGTAAAAAGTCTTACAAGGATGGTACCCAAGACCCGATATCGAATAAATCTAGAAAACTGTGCAAAAACCATGAAGTAAGTAAATAAAGGTTGAGGTAGTATATCACAAGCACAGATATGATACTTAGATAAATGTCATCAACCCAAACAACAAAAGGAGGAAAAAATTAATAACATACAATCACATCAAAATATAAATGCTTGGAACTTGAAGCCAAAGACATCAAGCCCACTTAGCTAAGATAGCCATGGATGCAGCACCAAGAAGCATGGTAAAATTGGCCCCAAAGAAAACACCAGCGTTCTTCTGCACTTTAGGGTTCATAAAATCTTGAGCTAGAAGATCAACAAGTGCCATGTAAATCAAGATTCCCGATGCGATTGAATTTAGCAATCCTTGAACTATTAAAGAATTTACACTAGCTTCATCATAAACGTTAGCTATTCCAATTCCGATTGCAATTCCCAAAGGAGTTGTGATGGAAAATACCAGTCCCATGAACAATGTAGATATGGAATTGAAAGCTGCCTGCATATATTTTTAGTTGCCAACAATAGTATATCAAGATGATCAGAATTATGCAACTTAAACTTTACATTTTTGTTACATAGGGGTTGGGGGCTTGAAATCGTAGAAGTAAAAAAGTACAAAGACTGTGTTTTGCAATTAGTGGATAGTTGTTAGTTGGTAGCTCATTTTATTAGCGAGTTTGACTAGCTAGTTTTTGTATTAGGAGGTTTGACTAGCAACTAGCTGATTGTATTTTAACGTAATTATCATTTTGCCTCAAATTTTTTAATCCTCTCTCACTAAAAGCTCCTCACACTAGAGGTTTAAGTCTATTAACTCTTCCAATCCTCTATTTACCGAACACAAATGTATGAGAATTTGACTAGTAATAAATCCTCTAAAATGTGTTAAAAAAAGCCTCTGATTTATGTCAAATTATCTATTTATCAAATAACGCCAAAAGTAATTAAAGATTTAAGCTAAGATTTCTGAAAGAAAAAGTTTGAAATTTGGATGTAAGCCAATTCCAACGGATTACAATTTACAAGTCAGGCCAAACTAAGCCCATTTGAAATCCATACCCAAACCCAGTCATTTGAAATTTCAAGAACTCTTTCTTTCCTCTAGGCTCTTTCTCTCTCCTCAACAAACAATCACAATTCTCCATCATCGCATATTCGCATAGATGATCTTGATTTTCTCCCGCTTTGCATCAAATTAAAAGATAAACCTTAGATTGGAAGAAGTGCTATATGAAGACTTCGAGATCAAATATAATACGTTTTTTTTCTATTCCTCGTGAGCCACTTATTTCTTACAAACAAGAGATCAAAGTGATTTTCTTCCTTTTTCCAAATAAGTGGACGGCCTTACACCATTGAGACACTTCAATTAGAATAAACATAAAAAAACCATGCATAAAAATTAATTGTGATTAATTTTTAAAAACAAGTAGATTTCAAATTTACAATAATATATAAACCTTTGACTTTCAATTTATCAATTCTCACATAATGGTTCACATATAATATATTAATTGAACAAAGCGAGAAAAAGGACATTATGAATCTAAATAATTGAATTGAAGCATACCTGTGCAACACATCCACCGAGACCAATACCCTCAAAAAATTGATGGAAACACATCGCTACTATGAGAGGCTTGACACTGTCAATGCTATCAGCGGCTCCCATTGTTATCCCAATAATTACTGAATGAACCACAATACCTATCTCCAGCACCTAAAATGTTTGACATCAACACCACATATTTTAATATCACAAAGCTTTATTCAACAAAGTATGTATTAGACTGATGAATAACAAAATTTGATATTATTATTCTTGAGGCAAGGGCTTGTGAGGGTTCCCATGGCATATCATTAACAAGTATGTGATTAAATGACTATACTATCCTCATCCCATGTTACACTTCTCTGTCGGACATATCATGTACTTCGGGCCTGTTCTCCCCAGCTTATTTTCAGTTCAGTTCCTAAATTATTATCGTTACGTTACTGTTAATTAGTTATAATTTAATTCAGTTCAGTTCAATTCAATTCAGTTAAATTCAGTTCAGTTCAATTCAGTTCAGTTCAGTTCCTAAATTATTATCATTATCGTAAATTAGTTATAATTTGATTCAATTGATTCGATTCGATTGTTTTATACCGAGTGCTTACACCCTTTCCTCCATAACAAAATAAACACAACAAATGAATATTTTATACCTCACAAATAATATACCCATTTGTTGCACTTATTATGTTATGGAGAAAGTAATTATTTTAATGTCACAATTTTTTTTAACATGATCCACCACGCACTCATCCATTCCACTAACTAGTTTTCTTGTTGTCAATTATATATCATAGTTGACTTATTGGCTGCCGCCTGCCAGGAATGAAGCTTTGGGGAAAGATAGGATTTTAAGGATGTTGCAAAACAGTAATAGAATGTAAACTTATCTCAAGTACATATAATAGTATAACAGGCAACATTGTAACACAAAAAGTTTAGTGACTAGTCCTGAAAAGGTTATGTATTAGGATTTTAGGATAGTTTTACGATATGAGTACAACAATAATTTAGTCATCACAAGAACCAGATCTACACCTTTATTGTTTGTCAATTCTATATACTTGTACGATCAATACCTTTTACTCTGTTGACCAAAAAGAACTACCTTAACAAACAAACAAAAAAAACAAGAATTCTCTTTTGCCTTTGCTATCAGTTACCTCTAGAATAGTCATTTAATTAAATTTCAGGTGGTAGTTTCTCTTTTCACATAATGAAAACGCAAGTATGTGTATATTATAAAAGGAAAAGGATTGTACTAATTCTACGTTTCTACAAATATTCGCCTGTTATACATCAAATTTGTTTTCCATTGATGGAGTAGAGTCGGGGTGTGTTCTCTTCATCTTAAAATATTTTAAGTTTCAGGTTCAATAAGTTCAGATCAGATCTGATAAGGTTTGATCAGGTCTAACACAATACTAAAAAATAAGTTCCAATAAGAGTCAATCAGGTTTAATAAATTCAATTCAGATAAGTTCAGGTTTTTTCAGGTAAAGAGTCGAACATAACACACCCTCAGTAGATATAGAATGATTAAGGGCGTGTTGTGCAACAACTTTAAAAGCGGTTAGTTATCTGACAAAGTCAAAACTCGAGTAAAAAGTGAGAGTAGATTACCTGTGAAGTAACCCTATATCTGATGAGTTCCCCCTTACTAAGACCTTCAGGAACTTGACCACCATGACTGTGAGCATGGGCGTGGATATCCTTGGCAGCCTCATCGTCCGGAACGCCGGCCTTATGAAAATGGCGATTTGCAAAAGAGTCCATCATCAAAGTGAAAAGAGCTCCGATCATGGTAAATAAGCCAGTAAAGGGGAATGTTGTCCAGGTAGAGTCTTCGCCAAGACATGGGCTCGTAAAATGCCTAAAGGATTCAGGTAAAATATGGATAAATGCAGTGGATAAAATAATTCCTGCTGAAAATGCCTTCATTAGAAAGAATGTGCCTCTCTCAGGGCGAAGAGCTGGGATAAACTTCCCCAAAAAGGGCAGGTAAAATCCTGCCACACTTGCACCTAGTATGGTAAATATTGAGACTATCTTGTAATTTAACAACTTCTTGTCCACCTTTTCATCACCATGGTCATGCCCTTCATGATCATCGTGTGTGTTGTCTCTTAGGCACACGCATTTCGATATCTCCGCGCCGCCGTGAGCGGCGACGAGGTTCAGGGTGGTGGAGAGTAGTAGGAGAGAAAAAAGGATGAGGGCATTGTGTGATGGTTTAGCCACCATTTTTTTGTTTGGTTTTTTTTTGTTGTGGGGGGGAGTTGCTTGAATTTTGTCAACTAACCCTTTTTGCTAAAAACTTTTATTGACAGAAATTTAATTAGAGCAGGAGATGTATACTGGCTCTCTTTTTATATGGTTTTGAAGAGACATACTTCTACTTCTGGCTAGCTAGATGAACATACAGTTGGTCTTGTAAGAGACCGCCTACTTTTAGTTTAAAATTAGGCACGGTCCAAGCCCAATATTTAGAAGAGAACATGCCACCTTTTTAATATAGTGACTAGTTTAATCTATTTATGGACCAGTTTAATTTATTATGTGACCAGTTTAATCTATTCAGTAATGACATTCTATAACTCATTCAGTGACTAGTTTAATCCATTTAGTGACTAGTTTAATCCGTTCGATAAGACTACCGATTTATTTTTTGAGATTGTCTGTTGTAGTTTGAGAATCAAGAAAACAAAGGAAGGAGAAGAGAAGGGATGACTAGGAATCTAGGATAGTGTTGGGATAGAGTGAAATGGAATGGGCTTGTTAGAAAAATTCAGTATTAGGTTCGTCTAATCTTATGTTAAAATTAGACCGTCTATTCTAATAATGTTTGGTGATCATAATATTGATTTCATTGTTCAATAGTATAAGAAAAACAAACAGTTGTTAGTGTATGTCTTCAAACTCGTTATTAATATGTTGAATTCCAGCTTAAATATCACGACATTGCATAAAATGATTCAATCAGTATAAACGTGTGAACAATACAGGATGTGTATTTATTGACTGTATCAAAGGAAATTTTAATTATTTAGCTCTTGTTTGCCTGCCATCACGATGAGTTGTAAATAAATAAAATTTATACGAATCTTATAAAATTTATAAACAACACATACAACTCATATAATCGACATATACGAAACACATTGTGTAATGTATAGAAATCTGCTTTTAGTTTAGGCAAGTATTTCTTTTAATTTTTTGTTAGTATTCTCATATACTCCCTCCGATTCCTAAAGATCCTTCCTCTTTTACTTTTCACGCATGTCAATGCACAATTTTGGACACTAATATCTCTAATTATGTATATGTAAAAATTATAAAAAGTAAATATTCATAAAATACATATTGAGACGAATATAACAAAATCCCACATGATTATATTTTTTCTTATGTATATAAGTCACAAACAACTGTTAAAGTGAAACTTGTAAATAGTGAAAAATGTCAAAGAGGGAGGATCTTTCGGAACCGGAGGTAGTATGTATTAATAATAACCATATAAGTGCATTAACGTCAAGCGCTAAGACTTAACGTTAGACCATTAGATAAACGTTGTAGTCAAGCGCTACAACTATAAACGTTGTAGTCAAGCACTTTTGAACCTATTTCGGTTGTATGATTAAAAACAGAACATAGTATAATTTAAAAAGAACATTTCATAATGCAAAAACAAAAGATATGTTGCAATTGAAAATAACGGAGAAAGAACATGATATATACTTCTTTTGTTTTGAAGTAAGTGAAACGCAATTTTTATGTGAGAGTTTTTGAGAGAAACGTTACTAATATGATCATTGTATCATAGTATAAATGAAATAATAGTTTTTAATACGAAAATTACTCATTTTATATATAAAATAAAAAATAAAAAGTTGATAAAATGTTTTATTTACTTGTATTTTGACCCTAACATAGCCCATCTTTTACCGGACCTGACAATACATACGACCCATATTCGATCCAACCCGTATTTATCGAACTCGTGACCTGCCCAACCCGTTGGGCAGGTCTATCTATTTTTTAGTTTGCCTAGTTGATTGTGCGTGTTGTCAATGCACTTTTTTGACTTTAAGTATCAATCATTACATATTATTAAAAATTGTAACGATTGAATTTTGATAAAGTATTTAATGAAGACGAATCAAACAAGAACCATATGACTATATTTTTTTCTTATATAATGAGAACAATTTAACAGATTCTATCTAATTGTGAATAGCGTCAAGATTCCAAATGAGCAAACAGAAAAAATACAAAGAAAGTAAATCTTGAAATGAAATATTACCTTCAGTTTCTCTCACCCATTGTTCTACTATTAACTTATTAAGGCCATGTTCTTTTGGACTTATTTTCAGCAAAAATAAGTAAAAATAAGTTCAGTTTAGCAAAAATAAGTAAAAATAAGTTCAGTTCAACAAAAATAAGTAAAAATAAGTTCAATTTAGCAAAAATAAGTTCAGTTCAGCCAAAATAAGTTCAGTTCAGCAAAAAAAAGTTTAGTCTTGTATAATGTTGTAATTATTATTTTTGTTTTCAATATTACTATTAATATTGTTATTATTATTATTAATATTATAATTATAATAACGATGAATCTGTATTTTTTATTTTTTTATTTATTATTTATTATTTATTATTTATTATTATTATTATTATTTATTATTATTATTATTATTATTATTATTTATCATTATTATTTTTTTTATTTTTTATTATTATTATTTATTATTTATTATTTATTATTTACTATTGATAATATTATGTTAATACAGTTTAGTTCAGCAAAAAAAAGTTCAGTTCAGCAAAAATCAGTTCAGTTCAGCCAAAATAAGTTCGGTTCAAAGCAAAAATAAAATAAGTTCAGCTCAATTCAGCCAAAATAAGTTCAAAAGAACAGGGCCTAAAAATAAATATTAGATGACGAAAGTTCAAAAGTCATTCTTGGGTGATCAGAAGTATATGTATCAATATAATCATTTAATATACAATGGTACTTACCAATGCAAAATTTATAACCACAAATTCAAATTGAAAGAGAATCGAAAATGGAAGGACGACAAAACAAATTAATCTGTAACTACAAGCCCAAGATGTAAGTGCCTAAAACTCAAGACCAAAAAATTCAAGCCCATATAGCCAAGACAGCCATAAAACCAGCACCAAGAAGCAAAGTAAAATTAGCCCCAAAGAAAAGCCTAGTGTTGGTTTGCACCTTAGGGCTCATAAAATCTTGAGCTAGAAGATCAACAAGTGCCATGTAAATCAAGATTCCTCCGGCGATTGCATTTAACAGCCCTTGAACGATTAATGCAGTTGGGCTGCTGTCGTCGTAGCTGCTGCTTATTACGATTCCGATGGCCACTCCTACCGGTGTAGTAAGGGAGAAGAACAATGCCATGCACAATGTGGACGCTGACTTGAATGCTGCCTGCATAATTATTTACCAAGAGTAGTATGTGAACATCACAATATCCATTCAAATTATCGACACGATAAAAAGAGGACCCATGTGATGAGGAGACATATAAAGATAACATAGTACTAAAAATGGATATGCAATTTATATGAAAATTCTTAATAAGGAAAATGTAGCAATTAACAAAGAAAGGATCGTGAATAATTTCACCCATTATTTTCTTTGATAAATTGGATTTATTGACCCACGTGACAAGGAGAAAGATGGAGAGAAAGAATATCTAGAAAAAGATGGTATTACAAATAAATTGAAACAACCCAAAATGATAAATGTGGCAACTCTATATGAACGGAGGAAGTACATTTTAATGCGAGATGGAAAGTTTGACGTAGTGTCATTCTTTATATGGGCAACGAAGTGTGATAAGAGTAATACAAAAAAAAAACAATACTAGTAGTCTTAGTAGACAGTAGACTAGTACAATAGTTGAAAGTTGAAACTTACCTGTACAATACATCCACCAAGACCAACCCCTTCAAAGAATTGATGGAAACACAAAGCTGCCATTAGAGGCTTGATCGTATCAAGGCTTTGAGAGGTACCTAATGATATTCCTATTATTACCGAATGAACCAGAATACCCATCTCCAGCACCTAAAAACAAAATATTTATATCAGCATCACAATTCACATGTTGGGGAATACTCCACTCTAACTGCGCACGTTTGTTAACGCGCTTCTTTGACCTTAATTGACCTTAAATATATTCCATTACATATCAATAAAAATTATAATGATTGAATGTTAATAAAGTATATTAAAACGAATCAAACAAGACTCCACATGACTATATTTTTTAAATATATATTGAAAAGAATTCAGAAGATTCTCTCTTTTACAAGCTTCCAGGTAGGAAGGACAAAAAAAAAAAATAGAACTCTTATTCAATTATCACAAATTTTAATGTACTTCTATAATTTACGTGTGGGTATGGTATAATTAAAATCAGTAGTAAACGTAATAGCTCTGCTACCTTAAATACATGAAAGATTGTTCAAGGAAGTAGTTAGAACCGACTAACCCGGAGTACGATTTAATGGCATTTTTTTCAGACTTTTATTAAAGTCAAACATTGAAAGTTTTGGTCTTTATATCTAGAAATTACAATAATTTATATTATAAAATTAATAAATTTAAGGTCGATAGGTCCACAATATTACTTCTTTACAGAAATAGTATTTGTTAAAGAAATTTTTTCTATCTTTCAAAAAAAAAAAAAAAAATTTCTATAATTTAAAGTAAGAGAAGATTGTAGTTCGAACTTGGAACAACAAAAATGAGTATTACTCCATTGAACTTTTAAGCTTTTCTGAGAGTGAGGGATAGCTCAGTTGATTAGAACTCCCCTCTCGATTCCAGGATTCTCATCCCCCTCTCTAAACACAAAAAAAAAAAAAAAAAAAATCTGATTTCTGAACCATGTGCAACAAAATCTTCTACTACTACCAGTTAAAGATTTGTTTGAAAAAAAAGATGGAATTGCAGTGTGTAAAAAGTAAAAACTTAAGTTACCTGTGATGTAACTTTATATCTGATTCGATCCAACTCTTTCAACCCTTCAGGAGTAGCACCAGGACCAGGACCATGAGCATGACCATGAGTACCGTGCGAGTGAAGATGAACATGCCCAGCGTGCTCCCCACTCCTCTCCTCATCGACACTAGCCGATGAGGCGGGTTTTGCGTAATGAGCTCGTCGATAGTAACCAGTGGCAAAAGCATCTATCATCAAACTTCCTAGAGCTCCAACCATCGCGAAGAGCCCCGTGAAGGGAAAACTCCCCCAAGGGTCTTTGAGGCAAGGATTTGTAAGATCTTCAAACGCATCCGGTAGTATATGAATAAATCCTGTCGATAAAATTACTCCTGCAGCGAAAGATTTTACTAGGAAAAATAAATCGCTCTCTGGATGGAGAGCGGGGATGTTTTTTCCTAGTATAGGTAGGAAAACTCCTAGGGACCCTGCCGCCAGAATGGCGGCAATGGCCCCTAGTTTATATTTTAGGGTGGCACTTTTGGGATCACTACTTTGTAGTCCTTCAGAATCACATGTACAATCACTTGCTACCAAAGTGGTAGAGAAAATAAGGACTAGAGAAAACAAAAGAATACTCTTTCTTCCCAACATGGTTTTTTTTTTGGATGAACGAAAAAAAGATGGTTTTTATGTATGGGGTTTGATTATTATTATATATAGGACCTTTTGGTAAGTGTTTCGTTTAAGGAAGTGTGTGTTTGGTGAAACTCTAGATATAAATTTATAAGATATACTTTTTGAGTTTTGATCTAAAGTTTTTCTATCTTTTGATTGGTGGAATGATTCTTTTCAACTTTCTTATGGTTCTCTCTTTTTTGGATTTTATGGTGTAAATCTAAGATGGTGACAGTAGTAGGCTTTGAGAAAGTTGGAAACTCATCTCACTAAGTTAATTCCGACGTAACGGGCAGAGAATGGCATGTATTATTGTGGAGAACTAGAAATAAGGAGGAATAGTGTAATTTAAGAAGATGTTCACATAATGTCGTCATTTCATCGTGACTTGGATTAATATAATGTAGAATTCAGTTGTTTTCTAGATGAGTCAACTTATAATGTTGATATAATGTGCCAAGGCAAGTGGTAATTTTTTTTTATCCCTTTTATGAATTAAGATTAGAGAAAAGATCCCATATCTTTGCCTTTTGTGGGGTAAAAAGTTTCATATCTTGTATTCTCGTACCCCCCAGATTTTAAAAAACTTATATCACGGCAATTTCTCTTTTTACTCCCTTTGTTTTTTTTTTAACTTGTTATATTTTTATTTTGAGAAATCAAACACCAACTTTGACTTATTATTTTGTTTTTTATAAGCAAAAATATAGTCATGTGTGGTCTTGTTAGATTCATCTCAATGCGTATATTCATAGTATCAAAATTTTTTAAATTTTTACTGAAAAGGGATGAGAGATATTAAGGATTAAAAACCATTTTGAAAACGGATTTTCACCAAGTACCCCTTTACGAAATTCATGAGGTACCCCTGCGGTTTCAAAAATTCATCGGGTACCCTTAAGTTTGCATATAATGTACTAGAGACTCTTAATAACTTACTGGTGTTGATATTTTTTAACTTAAATGACTTGAAATAATCACTTAAACACCAACCTAATTCACCCATTAACCCACACTATGCCAAAAATTTCCTTTCATAGTAAAAAGTCATTAGTCTGCGGTCAAAATAGTCTATATATTCGCTTAAGCACTTCTTAGGTAATTTTGTCTGCTTGTAAAAAAAATTTGTTGGGCATAATGTGAAATATTAGGGTAACTAGGATAGGGGTCAACTGATTTTGGGTCATTCGAGTTAGCAGAATCAACACCAGTAAGTTAAGGGTATCTGGTACATTATATGCAAACTTAAGGGGTACCGGATGAATTTTCGAAACTACAAGGGTACCTCATGAATTTCGAAAAACCTGAGAGGTACTGGTGAAAAATCCGTTTTGAAAACCGTGCAAACATAATGTAGCAAGTAAAACAACAGATGGAGTATCTTTCAACAAAAAGCTATGGTCTTTTTTGGAGGAATAACAAATATTACTTAGTAGTAAATTAGTAATATTTAATACTAGTTCTTAGTATTGAGTATTTTTCTATCCTTCTATTTTTATTGTATTTTTATTGTGGTTTAATTACTCCAAATGTGGCCCAAGCAAGCTAGAGGCCAGTTTTAGGAAAGTCTTATGGTAATTGGTAGCTCAGCTAGCTCTACAGTTCTACTGAAAGTAAACTAGGATCTAGATCACTTTTGCAGTTAATTGACGACATTAATTTGTAACCGATTACTACAGATTTAGGATCAACTAACATCCCCAATTTGAAAACCCTATTTTGGACAACCGAATAGCTATTCAGTTACATAAGTTAATACAAGAATCTCACAATTTTTCCCAAAAAAAAGTACAAAGAGCGCACATTTTGTTTTAATTTTTCCAAAGGAATGGAAAATTAGAAAACCATAATAATCCCACACAGGCTCTATTTGGTTGGACAAAATTTTATTTTCATGAAAAATTATAATTCCAAGGTGTATTTGGTATTTGGATATTATTTGTATCCATAATTTGGTCAATAAAGAATATTATCAAAAAAAAAAATTGGTCAATAATCAATGATTGGTTATCACTTATGAGACTATCTAAATGAAATGGAGGGACCTCACAATTAACTTTTTCGTTTGTTTGGTTCATTGTATTAAATGTTTGAGAAAACAGAAAGAATGAAATGGAAGGAAGCGAATAAATGGGATTGAGGAAAAAGAGAGGTAATATAAGGTATAAGAAGGAAATGTGACATTTCTTCTTTTACAAAATTTTTTTTATCCACCCTTGGAAAAACAAAAACTATATCCTCTCATGTAAAAAAAAACATCGCTTATCCTTAATAAACAAAATAGTGGTAAAACACAGAGGGGTCTCAGATACATGAATAAAGTGAGCGACCGCTCAAGGCCCCCACACCTATATATTTTATTGTTATGAGTTTATTAGATGAAAAAAAGTTTCTACATTTATTATTCCAAGATTTGCTCCTAATTTATTTACTTTTTTCATATATCATAGCTTATTTTATTTTTATGTTTGGTATATTTTTACTATTTTGTTATAAGAAATTTGGACAGGAATAATCCCACCTTTGGCCAATCTGCCAAAAATAATCCCACCTTTGGATTATTCTGGAATAATCCAACCTTTGCTTACTAAATCGATTTTTTGGTCCCAAGAACCTGTAACTTGGCAAACCGGTAACTCCAAGTTAGTTTTCCCCCTCGACCACGCCCCAGCCACCGGACCACGCACCAGCCACCAGGCCCCTCCCCAGCCACCAGGCTCCCACCCCCTCCTTCTCCCTGTCGCCGCTTCTTTCTTCCTCCTGTCTCTCGCCTCTTTCTCTCTCTCCTCGAGACGACACTGGAGTGCGTCTCTCTTTGCGGATTTCAAGGTGGTGCGAATGGTGGAGATGATGGTGCGAATGGTGAGATGATGGTGGTGAGATGGTGCGAATTGGAGGGTTGGGGTCATGCGAATGGTGAGATGATGGTGGTGAGATGGTGCGAATTGGAGGGTGTGGGGCTGCGAATGGTGAGATGATGGTGGTGAGATGGTGTGAATGGGAAGGGGTGGGGGCTACGACGGGGGGAAGGGAGGGGAGGGGGTGGGGCAACAGGGAATTGGGGTGGGCGTGGGGGTGGGGCGGGCTGGGGGTGATGGTGATGGTGGGGGTGGGGGGGGTGGGGCAACAGGGGAAAGGGCGGGTAACTTGTTGCTACCGGTCACTTTGTTTTTGGGACCAAAAAATCAATTTACTAACCAAAGGTGGGATTATTTTTGGCATATCGGCCAAAGGTGGGATTATTCCTGTCCAATTTTCCTTTGTTATATCTAAGGTGTCTACTTCCTAAAAATGAAAATAACATTGAAGTATTTAAGAAATTTGATAAATTTTTCAACCGCTTTTAATCAATAATTTAATTAGTTATTAAAAATATGGGATTGTATATCTTTTCCATAGTCTTATAAGGCCCATGTTTAATACCTGGCTCTGGTAAAACATTTATAAAAAATATTTAACTCCCAATTAAATACTCTCTTGATTGCTTTCTTTTTCCTTTTTTTCCTCTCCTCTTCGTTTCCCAGCTTTCCCTTTCCTTCTTTTACTACTCCCTCCGTCTCAAAATATAGTTCTCATTTCTCTTTTTTCACGGTAATTTATGCAAGTAGAATCTAAGAGGGATAGTAAATATTTTTTGTTTATTTAAATAAATGTTTTATGGGAAAAGATGATTTTAGGAGAGAGAATGGAGAATAATTGGTGAAAGAGCATTAATTGTAACACTTGGGTTGAATAAACAAAGCAAAAAACAAAATTCAAGAAGCAAATAAATGATGGGACACGGTTTTTCTAGACAAATACGGAAAAATGTGGAACTAAATATGGAAATGAGAAGTATATTTTGGAACACCCAAAATGGAAATGGGAGCTATATTTTGGGACGGAGGGAGTAAAACAATACCAAACAAACTTTAAGCTTTTCCAACAAGCAATCAATGATTATTAGGCATTGGACCCAAAAGTGTTTTTTTCCATTTGTCCTGTTGTAGTGTGAAGCCTTGGACTTACAGCACCTAGATACAACCTCGACGTTGAATATTGACCAACGACTATTGTAATTTGTAATATAATGTTAAAGATTGTACTATATGTGTCTATGTCATTTGCGTCTTGGATCATCCGTAAACTAATAATGTTCATTGACTCTCCATTCATAACTTATAGCTATTAGTGGTTAAAAGTTGACTTTTAAAGTGGAAAATTTCATAAACTAATATTATAGGTCTGACCAAATGATTATGATATTGTTAAATTGTAAAAAAGGAAGTATTACCTTCACAAATTACGTATAGTGATATTATTATTTGGTAAGGAGATCCCTAACTAATATTTGTGGGTCAAATACAAGGGGAGTAAGGGGAACGAATAAGGCCAATCCCCACCTCCCCAAAAACAGTCACTTGATAACATTTAAACCCATAAAATCCTAAGAATAAAATAAAAGTTTTGTCAAATAAGTCAAGTCCCACTTAGACTTAGGCCTTGTACTTTTGGATTGAGATGAACTGAACTAAACTAACTGAACTGAATTGAAATTAATTCAACTGAACTGAACTGAGAGAAACTGAATTGTGGAGAGAAACTGAACTGAACTGAATTGAAATTAACAGAATTGAACGGAAAATAAGTTCAAAAGAACAGGGCATTAGTATATTCGTGGGAAAGCTAGCTCAGAAGGAAAAAGCTAGTAGTAGAAAATGTATCACTATATAGGGGATTAGACAAAGTGGGAAAATATAGCTGTAGAAAAATGTTATTATTTTGGAAAAACTTTGAATTTGTGTTTTGTAAACTCGTGTTCTTTTTAGTAGCCTTGCAACTTTTAATAAGAAACACAATCAGATCTAGTAAGCTGAAAAATGACATGCAAGTAGGGGTGTGCACCGGTCCAAAATCGGACCGAACCAGTTGGACCGGTGGACCGGAATGTGAAATTTTTTTTAGACCGGTTGGACCGGAATTTATATTTTTTATAACAAAAAAAACTTTTTCTTAGGTTTAAACATATTTATAAATTCAATATATTAAATTTTTCATGGACCGGGTACCGGACCGAAAAACGGTTTGGTTCCGGCCCGAATTCCGGTCCCTGTCCAAAAGTGCACACCCCTACCTGCAAGAGCTTAAGTAAGACCTATAATAGGGCGTATAATAGACTATATAATAAGAACTTAACTAAGGTTATACCGTTATAGTTAGGTGCGATTTATCTTGGGATTAGACAAAGAGGTAATTTTGAAAATTCTTGTATATATAATTACTAATTCTGTTTTTCCTCATCAGATTTTTTTTAATAATCTCCACTAGTTATAACTTTTTTTTTGGAGCCCCCACTGGGGACCCCATGATAAGATGAAAGGCCGTGTCAGATCGTAACCTCTCACAGGTTAATCCAGCCTAGGATTGCGGGCACCGCTAGTTATAACTTATAATAGAGATATGAACTACAAAATATGTAGATATTTCTTCTTATAAGCTTCTGTACTTCTTTTTGAAACATACTCCCTCAGGTTCAAAGTCAGGGGCGAAGCTACATGGGGGCTGGCAGGAGCCGGGCCCCTGGCCCAACCCCGCGGCCCTTATTTTTTTAAATTGGGCACCTGCATATTTTATAATATATAGTGATGAACTGCAACTAAGAATATAAAAACTCTCTTGGCTTACTGGCAAGTGGGACAAGCGGATGAAGCTGTGCAACAGAAGGTCGTGGGTACGAGTACGCTGGGGGACTATATATATATATATATATATATATATATATATATATATATATATATACTTCCTCCGTTTCACAATATTTGCAACACTTTCCATTTTGGGATGTTTTAAAACATTTGCAACACTTTTTTCTTTCCTTATTTAGTAAGTTTAGGGGGGTAAAAAGACAACATTACCCTTACTTAAAAAATAAAAACTGATTTGTGGCCCCTAATTAAATCCCTAAACACACTACCCTAAATTAATGATTCCCACCATAATTCATTAAACCCAACCGATTCCCCGCCACCTCACTACCATTCCTTCACCCCACCACCCCCACAACGAAAACCCAACCCATTCCTCACCACCTCCACTTTCTCTCCTCCCTTACGCCATCACTCTCTTCCCTCATACCCTCGACACAACACTAAAGCTACTCTCCCTCACGCCACTCTCTCTCCTCCCTACCGCTGCGAAGGCGAGCTGAATCCACCACCGCTGCGAAGTCGACCACCATTGCGAAGAACTGACGAACGAACGAACTGACAAAGACGAAGAACTGACGAACGAAATGACGAAGAACTGACGAACGAAGTGATGAAGAAGACGAACGAAGTGATGAAGAATTGACGAACGAACGAAGAACTGACGAAGAAGACGAACGCGACCCTTCTCATCCTTTCTCTCTCCTTTGTTCTCCTTCTTTCTCTCTCCTTCGATCTCCTTCTTCTTCCTTCGTCTTTGATCTATTGTTGGTTAGATCTTTCTATAATTTGGTTGGATTAGATATGTTTTTTTTTGAATTTGCTCACATAGAAGATGAAGATCTTGGTGAATTTTTGTGAATTTTTGTGAAATGGAAGATGGTGGTGGCGGGGTGGTTGTGGTGGTGGTTCTGATGGTGGTGGCAGGATGGTGGTGGTGGTGGTGGTATTGGCAGGGTGGTGTTGGCGGGGTAATTCTGGTGGTGGTGGCAGGGTAGTGGCGGCTGGCGGTGGTAGGGTGGTGATGGTGGATCCTAGGTGTTGATATAATGTATTTGAAATATTATTAGTTAGACTAATTACATACCCCCACCCATTTAATTGTATACTAAGAAAAATTACCTCGGAGTCCGCAATTTGAAAAGTGTTGCAAATATTATGAAACGGAGGAAGTACTAACATAGGGACATAACATAAATTGATATATATATTATCATCTTAACCTATTAAGTAAGTTCAGACATTGCTTAAAAACCTTAGCCTCCCCCCTCTATCTCTTTTCTCTCTCAAACCCTAGTCTCCTTTATCCTTTCTTCATCAGTTAGGGGCATCCATGATCATCCATGGTAAGCCCATTTTCCCCTTTTATTTTCAGTTTTTAGTTCGTTTTCTAGTTTTATTGAATTTGAGATTTTTCAAACCCTGTTATGGGGATTTTAGTATCTGTTGTGGAGATATCGATCTCCCCTATGGGAGTTGTGAGTATGGTTTTTTTGTCTTTAGGTATGAGAAATTATTCTCATTGGTTGAAGTTCGAGACTCAACATGAAGGTATTGGAATCTCGGATGCGGTCAACATGGCTCGATCAAGAATTTTCTTCCCAAACTATGTCAGAATGATAGACTTCCTCATCAATAGCTGCTTGATTCAGCAAATACAAGGGGACTGCGATGTATTGCTCGATCTGGTTCATTGTAGTTTCTTCGAAGACGAATTTGATTTAACATTGTTTGGTTGTATCTTGTTTTTCTTTAATACCTATTGTAGATGTCGTTTGGCCTTCAATTAATAAAATTTCTCTTTCACAAAAAAAAAAAAAAGTTCAAACATTGCTTTGCATTGTGGAAAGTGGAAACATAACTTGGAGCATTTGAAGAAAAAATATTACCAAGTACAAATGTTGGAAGAAAAATATAATACATATGTATAATATTTTTTATTGAATATAAATATCTATACTTAATTTCAAATCAAATCAATCAGAAGCTCATAGAAATAACAAAGAATTAATCATAGTTCGACATCTCAATCAACAAAAGAATATTAAGGCGTATATTTACAAATGCTTGAATGAGACAAGTATATAGTAAATTATTGTGATACAGGAGCAAACACTTCTTTCACTTGTATAAAAGTGATCCATTTAAAGTAAAAAGTTAAACGACAAACGGGGATAACTTTTTTATCCTAGAGGTTTCACTTGTACAAAAGTGAGTGACTAATTTCAGGTAAAATGTTACCCTTTGTCTAAAACTAACCCCTTTTGACTTAAATGCTAACATAAAAATGGTTTCACAATATATATATTATGTACTCGGCTTACACAAATTGTATATAGAGATGATACTTACAAAAGTAAATTTTCATCACCCTAAACAAAAAAAACAAAATCACATCACATCACAATAAAAGCTTAAAACTCAAAGCCAAGAAAAATCAAGCCCACATAGCTAAGATAGCCATGAAACCAACACCAAGACACAAGGTAATATTGGCTCCAAAGAAAATCCTGCCGTTGTTTTGCAACTTAGCATTCATAAAATCTTGAGCAAGAAGATCAACAAGTGCCATGTAAATCAGGATTCCTGCTGCGAATGAATCCATTACTCCTTGAACTATTAGGCCAGTTGGACTAGTACCATCATAAGTATTAGCTATTGCAATACCGATTGCGATTCCCACAGGAGTAGTGATTGAAAAGAACAGTGCCATACATAATGTAGATATAGACTTGAAAGCTGCCTGCATAATTAGTTACCAAAAGTAGTACATGAAGATCATCAAAATAGTACAAGTTACACTTCACATTTTCTAGCTTATTAGACCACTTTTGTTATGTAATGGGGAATAATAGTATTAAGAGACAAGGTAGTAGTTGATTTGCTCAAAAGGAGAAAAACTTGTAGATTACAACATTACATATACGAGTATACCCCTTTTTC
Organism: Beta lomatogona; assembly: GCA_947646795.1. Taxonomy (NCBI): domain Eukaryota; kingdom Viridiplantae; phylum Streptophyta; class Magnoliopsida; order Caryophyllales; family Amaranthaceae; genus Beta; species Beta lomatogona. The sequence continues at coordinate 844,366 of CANSNZ010000273.1, forward strand.
TTATATGTTTGTTTGGTGACATCCAGGGGCGAAGCCAAACTTGGTTAAGGAGGAGGGCCAAGTATACTCCTAATTTTATTTATGTCGGTCTCTTATTTATTATAGGACGGTTGGACTAGCAGGGGCCATGGCCCTGTGAGGCCCCTTAATAGCCTCGCCCCTGGTGACATCATAGATTTGATTTTCAATTCTTCACATGGTAGTAGTAATCAAAATGCAATAAAACATTGCGATTCTAAGTGTTTGTTTGGTTGTCATAAAATAATATGAAAAGTGGAACTATTTGAAGTTGTTTCGTCGGCAAAAATACAAGAATTTATGCTTTCCATGGAATCGTGAAATTTGCTAATAAGTAATAGCCTATAAGCGGGAAAATTTTCTTTCCATGATCAACCAAATAAATTTTTGCGATTGCTGAAGAATGTAATTATAAGGAAAAAAAAAAAAAAAAACTTTCTATAATCAACCAAACCACGATAATTATTGAAACATACCTGTACAAGACATCCACCAAGACCAACACCCTCAAAGAATTGATGGAAACACAGAGCTATCATGAGCGGCTTTATAACATCAAGGCTCTCAGCAGTACCAACTGTTATTCCTATAATTACTGAATGAACTGCAATACCCATCTCCAGTACCTGAATTTTTTTTATCAACAACACTAATTTCATATCACAAAACACTATCCAACAAAGTAATTAAAACTCATTGAATAATGATATTGATATTAAATAAAATCTCCTTCCCTATTACATGCATGCAATATTTTTTCCCAATTTTGGATTTTTTTAACTACATGCTAGATGTCAGATAAAAAATATATATTCCTTCCTATGTGACATTTTTCTTTTCCGTACGTGAAACTTTATCACTTTCTCTATGGGCCATCTTAGTACTTATACTCTCCCCTTCTTAATAATTTTGCAAATTGATAAATGTTATACTTCCTCCGTTTCTTTTTAAATGCAATAATTGGACTTTCACACGCAACGAGACATTACTTTGACCATAAATATCTATAAATACATATAGGCAAAAATTATAAAAATTACATATTATGAAAATAGGTCACGAGACAAATCTAATAAGATCCCACTTAACTATATTTTTCATTATGTACAAATCACAAATCTTAGTCAAAGTGATATGTGTGAATAGTGAAAAAGTCAAATTGTTGCATTTAAAAAGAAACGAATGAAGTACATATTTTATAAAATTAATATGGAGGAAGTGTTCAAATAAGAAGAACTATATACTAGACTTTATCCATTGCAAAATAAATGAATATTGGGTTGTGACACACTTACTAAGAACAAGAGAGATTAAAAAGATACAGATTTTTCTTTACTTGATGAAAATAAAGACGAATAGAACTTGTGTGCATAAAATTCAGGATATGTTTCGGCTATTTTTAAATTGGTCCAAAAGAACTTGTGTGCCATATAGTCAAGTATGATATAATCTGAGATTTCTCTTTAAAAAAAACAAAAAAAAAAAGTATGATATAATCTACCTATTGATGATTCTTTTGACAGCTTCCTAATTTGACAAAAATGCTTAATTAACAGTCCCAACTGTAGGTCTAGCTCTGATACACAAGACAAAGAAGATTCCACCTTAAAATCATATAGCAATAAAGGGATGGAGTAGCCCCTTTGTATTATAAAGTAAACTCATCTCTCTTCTTTTGTTAATTGGGACACTCACATGTGTTGTGCGCTATATAATCATAGCTTCAACATGACTTGTTGCAGGGTTCAAACGTAGAACCTAGCTAGCTTGTCTAGTTATCTTTGCACTTTGCATCCCCACCACTATGCCAACGTTAATTATACCAAAAATACTTAATTAGTTCAAACTTTTCCACATCAGTTTTTAAGCTTAGGATAAATCTTTGTTAATCAAAGAAGCTGGGAAGTGGGAAGAGAAGTACAAAAGAGAAGAAAGTAACATCTCTTTCCAACGGACATGTTTGCTTTTGAATACTTCGATTATTGGAAAGAGGGAATCTGTTTTGTTCTTCTCAAAAGTACAAAAATTGTAAGAAAGGAAAAGGTTAGCACCGAAGCTTTGATTCTGATTCTCAATTGCTTAGGATGCTTCGAATGAAGTTTTTGATATGGCATTGTGACGACTTTCACAAGCTTGGCCACGTATTTCAATTACGTATTTGGTATGCTATATGAACTCCGCCTATTTAGATTTAGGTACTCTCCTCAATAATTCTACTAAGATGTAATTCATCCTTTTATTTATGAATTAAGCCAACACATTATCAGTGAACCACGTAAATCTGTATGGGAGTTTATTTTCTTCGATTTCTTTGTCTTGTATTCATAACAACTTTTTATAAATTTGTAAAGGAGATGAGTATTGTGGAACTTTTTGGTTTTAGATTACTAGAAGAATGCCCAATTTTGTAATCTTTATGATAATTATAAACTAGTCAAGATAATACTAAAATATCTAAGGAGTAGCATATTCTTTTTAAGCAACTACTACGTTATTTTCTTATTCAAACAAACAATTAAGAAAATATAAACATGGCCGAGACCATTCCCCTTATATCGTCAACTAAGATAGGACCTAAGCGGCTAACTCAACGAGTTTGAATGGAAAAGAATGATTTTTTTTTAATCGTTAGCTATTGAAATGTGAATTAGAGAAAACGGTGGATTTCTTATCCCACACATCCAAAGAAATACTCATATACCTAATAATCTCATATTCCAAAATTTAAACATCTATCGATTAATTATTTAGCCATTTTCCTAGTCTAACATATCACTTCATGATACTCAACTTTCTTTCCCTTTCCATTCTCCACTAGCCTAACCTCTAAGATTCTGTCTTCATTCTCTTGGCGTTAGTCGTTCTTTTCGGAAAGCATCATAAGTGAGCATTGGGGGAATGCATTTGTGAAAGTCAGAAGTCAATACAAACACAAACAATATTCAGTGTGTATATATCCTAGTAATCTAGGATCCTCATGACCTAACAAGTGATTGTGATTGTGATTGTGATTGTGATTGTGATTGATGATCGAGATCGTTGGTCAAGAGTTATCTCAATTTAACCAAAATTCTATAAGTCCTAAAAATATGATATCATTTTGAAAATATAATACTACTTCAATGTCCAATCCATTTGTTGAAAGAACTATACCATCTTATTAAATTAGGGTTCGTCCAAGTTCGAATCCAAAATAATAATTAGAACACATCAAAACAATACCATTTATTGAAAAAACTTCACCCTCTTATATAATCCATCCGTTCCTAAATAGAGTTTCCATTTCTTTTGAGCACACGTATTAAGGAAAAATCATAAGTGAAACGTTAGTTGTATTAATTGACAATTAAAAATTATAGTTGGTACACTATTCATGAATTGTTTATTGAGGAGAGAGAATGCGGGGAAGTGGGTAATACAATAAAGTTAAAATAAAATAATATTTTTATTGGTGGACCAAATAAGGAAATGGGAAATCTATTTGGGACAGATTGGAAAAATGGGAACTCTATTTAGGGACGAAGGGAGTATTAATGGCTCGACCAAGCTCAAATCTAAAAAAGTCAGAGCCAATAGGCTATCTGGCTATGGTTCATCACAAGATAAAAATTATTCGTATATTGACATTCTTATCCTTATTAACTCCATCACAATATATATATAAATGGTAAATTTTTACATATCTCTTGGTCTATAGATCGGAGAACTGTTAAGTGAGTAACCAATTCAAGTTTTATTGGTGAGATTTACAAGATTTAAATTCAAAATATATGCAGGAGGAGATGTCCGGCGTATACATCTCGTATATCTACAAATTCATATATCAGCATTCGTTAAAGGTATATATATAATTGTGATATCCATAATTATACATCCTATATCTACAACCATATACTACCTCCATTTTTTCGTTGACTCGTTTTCTTTTTTGGGAAATTTATTACTTAATCCATTTTCTTTTATGTTACCTTTTAAAGGGAAAATGAACTTTTGAGAGGTGAGTAGCTCCTTTGGTTTTCCTATATATATCACCCACTTGATTTGCATTTCTCTCTTCTCTTCTTTCTTTTTTTTTGTTTTTTTTTTTTGGTGAACGAGGGTTAATCTCTTCTCTTCTCTTCTTTATATGTGTGCAAAAAGCAAATTAGTCAACTAAGAAAACGGATGAAGTATGAGACTCCGAATATCATTTCAATTACAAATATATCACTTGATGAACATATTTTATATATGATTTAGCCGGCAAATTCCACATCGAGACTGTTTGGGCTGGCTGAATTATAAGAAGCATGAGATGTTTGCATAATGTCGTCATTTAATTCAATAAACAAACTGATTACACTGAATACTAAGTAGATTTCTGTTGTCTTTTGCACTAGTCAACAAATGTATGTCGACATATGTTCGAAGGTAACAGCGATGTTCTTTATTGCAGGCTGGAGGGGGGATAGCTGATAAGGTGGGCATGACATACACAGATTTTCAACGAATAAGAAATAAAAAAAAAATCGCCATCTCCTTCCTTAGCAACTTAATTCACATAATATATCGTATTATGTACTCTAATTTGTATTTTAATATCATGTACATACTTTACTTTTGACCATCGTGAAATATATTAAAAGGAAATATATAGTTCATATAAAATTTTGTTAGATTTTTTTTTTTTTTATTAGGAGATTAAGTCGGCCAAATTTGCCCTCTAATTTCTTAGCTTGTAGGAAAGCAAACACCACACGTTGGGTGGTAAGGCTGCATGCTTAAAGAAACACCCTAGCATAATCTGGGGGTAAGGATCGAACCCCACGCCGGCAAGGGGGAGTGCTCTATCCACTTGAGCTAACTCCTATCCTTAAATATATCGCTAAATTAAAGTATCAACTTTTTATAATTTATGCATAGTGATATTGAAATATAAACTTTAAAGTTTAATATATTGACGATAGTAAAAGTCAAATTTTGTAGATATATAAAGATAGAGGCAATATATACTACTTATTAAAGTCATACTATACAACCAAGTAGTACTTGGTCTAGTGGTAAGGAGAGCACTCTTGAGGTTGGGGGTTCAATCCCCACTAGAGGCACTTTGAGGGTAGAAATTCCCCTTACCCTTCCCCCTTACTCTCAAGTCAAACAAATTGAAATTTAATTTTCAGTCCGGTTTCATTAGTTCCTATCCCTTCTTTCTTAAAGAAATGAAAGAATATGAGTATATGACATGCATACTCACAATATGCTTACAATTCCAGCAAAATAAAATAATATTTAGAGTTTTTTGTCATAGACAACCTTTTAAAAACCACTTTTTGCGTAAGACAACATTTTAAAATTTTTTGGGCAACTTCAGACCTTAAATGTAATTTTTTTTGTTGGAAACAACCTTGGTCTATTTTCCGGCGTTGACCAGCCGAATTTCCGGCGTTGACCAGCCGAATTCCGGCGTTGACTCACATAAGTCAGTCACGTGAGTTGCAAGTGACTCGTGTTTTGCTCCATTTGAACCCTTTCCCTCCTCCCCCACCCCTACTCACCCGAACCACCCTCGCCTCGGCCCTAGCCCCACCCCCGAGACCACCCGAACCACCCCACCCCCAACCACCCCACCCGAACCACCCCACATAATCTGTTTCTCTCTTCACCAAACCCCAAACCCACCAACGTCAACCACACCACCTCCACCACCAACATCGAAACCCATCAACCACCGTCTCTTTCTTCACCAAACCCCAAACCAACCTCCAACCATAGCACCACCACCAACATAGTCGAAACCCAAACCCCCTTCTCTCTCTCTCTCCCCCTCTTCACAATCATGTCACTTGGTGGTGGTGCATTTTGGGTGGTTTTGGTTCGAATATGATGGTGGTGGCAAATCGAATTGTGGGTTCGAATATGATAGTGGTGGCGGTTTGAATAGTGGGTTTGAGTTTTGAAGGTGTTGTGGGTTTGAGTTTTATGGGTGGAATGGTGGTGGTTGTCGGTGGGGTCATGGCGAGGCATGACTAGCGGATGGTTTCGCCAGTGGTGCGAGGGTTGAAGATGATGTAGGGTGGTGGTTATGGGTAACACTTAGGGAGAAATGGAGGGAAAAAGGTTGAAATGAAGCAAAATACGAGTCAACGTCGGAAAATAGACCAAGGTTGTTTCCAACAAAAAAAATTACATTTAAGGTCTGAAGTTGCCCAAAAAAATTTAAAAGGTTGTCTTTCGCAAAAAGTGGTTTTTAAAAGGTTGTCTTTGACAAAAAAACTCTAATATTTACAATGATGATAAGTTTTCTTGGTCAAATTTTTTTGCTTAATGATCACAATATAAATCGAATGAATCTTAATTAGTTACTTTGTGAAAAGATTTTACATGACCTCGAAAATTCATGACTGTATATGGATATTATTGGACTCTAGTACGCTACCAATCTATTACTTGACCTCGAAAATTCATGACTATGGATACGCCATATTATTAGATAGTTGCAGCTTGCAATAATTTATTTCTCAAAGGGATTCGGAAGAGTAACTTTGTCTATTTGGTGAATGGAAGTTTATATTACTCCAGGATTTTTTTTTTTTTTTTTTTGGACATATATATGCGAGACTGAGATGTCGAATTAATATAGAACTATTCTAATTGATAATATTAATCTGAATCCCCCTAAAGCTAAAAGAAGCATCTAATTACATTTCATGCTCAAAATTTTGGATGATTCAATTAATGTTTCTTGGAGAAAGGGAGGATATCTCAATCGGGAGAGAGAACGGGAACCTCCCATATGAATTTATTCTCTTGATGAGTAGCTTTTGACTTTTCATATAAGATGTCAAATTCGGGTGAAGGGAATCGGAATCTTCAATATTGATACTTCACTCTATGTTTTTGTAGGCGGTACTAAATGAAGCAAGGTAATAAAACCATACTAAATTCTAAAAAAAAATCCTTTACCTGTTACTAAATGAGGTAAGGTAATAAGATCACATATACTATAAAATCATACTAGCAATCTAGCATGTGATAGCCTAGTGGTATTGGCTATGTCCCACTTAAATTTGTAATTTTATTCACGAATCATCATTCCCGCTTAATATCACTTTAAAAGTTATAAATGGATGATAAGGAGATCTTATAAAGAAAATTTCATATTTGAAAGTGAACAAGCATCAATTACCGTAGAAATTGAGAAGGTACTCTCTAGAATGTATACAAGACTACATTTTAGTTTTCTACTTATACCATTTAGTGTCATCTACCAAATGGGTGCGTCATGATGTAAAATTCTCGTATAACAACTCACTCGCACAATATTTTCAACAAAATGCAAATGAATATCTTTTGCATTTCGTTTGTTTGGTAAGTTGTAATAAATGATGGCAATAATTTTCAGAATTCTGAACAACCTCCTCGCTTCATCTATTGCAGTATTATTACTATGAGTGTCAACTCTATTGTACTACTACCTCCGTTATGTAACAATAGAGTTTTCACGCTTGCCAATGCACAATTTTAACATTTAATATCTTTAATTACTATTTAGTAAAAATTATACAAATTTGATATTTTGAAAGTATAAATCGAGACGAATCTAACAAAATTCCACATGACTATATTTTTTCTTACGTAAAAATCACAAAAGATAGTGAAAGGGTGGTGAGTGAATAGTGTAAAAATCTCATTGTTGCAATAAAAAAAAGAATGGAGGAAGTATTTTTTAAAACAAGATGATGTTGGCTCTATTTAACAAAATATATTCCCTAAGTTCTTTTACGTGTTCCATTTTGCTTTTTACAATTGTCAGTACTCTCTAATTTTTAATTTGTTACCCGTGCAAAAGAATAACATCTTTTAATTTTACCTTATTCAATATTTAGCAAGTAAATATAAAGATCGTTAAGGGACAGAGGGAGTAAATGTTTATGCGGCTTTGAGGTACTATTAAAGAGTCAAATTATACTTGTTACGGATGCATGGGGGGTTAAAATAGCTCAAAAATATTATACGTAGTTACCTGTGAAGTAACCCTATATCTGACGAGATCCACCTTGTTTAGACCCTCAGGAACGTGGCTACCAGAACCATGAGCATGGTGGTGAACATCCTTGGCCTCGTCGTCGGCGGCGACGGCATGATCTTTAAGGCTACCCTTACGAAAGTGGCGAGTTGCAAGAGAGTCCATCAACAAAGTCACAAGAGCTCCAAGCATAGCAAAGAGTCCAGTGAAGGGAAAACTTCCCCAAGTAGAATCTTCACCAAGACATGGGTTGGTTAAATTTTCAAATGCCTCAGGTAAAATATGAATGAATGCAGTACATAAAATAACCCCGGCAGCAAACGCCTTAACAAGGAAGAACGCGCCGCGCTCTGGGCGGAGCGCGGCGACGTTCTTCCCTAGTATAGGGAGGAAAACTCCCGCTCCACCGGCGCCTAAGATAGCAAAAATTGCTCCAACTTTGTATTGTAACACGCGCTTATCGACAACTTCTTCTTCTTCTTCTTCATGTCCATGCCCCTCATGCTCATCTTTCTCCTCTCTTAGACATTTGCACTCCTTCGTCTCTTTGCCGTGGCTATGGCCACCAGCTGCCGCGGCGAAGTCGAAGGAGGTGGAGAAGAGGAGGATTGAGACAATTATGATGGTGATATGTGATGTTTTTGACACCATTTTTTTTTTGTGTAGGAGAAGATTATTTTGTCAACCCTTTTTTGCTAGTTTATGAGAGGAGGGAGATCATATTGATTAGTCTCCTAACCCTATTTTTTTTTATATGGGTATTGAAGAGACATAGCTTAGATGATAAACTGTTATTGTTTAATAGGATAATAATTTTTTGTGTTAGAAGTGACTTGAGTGTTGTTTGTATGTTTGAATTTCGGCCATGAATGACGACATTCAATGAAATGAAGATTTACAAGTACAATACTGGGTACGGTGTGTAATTGTGTATATAATGGCCAATCTAAATATTAATTAATTTCTTGTTTGCCTGCTAATTAGGGTCGTCACGTTGAGTTGTAAATTATAAGTTTCATGAATCTTATAAAATTAATAACTCATACATGATACAACTCATGTAATCGTTATAAGAAACACACTCTATATACCGATCTGTAATGTATGAAAATGTCATAGCGAGCACAATGACCTACATATAAATTAAATTGTCATTGCTAATAGGCAAAATTGGCCTCAATACCCTGAACTATAGCTTGGGTGCACCCAACACCACCAACAATGACTAGTAGCCTAAACACCACCAACTACGGGGTGGGGTGCAGTCTGTACCACCAACTACGGAGTGGGTGCAGTCTGTACCATAAAAACCCACCGTCTTCGGCAACACTTTAGGCTTCCGGCCTCATTTATGGTACGGAATGCACCCCACCCCATAGTTAGTGGTGTTTAGGCTACTAGTCGTAGTTGGTGAGGGTGTTGAGGCCAATTTTGCCTTGCTAATATTGCATTTAAAAGGGTAGTTTTGTTCTTATCTATATTTTGGAGGTACTTGTCATAGATCATATGCATGGAAGGGGCTCATCTTAAGCATTAAATATATCTAATAGTAGAATCTTGCACCAAATCTATTGTAGCAAAGTTGTGGACTAAGGGTCTGTTCTTTTCGGCATAAAACAACTGAATTGAACTGAATTGAATTGAACTGAACTGATTGCAACTGAACTGAACTGAACTGATTGCAAATGAACTGAATTAAATTATAAATATTAGTAATGATAATAATTTAGGAACTGAACTGAACTGAACTGATTGCAACTGAACTGCACTGAAAATAAGGTGGGGAGAACATGCCTTAAGGGCCTATTCTCTTCGAGATAAAACAATTGAACTGAATTGAATTGAATTGAACTGAATTGAACTGAACTGAAAATAAGCTGGGGAGAACAGGCTCTAATACCTTGCATCTATAAATTATCCATTACTTTGTCTTGAGATGAATTTAGATTCTGTTTGAAAGAAACACAACCCTAAATTAACTGGGTACGTCCTTATGTCTTTTGCATCCTGAACTTCGAAACATTTTCTGTTTTATGTCTTATGTAGAAATAATAAATTCGTTCAAGAAGGGCTTCAAATGATATTGATCACAAAGAGGACTGGCTGCAGAGGAAAACAAAATGGATTTATGTTTACACGTACATTACATACATGTTTTTCTATAGAAAGAGAATAATCTTTGATTCGTTTTTTAATAAAACAAAATGAATTATATTCGAATTACCATACTCATAAAGAAAGAATTGTACTAAAAGCAAAGAACAGGCATATTTGAACCACTAGCAAACTAGCAAAGAGTTGATTGTGACAAAGTTTCCTTCCAAAAGAATCCGTCTAGTAAATTGTGGACCAAGTACATCAAATGTAGAGATCAATATGTCCTTTGATGGATGGCGAAATTAAGGAGGAATATCTAAAGAAAAGACTGAGTTGTACGTAATATAAATCCATGATGAGTCAAGACTCAAGAATAAAGACTACAGGAGAAGGCAAATTCCACTGAGGATTCCGGATTTTCTACAGATTTATCGCTTGTAAATCTGTTTGTTCTTGATCGAGATTAACGCTTGCTTTTCTCTGAATTTTCCGACTGCGTCATATTAAAGAAAATTACTTTTCTATATTTGAATTTGAGTTACGCATATATTAAGGATCTAAATTTTCATAAAGTTTTGGGTTAATGATCTTACCTTTTAATGTTTAGTGTTAAGGACCTCAAATTGATGGAACTTGTAACTCCATTAACTTTTCTGTCCATTGAGATTAAATGATAAACTAACAAACTAAAAGACAATTTTAAATACATTTAATTGCATATTTTTCAACAATGTCTTAGGCATGTGGATTTTTTCTAGTAAAAAGAAAAAAAATAATCTAAAGATCTGCACAAGCTTTTCATTCTAAAAAAAAGTTCCCTCTTACATATTTAGGTTGAAACCAAAGAATTATCGAACTTGCATCTTGTATGCATTTTACTCTTAATGGTTTGGGTCTAGTTTGTACAAAGTACAAAGAAGGGGAAGGGGGATTCGAACCTGTGACCTATTGTTCACAGCACCTCAATCTTAACCACTAGGCCAAGACATCCTTGGTTCTCAATTGGTGGAAAAGCTAACAAAGGTTATAACCTTCATCTGTTTGAGGTCCTTAACCCTAAATATTAAAAGATGAGGTTTTTAATCCCAAACTTTGTGAAAGTTTAGGTCTGTAAAGTACCCTTAGCTCCAATTATTATGGTATATACCAAACTACCGAAGCCTAGCTAACACTAGGTACAAGTAAAGCTATTTTCTTGCTAAAAAACAGAGGTAAAAGAAGCTTTAAATAAACAAATAAGGCCAATATTAGTCTTTGATGGGCCAAGACTCAAGAGCTACATATATTCAATTGTAGAAAGTGGATGAGGGGGGATAAAAGCAAAATATTAATGCATGTGGTAGAAAGTGTACACATTTCTTCTTGGATAATCTTGTATACACTAGAAAATTAATTGCTTGCAAACCAAAACCGAATCAATTGGATACTCGGTTAAGCGATTTCAACTTATAAATTATCATAAGTATTTACATTTGGTATGCTTGGATTTAGGGTAATGGATTAAGGGGGTAATAAAAGTCAAACCATCTTAATAAAAAAAAAATGGAGGTGACTTGAAATGGTTGCAAGGAGATAATGTGATTTTATTGTGATGAAAAAGAAGGGAAGAAGAAGTTATTACCCTCCAAATGAGGGTGACAATTACTCTAGGGGGGTGTGGGTAACTATTACAACCATAATTAGAGTAACAATTCTCCTATCTATTCCTTTTTCTTCCCCTTCTATCATCCCCTTCATAATCACCTCTAACCACCTTACTTTCCTTAGTTTGACTTTTTTTTACCCCCTTAATCCATTACACTCAATCCAAGCGATTCCTTAGGTATAATACTTTTTGTACTCTTAGCTTATACTACATCCATCCCTAAATAGAGTTTCCATTTTTTCCATTTGTATGTCTGTCCCACATAGATTTTCCGTTTCCTTATTTAGTATCAGTCCACCAATTAAAATATTATTTAATTTTCACTTTTTATTATATTACTCATTTACCCATAAACAAGATGATCTTGTAAAGTGGTCCACATTCAATCTACTCAATAAACAATTCATGAGTAGTATACCAACTTCAATATTTAATTCTGATTTAATACAACTAATATTCTACTTATGATTTTTCCTTAATACTTGTGCCCAAAAGAAATGGAAACTCAATTTAGGGTCGGAGGGAGTAAGATGCACCTATTGTATTTGACTTTCCATGATTTAAGTGAGTTTTATTTATTCTTGTTTCCTACACGAATGCATGCATACTAGAATAATAATCGCTAAAACATTAATATTAATTATGATTTATTAAGTGAACAAATACTTGAGATCGAAACAAGTATGTGGCCGTTCCTATTATAAATGGATCTAGTTCCAGTTTTTAATTTTACAGCTTAATTAGTCCTAATCAATTCCGGTTCTTGATCCTAATCAAAGGTTTGAGTCAGTTTTCGATTTTACTCACCCCTTAACCCTTATATATATCGAACGACTTTCAATTTATCAACCATGGGGTTTAATTCCTTATGTTTATCAATACATCTTTTTTTGTAAAATAAAAAAATCATCCTTGTAGATACGATATTATTCTATTTGTCCGATCCCCTCTATAATAAGCAAAGTATAGATGATGCACACGTCTCTCTTGTAATCGATACTATGACTATGTGTTCATCAATTTTCATTGTGAGAATTCGGCAGGTAACTTGTACACAAGAGAGTTGGAATCCTTTTCAATTCAGAATAGTCTAACGAATTAAGAAAGAGCTAGTCTTGCAATCTGTAAATGAAATGTTGCCTGATAAAGCAAGCATGTGGCTGTCTCCAAGTCACAATATGACGATACACCGTTGGTAAACGGCTGCAACTGCAAGCCTTCAATATCAATGCATCCATTTGTGTTGCCAAATTTACGCATCGCCTTTTTAGGAGCACTTCATACGCATGGAGATTGCATGGATCAAGTGATTCATTGTTACGATAGATTTAGGAGTATTTCTTAAATCTATCTATCTAGGAGGGTTTACCACATATAGATATATCTAGAAGTGTTTATTTAGACATATTATTTCTTTTCCAATCGTATCGTTTGTAAAATTGTCGTTACGATTGCGGGAGGGTGTTAGGACAGATTTATGATTATTTCCTTAATCTATCTATCTAGAAGTGTTTACCACATATATATCTAGAAGTGTTTATTTAGAGATAACATTTGTTAGTATAATATTTAGTTTAGGATATGTTTTCCTAATTCTACCTAAGTTAAGATTTATATGATGTACTATAAATATTACTTTGGGCATGGGCGGATCCAGCGTGGGTTCAGTGGGTTCAACTGAACCCACATGGATCCGCAGAGAAAACTGATTTTTACAGAAAACCATGAAACTGTTTATATAGAAGAGCGCCCAAATGTACATCATACTAGGCTGCGTAGCGCAGTGGTATTCCGCGTGAAGCTTCATGTTTGGACTTGTTGTATGTCATGGGATCAAATCCCAGCAAGAGCAGGTGTCTTTTATTTTTCCTTTACTTCCTCCCTTTGTTTTTTAAATATTACTACAACTATTGTTCTTCTTTTCTTGGTTTTTATTTTCCTATTTCTTCTAATCCTCCCTTTTCTAGCTTCCCTTCTTTACAAGTATTCCCCTCTCACCTAGTACCTAACTACTTATACATTAATAGGAATAATTCTCTTTTTCTTCCACTTCCTTGCTTAAGGAATCAATTATTAGCCAAACCACAACACAAATACCTTATTGTTGGTGAGTCGTTAATTATTAATTTTAGATTTCAATATTTGATGATTGTTTTTTTGGTGCAAATATTTGATGATTGTTAACACTATTTTATTTCCTTCTTTTCAGGTGTGAGAATATCTAGAGTTTTCAGTACTTATTTTACCTACAACTTATAAATATAAGTTAGAAATAATAGAGTTTTAATTCCTTAGTTGATTGAACGAAGATTAATATAGGCAGGGAGATTATGTTCATTTTTAATACCTAATTTTAAAATAATAGTTGTAAATACATATTTGTTTATCTCATTCAAAAATTAAAATTCAAATAAATTTTCTAACTCAAAATACAATCAACCAATATAAGAGTTTTAAACGCCTTTTAATAGAAGCATTAATATTAAAATCTCGCCGCACGCTTCGCGTGCATATAAATTTGGTTTCGGCTCTATGTTTGAACAAGTTCGAACCCACGTGGTTCGAATCCTGGATACGCCACTGACTTTGGGTTAATAATAATACAAACCTTTTTCCCATCCATCTATTTTGTCATATGTTTTGTTAACACCCCCCTTCCATAACGTCCTTCCTTTTACGTACTATTCTGACTTCTAAGGTTTGCGGTCTACCATACACATTATCGGCCAACAATAATATACTTAAATATGCATTAAAAAATTATAAAAATATTAAGATTTTAAAATTACACATTAAAACGTTTATGAAAAGATAATACATTACTATGAAGCAATATATATTCTCTTCATGTTTATCGAGAAGACAATTTGGATAGTAAATTATGGCTATATGCATATAGATTGTGACTGTAGTAGCCATTTTAAGTTTATCCACTATATACTTATACCAGCTACATTAATATTGACCTACGAGAGGATCGGATCTTAACTCTCTTTTTTTTTTTGCTATATTATTAAAATAGATGTATATAAAAAAACTGGTTGCTAAAAAGTAAAAAGTTAAGGCATTGTTTTAATCATTCTAAAAATTGAGGGTCATATTTGAATTTATTTTATTTTAGCTCACCACATATATATAGCCAAAATATATGGTTACCATTGAAAATTCTCCATCCTTGATTCCTTGCCTTGAGGTATACATTAGGATTACAAATAAGGTATTAAGAATTTAGGATTAGTTAGGGGTTCATAGGTCCTTTAATTCTCAATTGACTAATTATTCATTTTAGATTGTTCGGAAATGTAGTTAGTTAAAGAGATACTACCTCCGTTTCATAATACATGCAGTCATGCACCATTTCTCATTTGGGCACTATTCATCTTCCAACTTTGACAATATTTTTCTCACCATTATATAAGAAAAAACATAGTCAAGTGGGATCTTGTTAAATTCGTCTCAATGAGAAGATTCCAAATATCAACTTTTTATAATTTTTACTTATACACAATTAGAGACATTAATGGCCAAAGAAGCGTGTAGGAATACGTGAAAAGCAAATGGTGCATGTATTCGAAACAGATGTAGTATATAGGCGGCTCATTTAAAAAAAAATAGTTGTGCAGAATATCTAATATAATAATGCCTTTTTTAAGGGTGATTTTGAGAAGATAAATATTTTTACTAGTTAATATTATATTTGATGAATTATTAACGAGTTACAAGGGTAATATATGCCCCAGGTGGCATTTTTTCCCAAACTTGATATGCATTTTTTTTTCCATTCGCATTAAAATGTAATAAAGAAAACTCAACATTTGAAAGGTACAAATATAATAATGTGGACAATTAAAGTATGATTAAAAGTTGGTTGAGTTGGTAATTGTGCTATGTATATATAATAGCAAGATGTCACATGTTCAAATCTTGTTACAAGCCAATTTACTTTTGTTACTCCCTCTGTTTTTTTTACTTGCTACATTATTGTTGCTTTGGGAATGAAGCCACTAACTTTGACCGATTATTTTGATTTCTTTATAAGTAAAAACATAGTCATGTGTGGTCTTGTTAGATTCGTCTCGACGTGTAGATTCATAATATCAATTTTTTTTATTTTTATTTAAACGAAATGGTATTTGTGACTTGAAATCTTGTGAAAATGGCATAAAGCTGACTTTGAATGTACATATCTCTCAATATATAAATGCTCTTCATCTGATTCAAATTGGAGGTAATAGCTTGTTCCAAGAGCTTTCCAACAACAGGTCACGTGACCAAATCCGCTGAGAAATGAGAAAGTTATGGCTGTTTTAAGTAAAAATGTCGAAACTGGAGTTTCGCCCGATCGGGTCGGGCGACATCCTCCTGTCGGACGCCCTTAGCGATTCACGACCGGACGAACAGCGCCCGATCGTTCCCGAGACAAATCTGGCTTGAAGAAAATGACCGCCCGATCCGGCGACGGGGAATAAGACGCGGGATGCGCGATTTCTTTCAGGGTTTTGTGCGGAGTATATTCTAGGATTTTGTTAGAGTTCCTTATGTTATAAAAGGATCCCCTTCGTGTTCATTATTTGACACATACTTTTAGCCTCTAGTATTTAGGACTCCTTGTATTATTCTCTTTGTTTTTCTCCATCATAGTGAATAAGCTCGAATCCCCCACCTGTGGACGTAGGTCTATTTTGACCGAACCACGTAAATCCTTGTGTTTTCTTTGTTTATTTTCTTTATTGTTTTTCTCATCCTTATTGTTTCATTGACTTGTTCCGTATTAATCAAACATTACAACATCGTTTCCTAACACGGAATAAGAAATATTAAGGGTTAAATAACGTCTTGAAAACCGCGCAACAATAATGTAGCATATAAAAAAAAAGCAGAGATAGTATTTGGAATCCTCGTATTGAAATGAATTTAACATCTATATTGACTATGTTTTTTCTTAGGTGAGAGAAAGATTGTCACAATTGGTTAATCAATAGTGTGCCTAAATGAGAAATGTAATGTGTATTATGAAACAGATGTAGTACTTAATATCTGTCTCCGATATTGGCCTGAGTAGTTTCTCTCCTTCCGGAAAAGGAAGCATAAGACTTAAGGGTCTGTTCTGTTCAACTTATTTTGTCTTATCTTATTTTATCTTATCTTATAAAATTTTATCTGATCTGAACTGATCTTATCTTATCTGATCTTATCTTATTTTATCTTATCTTATAAGATAGTTTATTGAGTGTGTCTAACATCTTATTTTATCTTATCTGATCTTATCTTATCCTGATCTTATCTTATCATGATCTTATCTTATCTTATCTTATAAGATAATTTATTGAGTGTGTCTAACATCTTATTTTATCTTATCTGATCTTATCTGATCTTATCTGGTCTTATCTTACCTTATCTTATCTGATCTTATCTTAGCTTATCTGATCTTATCTTAGCTTATCTTATCTTATCTTATTTGATCTTATAAAATCTCATATAAAATATCATATATAAGCTAAAATAAGTTGAACAGAAAGGACCTTTAATAAAATCTTTCCAGTTTTGCCCTCTCTCCCGTTATAAAGTTAGTATTATAATTGCAGTTAGAAGTCACAACAAAGCTCTCTAACAAATAACGATTAACTATGTAAGGGTCTAAGGGATTATATTAGTATATATCACTGTAACACTAAACACAATATTAAAAGTTTAAAGATCATGGAATCTGGAAAAGAATAATACAAGTGGTCCAAATTTCATATATGACTGGCCAAAATATGCGGGTACGAGTGTTCACATAATGTCGTCATTTTGACAACTAAACATGTAGATCCTGCATGTATGATTTCCCTAAGACTTTTTATATTAGGAAAGTCGAGTTCTAATGTCGATATAATGTCTCATAATTGACAATTCTTGTTCCTTGAGAATTGAGATAATGTAGCACCTCTAACAAAAACCATTGAAAAAGTTATTGCGGCCTGAAAAGAACAATGATATATAATAGAAGTATTAAATCACTAGAGTTGAAGCTTTCTTTATTTAAATAATCAATCATTGATCTTTATTGGTGACTAGTAATAGCTTGTTATAATTAAATTGTTAGAATATATGTTTATTTATCTATTCATGGGATCGTGCTGTGTTGTATAACTTTCTTTTTCTCTTCTAATAATGTGTCTCTCTCATATACAGTTGGTTATATAGTTAACTCTTTCATGAAAATGACAGAATCAATAACTTCTACATTTGAAATCGACATATGTTTACATAAAATGAAATAAGTAAAACCTTATTCATCAAAAGTATGAAGACTTTTTCACACGTTTTAAAGTCTGACTTTAAAACGACGACTCTGTCAATATCTTATCTACTTCGTTAAACATTATCACTATATTTTCGTATTTTCATGACTTATTATATAATATTATTAACATTGCTAAATCGTAGAAAAAATATCATATTGTTAGACTTTTAACTAGGGAAATCTATATGTCAAATCCTAGCTACCAAAAAAGTAGTAAGAAAATAAACTCTTAATACTTTTTACCTCTTGAGCCTTCATTCACCTTCCCTTGTATTGAATTCCATAGATTTTCTGCCATAATGAACGTGAGGCTAGCTTTAGCTCCTCACTTTCATGTCAAGTGCTCTACTTTTGGTCCGATTCCTCCATTGATGAAACTATAATCTCGATTTCCCACCATTTTCAGACCTTGAGTTGAGATATGTTTCTGCCATGAAACATGGGTAAGTTGCTTTGATCCAATCAGCTGACGTTTTTACACATTTTTTTACTGTATTTCTTTCACCGTAAAAAGTTGCTGGTAGCAGAAACTCCAAACCTTTCAGTCATCAAGCTTGTATTATGAAATGAACCCTATTGAATGATTTTGTTCATTTTCAATCTGCATGATTATTATTATACATGTAGCTTCAATCATATGAAGTATAATCATTGGTTTTGTGTGGCTTTTTTCTGTACTACTGTGAAGCTATTTTTACTACTAGCTAGTATGAAGTTTGGTGCTAACACTTTAGACTTGAGAGGTGTATTTAATTGTGGAAGTGCGAGTGAAAAGATGATCGACAACCAACCCAAAAGAACCTACAAAAGGGGGGACGGGGAGCTGCTTTAGGGGCATATCGGGAAATACACATCTAATGCTCAAAATAGTACATATACAACTTTTGTTTTTTTATGGTAAGGAGAAACCTTGACAAGTTTGGAGGGAGTAAAAAGGATCCCAACTTATCAATTTTAGAATTGGGAGAGATGCAATAACCACTGAACTATACATTCCTCACTCTCAATATATATACAATACTAACGCAACTTTTACAATCCAAATAATTAACTAAGACTTTAAGATCATCCTCCGGCGTAACTACAAATCCAAAGTTTCAATCTCATCTTTAATAGTATTCCATAATATTGGATCTTTCTTCATAATTCAGACCTTTACAATCTGTCTACATGATCATGTGATCTTTATAAGGTAAAACGATCTAGATCATATGCAGAATCGGGGTGCCTACAGGATCGATCAGGATCGCAAGATCATATGGATCTAAAGCAATTTTTTTAATATTTGCTAAAGCCAAATTTATAGAGAAAAACACAAACATAAAAATAGAGATGCCTAAAATAGGTCAACATAAAGCTTTAAATTTTTAACCTAAATATGCTTAATGTTCAACTAAATTATAATGGTGATGATGATACTTTAAAATGTGCGTAAGCTCACCATAATTTTTGGATTGGTAAATGCTAGGGAATCAAGTAGGGCTGGCAATCAGGTCGGGTCGGGTCAAATTCAGGTCGACCTGTTTACATAAACGGGTCAACACCCCCAAACCCGAACCCGACCCGTTTACCTAAACAGGTTAGAAATTTCAACCCGAACCCGACCTATTTATAAACGGGTTGACCTGAACCCGGCCTGTTTAACCTGATTTTTAAAAATTTCTTCCGAGTTTCAAGAATAGGTGGCCAAGTTCTCTATGGTAAGAATTATGTAAGAAAAAAAATATGTAATTAATTGGGGACATATCTCCAATAACTTTTATCAAGAATTTATTGAGTCCTTTTGTATAGTCTCCATGTCTCTTCTTCTATTTCTTTAGTACTTGAAGCTGCGCAACAATGACTTCCATTTTCAATTATATGAATTAGGCTAATTTATGAGTTTCTTCTTCCCACTTTCTCTTTCTCACACTCTCTCTCTTCAAAATTCTGACTTTACAATTAACTTAAACGGGTTAGGCGGGTTATTTTCGGGTTGAAATTTTCAACCCTTTCAACCCGAACCTAACCCATTTAGTTTTCAGGTCGGGTTCATGTCGACCCATTTAGTTAAACGGGTCGAAAACTTCAACCCAAACCCGCTTATTTCGAGTTAGGTTCGGGTCGAGTTCTCGGGTTGGATCAACTTTTGCCAGCCCTAGAATCAAGCATCTCCGAACATGTAGAAAGTAATACGGACACATTTAAGATTTTGTTAAATTTTTATTCTTGAATTGCTATGTCATCTTTCTATTTCCACGTGGTGTTCTTGACTACTTATCCAAAAAAAAACTTCTTGAATTTACATTGCAACCACTCTATCCCTCCGTTCCTCTTTTAATCTACACACTTACTATTCTTATACTATACACATACTCGATTTTGATCACCATTTGTGATTGATGTATAAAGAAAAATAAAGTACTAATTAGACTCAGGCATGGGCTGGGCCGAGTGGCAAGCCAGGTCCAAGCCCGTGAGTGCCGGGGCCGGCCTGAAATTTCCAGATTTTGTCCACGGGCTCGTGCCTCTTACAAACCTGGCCTGTGATTTTTTGGATTCTTGCCAGTTTTAGACTAAAAACCAAAGAGAAGGGCATTCGGCCCACGGGCCATATAGGCGGGCTTGTGTCGGGCCTGAAATAAAATTCCATGGTCGTGGGCTCGTGGCAGGCCCATGTAGCGAACAACGGGTCAAGCCTTAAGCGGGCTCGGGTCAAGTCAGCCCGCATGCTGGCCCAACCCATGCCCACCTGTAGTATTAATGTAGAGGTTTTGTCCGATTTATCTCGAAATATATTTTCAAGATATCAACTTTTTATAATAAAAAAAAATAAAGTCTAGTGGATTTTTTTTTGTAATTTTATTTATCAATAATGAAATATGTCAAAAATCAGAATTACGTATTACCAAGCATAAAAGTAAAGTCGAATTGCGTAGATCTATATTTGTTTTATTTGCCAGATAAAAAAACTAATATGGACCCGGTGCACACTAACTTAGTGTGCACCTTATCCATCTCACGTGAGTTTTAATGATTACAACTTTCCGTTTTTGCCGCGTTCAGTCTTCCCCTTTTTTCTCTCTCCTGATAACTTCTCTCTCCTCTGATAACGAACTTCACTCTCCTGATAGTGTATTTTTGAAACAATATAGTGTATTTTGAAATGATATAGTGTACTTTAAAATGATATAGTGTATTTTAAAATGATAGTGTTTTGCTGAGTTTTTTGGCATGATAGTGTTGCATGTTATAGTGTATATTGACATGATATAGTGTATTTTGAAATAATATAGTGTATTTTAAAATGATAGTGTTTTGCTGAGTTTTTTGGCATGATAGTGTTGCATGTTATAGTATATTTTGAAATGATATAGTAAACTTTAAAATGATATAGTGTATTTTAAAATGATAGTGTTTTGCTGAGTTTTTTGGCATGATAGTGTTGCATGTTATAGTGTATATTGACATGATATAGTGTATTTTGAAATGATATAGTGTATTTTGACATGATTGTGTTTTGCTGTGTTTTTTGACATGATAGTGTTGTATGATATAGTGTGTTTTGACATGATATAGTGTATTTTAAAATGTTATAGTGTAGTTTATTTGTATATTACACAAAATTATCATAATCGACCGTTATAATGTTTGATATGATAGTGTATTTTGACATAATATAGTGAGTTTTAAAATGATATAGTGTATGTTTGTTTTGAACAACTGTTTTTGTTAAAATTTTAGAGCGAGAGAATCTTATTGAAGAGAGAGAAAATCGAGCGGATTTTCGAACGCGGGAGTGACTAGTTTGTAGTGGGGCACGTGTCTAGGCCTGGTTCACACTATTTTTAATGTGAACCGGGTCCACGCAAGACGGATTGTTTGCCAGATAGAAATGTCAACAATAAAGTTTCCCTAGATGAAATTATCGACATCCAACCACTGAACCACATGCGTAGTTTTGGCCTACTGAGCCGGTGAGCCCACATGCTTAGTATCTTAGTACTTAAAAGTCGGACAAACTGCTATCTGCAAGTACTGACAAAATCAATAGTCTTTATTAGCATTTGCGATTATAATTGAACGCATACCTAAATCAAAAACGTATATAATTGTACTAGATGTGCAAATGTTGCAAAAACTAGTAATCTTATCCTCCTATACACAGGAATTGTTATTGAATTGACTACAAAACAGTTTCAGAATTGAAATCGGTACTATTTATACCCTCTATATATAAATATGTGCCTCATATGACTTACAACTCCCAGCTTCGAATGCAGAATGTTTCGCATGCACTGCGTTCAATAAGATAAATTTTCTTTTACCCTAGAAACATACTCGATAATAACCAGTATAACAAGTGGGATGGGAAAGTTGAGCAAAATAGCAATGACTACCTAGTTCCCTCTTCCCAGACCACTAATAACGTAATTTTGATCTAACAATATACCACTACTCGTGAGGGCGGCAGGGATCTTATGATATATACCAGACTAGATTTTCATGAGCACCTCTGGTCACAAATGCCGAACACTTGAAACAGCACACTGTAGGGCACTGTGCTATATGTGACAAAAATGGTGCTTCAATGAACCAAGAATGATGAATAAGCTGCAGAGTCGACACCTTGTGCAACTCTCATGTCAGATCTGTTAGCAGCATTTTCCGTGTGCACGAAAACCAGAAGACAAAGCTGCCAGTATGAGAAAGCAAAGGTCATTATCCTAGATACATGCAAAGGTAAATTTGTAGAATGCAATCTATCTTTGTCACTGCTTGTGCCCAAATTAATATTGCAATTGTGATGATGACTAATATAAAGACATCTTAACAGGCACACCTTCATCAAGCTGGAAGAAGTGCAAGCTCAATTTCCTGAAGTGATTTTCCCTTCGTTTCCAATACATTTTTCTTCACAAACGCGAATCCTATCAAACAGCAGGTTGCAAAGAACGTGTACAAGAGCTTTGGCCCGAGTTGCTCAAGTAACCGCAAAAATAGAAGACCGACAAAGAAATTTACCCCCTGCAGATGATTATAAATGCTGATCAGCAAAAAGGAAATGATATATCCTCGAAAGAAATGAGTCAAATTTGAAGAGATGAGGGGAATGCAACAGTGAACAGACAGAAGAAACATTACATATGTGCAGCACATGGTCAGCTAAACATTAGCATGCGTATGACAAATGACTAAGGCATTCAACTACAGGACACCATCCAATGAGGATAGGCATAAGTTTGATCTTAGCATATGCCTGAAGTACACTATGCACGGGACATTAACAATGAACTTTAACTAAACTTTTTCAACAAATATTTCACTCACAATCATGGGGAGTTATCACAAAGAGGTAAACTGAACAAGGAAGCAGAAGGCAAGCAATTCCAGTATAAAAGGTATTACTAGTCAACATATTCTAACACAGGAAATGTGACTCCAAAAACTTTTAAAAGATTAAACACAGAACGAGAGGCACATTACCCAGTGAACAGCCATACACCAAGCCATGGCTTTTGCTCTTATCCGATTAGGAAACATTTCTGATAAGAGAAGACTCGGGACAGGACCAGCTCCAAGAGAAAAAGTCAGAACAACCCTGAAAAAAGTAGTTTCAGCATTATCAAATAGTAGAAAATTGGACATCAAACTTCAGGGCATCAGTAGCTCATCCTACCAACATCTCGTATGTTCAGGGTGAGAATGTCCTGCCATTAGAACAACTTCAGTGGATTCATAAATTATCGAGTATCCACAAAGAAAATACCTTACTCTGGGTGTTCCTTTTCATAAATGGAGTTCAAAGACTTCCCTTTTTGTGGCGAGGAAATTGAGAACATCTTTACAGCAATATAACTATCACATACTCTTTTCCTTCCAAAAGGGCAAGCTTCCACCCTTTCTTTGGGAGATATTTGGAGAATTGAGTTACAACTTACAACCCCACCTCCAAAAAGTACTTCCCCTGTTTTAAAATAGAGCAGTGGGTTCATCTTACATCCCCTAAACAAAAGCCCCCAACATCTCTAGTTTAAGTTTCTGTCATTTTGGCTTTCAATTGACAACATAGTTCCCCATTGAAACTCTAGATCTGCAAATCGATCAACTGCAGCAACTCTCATGGTAACCAGTGACCAGAGTCCTCTTCATTGTCTGATCACTATAAATTCAATAACCAATTGAGTTGGTCCCGGAACAATCATGGACAGCATAAGTTCCGGGGGTCGGCTGAATCTGAGCCTTGACTCAGCCGGACCATGTCGGGCCTATTATATAGTCAGATTATAATTATTATAAAATCACTTGTAAATCAAATCATCTAGGCCAGGCTACATGTCATTTAGACAATCCATTTCCCGGCTAAAAGAGCCCATCAATCACTAATCCACTATCCACCCGCTTTCTTTACCTGGCTGGGCTCTTATCTGGGTTGGGTCCAATAGCCTGGCACACTAGCAACCTCTATGTCCAGGTACCATACATTGAAATAAGTCTTGCACAAAGACAAAGTTCTCTCCAACAACATCAGAAACACTGCAAAATAAAATCTTATCACCAAGTCCTCACCCCCAAAAAAAAAAAAAAAAAAAAAAAAAACTGAAGGGCATTTTGAGACAGAAGTCCTCTCTAAACCCCCAATGTAGATTACAGAAAATAGCAATTGTTGGATGTAAAAGTTGAAAATTATCTGACAATAAATATCTCTTACAGCATAAAAATGGACTTCAAGACCTCTGAGGCCTGAGCACATTCAAGGATTAAGAATTGAGTAGGGGAAGAGAGATCTTCCAACCTGAAAGCTTCTCGCATCATTTTTCCCTGTCTGACGCCCTTAATTTTATTCACCATGACCTAATAAAGTCTACCCACATAAAAGATAAACTAGCTAATACCCAATCATTGCTTCGTTTTTTCAATTGTTATATATAAAAATAAAAGTCCCTTTTCAATAATTTTAATTTTGAGAAATGACACAAATATACATGCATGTAGTTGGACTATTAAATGCTTTCAATCTAAGGAACTTAGGAGGGAACTTTAGTACTTCGGGAAAGAAAAGGCAAATATAGTGACTCATATTTTAGTATATACTATAGATTGATAGACTCGATCTGCTGGATACTTACAGCAGCACACCTCCAACAGACAGGTACACTGATGTCTCAGGTGATACAAAGGAGCATGCTGCAATTATTTGAAGAACCAATGCCACGGCCTGAACACAAACGCACAAAAGGTTGTGATCAAGTCAGAACCAAGGAAAACAAAAACTTAGATCAATAGCAACCAACCAAACAACAAAAAAATCCATCCACAACCACTTCACTAAGAAAAGCCAATTTGAGACTAACTAACCAAACCACTCAAATTACTCATATAAGTCCTGAAAATGTTTTCGTAATTCACATTCACCTCATTCCTCGCGGTGTATGCAAACAACCAGAAAAATTGGTCAGGCAGACACTTACCAAGCTAATTATTATCGATTCACTGGTTTTCATGCTTACTGAGCTGTTTGGGCTTTAAAAAAAAAACTCTTAGATTAAGATGTAGCAATAAGGTAGCAGACATTATTGACATCAAAGCTTACACTTACCACTACCACAAGTCCATAACCTCTACATCAATACAAACTATTTGCCTGCTAATTCATTGTCTTACCATGCCCAAAAAGCTGCCCATAAGAAGCACCTTCCTCCCAAGTTTATCCATTAGTATTGTTGCAGTGCATGATCCTACAGAATTTTTTTAGAAAAGTTGAGTCATTTCTACCAATCAAATCACATATTCAAGTGACTTGCATGTGTATCTGAGAATCCAATTTTTTTAATTAAAAAAAAGATAAACCCTCAGAGACAGCCCAACTTTTCCTTTGCCCATGTAAACTAAAAGGTTATTGAAATTGCACTGATAGATGCAACTAGCAAAAGAGAGCAGCGTATACCTGATAAATTAATGATTGCCACAAACATGTTTGCAGTATCTGATGGAACTCCAGCACTTTTAAAGACAGAAGATGAGAAATAGAACACGGCATTTATGCCAGATAGCTGCTGTAAAGCAAATAGGACAGACCCAATGAAAACCACTGCAAAATGAAGCAAAATATGAAATTTGGAACAAGTGAAATTTTGACTGCAACAGCGTCAAACAAGGAAGGCTAACCACAATTGTTAAAAACAAATCAAAATATCATATACCCTTATAATGTCGACCATAAAATAGCTCCAAGAATTTGACTGTATCAGCCTCGTCCCCTCTATCCGACTTTGACAACTCAGCTATTGCACTCTTGACATGTAATCCTCCCAGTACCCTCTCAAACTCAACCTCAGCTTCAACACTTCTACCTTTCTGTGACAAATAAAATATTAGACGCATCATGGTCATGGAAAGTCCTGCATATTGAGGGTGACAATTATACCATAAACTACAAATAAACTTCATAGTTCATCATCAACAGTGAATCAGAAAGTCTAGAATTTCCAAGGCACGGGACGAAATTAGAGGAATGGCATGATTACTGTATAAAACTAACCAAATCAGTGCCTCAGATCCACAATGACAGGGAAAAAAAGGACTTAATACGTAATAATGAACCATAACTAATAGAGTAACAGTCTAATACGCCTTCAGAAGCTGCAATGTACCTCCAAGTCCCAATACACAAAATGAGAATTATTTTTACCTCAAAACTTGGAACTATCAATACAAATCAAAGTCACACCAGACATTCTAAAACCAAGCACAGCCATAAGATGTAAATGCAAACAGAAAACAGAAAAAAAAAAATTCCTTAAAGCCAGAGATTAGAAAAAGCTAAAACCTTGAAGAGCCAGTGAGGACTCTCTGCACAAAGTTCCATTGATATAGCAAGTAATGCAGCAGGAACCACAGATACCCAGAAACAAATACGCCACCTGCCAATAAATGCAAACTCTGACTATATAATAATTTGTCAAAAAACACAGGGTGCAGTGAAGCTGAAAACCAAAGTGAACATAGCTCAGATATGCTCAGCTCTTCTTACCAATCTTTAGTTTCTTTTGCAGGAACGCCGATCAAAAAGGAAGCCATAAGTCCTAGGCATGTCGCTATTTGAGTGAAACTTCCAAATGTACCCCTAACATATGTTGGTGCAACCTGCAATTTACTGAAACTTAATGAAAACTGCTGAAAATTTATGGACGGCATACACAAAATATCTAAAGTGGAATATCTCATGCACCTCAGCCACATATAGAGCTGCAACAGCTGGGCCAAGTCCCATGCCAATTCCAACAAGAAATCTTCCAGTAAGCATGCCCATCAAGCTACTTGTTGTTGCACTGCACATTTAAGGGCCAGATGATGGTTATTTAGATGTCAAATGAAGATGTAACTTAGCCATCGTGACCTACCATACAAGAAACACATATCGGTAATAAAAATGGGATAGTATCACCTAAAATACACATGCACATCAACCCCCCCAAAAAAAAAAAGAGAGAAAACGTGAGAGAGAATAGCAGAGCAATTACATTCAAACAGTGAAATAGGAACACAGCAGGTAATACAAAAATGAAGTATAACATTGTATCTTATTCCTAGTCAAATCACATGCATCAACTCAAAAGATGGCCTTTTGACAGAATAAAAAAATGTCCACATGAAAATTGAGATGTCCAAGAGGCTTCACAGAATCTACCACTCTCCCTTTTTTTATTCAAGCTGAGTAGAAAGTATCAAACACCAAAGAACTTAATGGACAAGGAAGGAAGGAGTGTATGGAATCAATTTATTGCACTGACCTCATTGAGGCACCAATAATCATAGGCAATGAACACAGCTGGAAGGACCTCCTTCGACCAAAATAATCAGCAATCGACCCACTGAATAGAGAGCCGACAAACGCGCCGCCCAAAGACATACTAACAACCAAGCCTACAAGAAAGTACAAATAAAGTGTCAGTAAAATCTTTCAGAAAGTTCCTTTCATGTATGTGCCCGTGACTCCAATTCCACGACTGCAAGAACTTGTTCCTTGACTACCAAGAGATAAAAGATCATCCAAACTTTAACGGAAAGATGTGGAATTATGCTCATGCCAAATATATATAATTACCTTCAGCCATGGTATTGCCACTGAAGCCAAGATCAAAAGAAATACTTTCTAGTGTATCATTCACTACTCTGCATTTGACAGCAAACAAACAAACATAAATATCAATGTGAGTATCAGCAACCCAAGAAGCATTACATTTCTATTTATAGTAACACCTTTTTTTAAACACAAGTTAATTCACCATTGCATGACATATTCTACAAATTAACTCCTTCATCATACTCCTTCATATTTCTTATTTTAAAAAAAGCTAGTCTTGTTTAAAATAAAATGTATTCATTAAACTATATTCTACACCTCGACATCATAGAAATGTAATGCAAGCCACAAGAACTACTCCGGCGCATTCGACTCTAATGAGCCCAGGGGTAGGAGTTAGGATGTCGGCCCAGTTAGGACTCACCCCAAGTCCTAACCAGAAGATGGGGTGCTTTGGAATTTCAGGTCCAAATTTAAATTGATTTCAAAATTCTTGAGTGAAAAAATAGATGAACCGCTCTCAGACATCAACTGGTGACAAAAGATAGCCATGTACAATGGTCTCCTTGCTCCTAGACAATTTTTGGCCCTGGAGTCGTAAAGAGTTGAAAATTCATCCGTATATTCAAAGAATAAAGATGGTGAGAACGGAGAATAAAATCTCAATGACAAACCAATAGGAATTACGTAAGATATGTAATTCACTTTATATTAAGGACAAGAAACCGTGATTGAGACAAAAGTAAACTTTCAATAAGTAAATTCTTTCTTTGGCCCAGTTATCAGACTTCTTTATTTCAATTCGCAAATGAAGTGAATCAATTAGAACAAAGACGAAGTGAAAGAGAGATTGAAGCCAGCCAGCAACAATGGCTGGGTAATTACTGTATGCTAGCTTGTATTTTAGGAGTATAGTGGGCATCTTTGACATTCTACTTAGGTTTAGTTACTTATATCTCATAATTTAAGCAAATTCTTTATGCTTCTGGGTTAAAAAAGAAAAGAGAGAGTGTGTGCGTTTGTTTTTTCATGAAACATAATTTTAACTTCTTCCTTGTTCGCCAACTCCAGACAAATATTGGTTGTAGTAATTAGTACAGATGAAGGATCATTAAGACTTAAACTAGTCCTGGGCACCTTATATTTTTAGACACAGAAAGTAACATTTTTCTTCAACTGTTCTCTCCTAGGATGCTCTTGTTATTATTGAAGCTTTATGCGCATGTAGGGCGTAACTTATAAAAGATATTTCTTCAACAGGAGACATAAAAAAATCGTGAATAAAATAAAATTCAACACATACCCAAGGTGATATCCAAATAGAAAGGATGCAATTGTAGCAACAAGGATATGAGGTAATGACTTCCGCCATGGAGGATTTCCACCTTCTTTTGCCAAACCTTGGAGACGACCTACAAGCAAAAAAAAAAAATACCAATCAGCAAAAAAGATAAGCACTTTTTCTTATATTACAGATACTAAAGATGTAGCTATTCATGTGAATCACCCAAACCATGGTGTCAAAACAAGGCCGCATCGTATCGTATAGCCCGTGTCATAAAGGTTTTTAAATCTACCGAACCGATATTACCCGCATCGTAAAGGTGTAAAAAAAGCCGCATTTTAGGCGTGTTCTAGGGATATTTCATGGTTTAAGCCGATATTTGGCGGTAAGACAACCGCATCATCCTCGTTCCCGCATCACCGTGACCGTTACCGCGATAGTGACTGAAACCACATTTTTGAACTATGACCCAAACTCTTCCCAATTTCGAACTGTTATTACTTATAACATGGGCAACCACGGGGGGAAATAGGTGAGTTTTTCAGAAGAGCATAAAAGATTTTAGGAGTAAACTCCCTCATTATAAGTTATAACAATTAGAAACTTTGATTTCCTCGACATCACCCCTCTATCTTTTATCTCACTCCAAATCAAAATAATATGCTACATTTGACTTCAGTCCAGAAAACTTGCTAAGTTTCACCATTAAACTGCAATAATACGCTCCATCGCTTCAGATTATACCATTGAATTCATCTCAAAAAAAAATCTTGGTAATAGTTTTCAATTCGAAAATTTCACATCTTCACTATGAGGGTTTACCAAATCAGCCTAATAAGGCCTACTTGCTAATCATTAGTGACTATAATAATGCATAAACATAAACTCCATGAGTACAACATAGGGTAAATAACATTACTTTCTTCATGCACCACATAAATTACACAGCTTATAATAAAATCACACATTAGAATTGCATGAATAACGTGACAAATTACCTCAAAATAACAATAAAAAAAAGAGTTGCATGGCCTAATTTATAAACAAGTAGTACTAATTATTACCTCAATTAGAATAAATAAAATTTTCAACATAAAAATGAAATAATAACAGTAAAATTAGTAAAATATTACCATCTAAACGATCTAAACGATCTTTAGATGCAACTCGTTTATAAGTAGACACAGCAGCATCTCCTACTGCTTGACGACCTCGCATTTTCGGAAGATTTTGACGAAATTACCCCTCGCAAGATTCAGATTCACTCCACTTCTAATCACTGGATTAAAATTCAAACAACACTAATAATCAGAATTTCATAGCATTTTCAAATGATATAAGAATAAACAAGTTTTGATTGTTACCTGAGAAATGTAATGATCGAAATTCGATGAGAGATCGTGAAAGAGGAGGGAGAAAAGTCGGTGAGATGTGAAAGAAAATCAAAAAATGGTGGGGGAAAATATCGAAGGTTTTTTGTCGGATCTTTAATTTTTATTGATTTTGGAGTGAGTGAGTTATATATACGCAAAGTAAATTTGGTTGCTTAATAAACTCACATTGATAAAAAAGTTTACGTAGATTGAAGTGTGAAAAAATGACGAGTAGGAAATCTAAAGCGAAAATCTGGAGGTTACACGTGAGAGTGAAAGGGGTTTGAATAGAGTGCGGCAAGGGTTATGCCACAGACGACAGACAGGCGAGGCTCACAGTTTGTTGGAGTGGGAGTACAACTTCTTCCACTTCGCTTTTTCCGTGAGAAGTGGAGTCTCACCTGTTTTGTTTGCCAAAATTTCATTATCATCCATCGTGTACTCACTGTACTAAAGATGGCCAATAGTGCCCGTCAATTCAACCCCACCTACCTCGTCGGCCAGGCCCGGTCCTGACAATTTTTAGGCCCTGGGCGGTATGATAAATGAGGGCCCTTTATATACATATATATGTTCTACATTTGTTGTACCCAAAAACCCGATCCGGTCCATTGACTCGATGACCCGCAATAGAAAAACCGGGTAATTTTTTAAAATTTCTTATTTTAATGGACCGGGTACCCGACCCGGAAAAACGTGCAAGAAGTGGGACGGGTAATGGACCGCTTATTTTGGTTAAGCGGGTACTCGATAACCCGGAAGAAGTAAAAAAAAAAAAAAAAATCTTTGCTTCTGCCTCCCAGCTCTCAAATTCTCGTTATCTCATCTCTTAGTCAAAATTTAATAAACCAAATTTAGTGAAAACTCTTCACTTGACAATTCAAGCTAGATGCATAAATTACTTCGCTACAGATTCAATAGCCCAGCACCATTAAATTTCTTAACTATCATTTCCCAAGTCCCAACTCATTTTTTCATGTTCAGAGGCTTGAAATTCTGGCAAAAGCCAAAAGATGTTCTTTTTCTATTATCGCAACCCCAACAAACAATTCTACAAACAAACATGAAGACATCAACTTCACATGAAAATCCACAAAACCTATCAAATCTCCCATATAAAAACGAACGAAAAAACAAATTCCACAAACACAAAAAACAAATAGAAAGAACCCATCTTAAATTAATGAAAAAATACCTCAATTTCACAATATTAAAACAAAAACTCAATAAAAACCCAGCTGCATCCTTTTCTCGAATATACCCAGTTTCTCCATTCTCTCTCTCTCTATTTTCTCGAATCCTTTCTTCCCTAATTCTTTCATACTCAACTGCACCTTCATTTTCTTTTTCAGAATTTGAGTCGAATTCAGATTATGAGTTCGAATAAATCTCTCTCCTCTTTGTGGGTTTTGGGGTTTTCTTCTTTTTTTTGTGCGGTTTTGATTTCGGATTCACTCAGTGGTGAAATCGAAACAACCCATTTTCTTAAGGTCATCACCATTTTTACAACTTCGCTTTCTCTCTCTTGTTTTTTTTTTTTTTTTTCGGAAAAACGTGTGTTAATGGAGAAAGAAGGAAGGAATTATGAAGGGTTTGTGTCAGAGTTGCAGAGGTGATTGAGATTTGAGAGGGCCTAGAGACTCAGAGAGGGAAAGGAAACTTACGGTCTCTATTGATCTTAAAACTTATTATCTGATGGTTCTATACCTTTGGACATTTTTTGCAAAAATTGGGCCCCTTATTTCATTGGGCCCTGGGCAACCGCCCCTTTAAACACCCCTCAGGGTCGGGCCTGTCGTCGGCCGTATAGGTCGAGTCGCGAAAAGTCCGGTCCAGTCCGGCTCGAACCGTGAAATTGATGGGTGGATTGTGGGCCGAATTTTTTAAGCCCAACCCACGAAAGCCAGCTACTACAGTCGTCCAACCCGGACTACGAAATCGGTCTAGCGAGGCCTATGAACCGGACCAGCTTAGCCCAAGTAATTGTTCAACCAAATTGTGTAGCTTTTAATCAAAATACATACATTATAATTCAAAATAATGAAATTATTCATTAATATTAATAATTGTATATATTGTAATTAATTTTAAAGGTTTTATGTAACAATAATGAATAATTCCAACGATTAAATAATTTTTAAAAAAAATCAGAAAAAACTCCCATGCTAGTCCGTTAGTCCGGTCCAGGCCACGAACCACCAAAATCGCTTCCCGAACCGTGAAACTGGTAACAGACCAGTGTGGCCCAAGATTTTTCTGCCCGCGGACTAGCCCGCCCAACCCGTGAACTTCACGGTCCGGTCTTGTGCCATGAAATCTCAACCCACCCCACCCACCAATGGCCGTGCTGACACTGTACTGTCATATTTTATACTCTCTCCGTTTAAAAAAAAAATTAAACGCTTGTTGGGACACGTAGTTTAAGGTGAAAAATTATAGTGTGATTATCAAAAGTTATTTAATGAAAAAAAGTAATGTGATAGGAGTTGATAAGGTATTTTTTTTATTTGAGGATAGACAAGGTTAGGTAACTATTTACTGATAAAGGTATATTGTGGGGCAAATGAGCTTAAAAGAAATAATATAGTATTAGTGGGACTATGTCAAAAATAGAGGTGCTCTAACTAATTTGGGATAAACATAAAGTGAAAGTGTTAAAAAAATTGGGATGGAGGGAGTACTGGTATTATGGTAACAACAAGTCTTAAGTGAGATATGTTTTTTACAAAAGTGGTTAAACACGGAGTTATATTATTTTATACATATTTGATATCAATATATGCCTATCTTATATCAATTAGTACACTTTTCTTATATAAAAGTGAAGAAAAGAAAATTAGAAAGCCTCGCTAAAGGGGAACTCCTAATAGATCATTTACAAGGATGGAGTTTAAAGCTGTAATATTACAAGTTTCTATATACAAAATGAGAATCGACTAAGCGTCCAACATTGGCTATCCAATTTGTTGCCTTTATTTGTTTCTCTATAGATGTGTTTGATATTCAAATAGTTGAAATAATTAAGGAGTTTTTTTACACTGATTAAGGAGGGTATTTACGTCATCTATGATGTTTGCAATTTGCCAATAAGGATCCCATAGTCCATGAACTACTTTGATGACCAGTATATTGTCTCCTTCTATTAAGATATCTTATAAACTTTCTTGAATGGTGGATATAATTCTTTGTTGAAGAGTTGTGGCTTTGGCCATATGTAGACTTGGGCTTTGCCTAGATTGTTGGTGCAAGCCTTGTGGAGTTTCCCCTGATGATCGTGGATGATATCAATGTGTACATATGTTTATATCAATTTACACGTATTTTAGCCTTTGATATGATAGTTTTACATATAATTTTTATTTATTTATTTATTTATTTATTTTAGTATCACTTTTTAAGTTATTTATACCAATTTATATAGATTTTATTTTTTATAATTTAGTTGATTCCCATTAATAACTCCCATATTGGGTCATTACAAGATCCTGCCACAAGAAATGCAAGAGCACTCGTGCAAATACAAGGAACCCAGCCTTACCCAAGTTGAATCTAATGGATTCCTAACCAAGCTACAAACTCATCCACTCTGCGCAATCCTTGCTTTGCTAATGTATCTGCAATTACATTTGATTCTCGCTTTTTGTGAACTGTAGAGAAGCTTGGATCAAACTTAAAAGCCGCCCTTATCAAGTTTCAAGATGAAATTAAGATTCTAAGCCCTCCATTTTCATACATACACCATCTTACCGCATTGGGAGAATTCGACTCCACAATAAAATGAGATGAGTTAAACTGGTTGCAGCTTTGGGTGAGTTTTATGGCTTGATGAGATGATTTCCATGGGAGGGATAGGAGAAGAAAAGACACACACAAACTTTTGGTGATGATCTCGAAGAACCCCACAGATGGCAGCTTGATGAAAAGATGAGTTGAACGAAGCATCTACATTTATATATCATTTAATGAAACAAAAGTTACAAATAACACAACTCAACAACCTAATCACCCCAACTCCCCAAGTTAGAGCTAAAAGGAGGACAAAGCAAAAGTATAAATTGAACAATTCAACTTAGTCATCTTTGTGTTCGTATCATGACCCTTGAAAATCCTTTTAAAGGAGTCAATGAGCAATATTAATAATGTCAGGAAGAAATTTAGTAAGTTTGGAGGGAAATCATATGTAAGCTCTTTTCTTTTGGACTGAATTGAACTGAACTGAATTGAATTTGTATAAAATGAACTGAAATGAAATAAACTGAATTGAAATGAATGAAAACTGTGAGAGGAAACTAACTGAACTGAACTGAAATAAACTGAATTGAAATGAATGTATCTGAACTGAAATGAACTGAATTAATTTTTTATTAATTCAGTAAAAAAGAACAGAGCCGTAATTGCTTCTTTAATAAAAAATGTATACTTGTTTTTAAGATCATACAACTTTATTACAATCGCAATTCAAAAATTAACTAATACGATTGCATTGCTACTTTATTTATTTATTTATTTATTTTTATTTTTTTTGACATCGAGAAAACGTACATTGAATAAAAAACGGAGTACAACCTATTGCTAATACAACCACACAGAAAACAAAAGAAAACCTAATGGAGCTTTATGAGCTCTTACATGCCCTAAAAAGCAGAAATAAGCAAAGCTGATAAAAAGTCGCCTATTAAGTAGCGCGCTGCTGGTCGATGAATGCGCTGGTGGAGGCAAAACTCTGATGATTGATGGATGTGCTAGGAGAAGCAAATGTCGATCACGATCTGGACAATGAACCAAAGGCAAGATTTGCATCTCGCCGCTTGAGCAATCCCAACGAACTTTTGACGTGTGGGATTCTTGGCTCATGACCTGTGGGAGAGTCACATTCCTATGTGACTCATGACTCTCTTTCGAGAGTATGTCATGTTTCCCCATAAGGGAGGAGAAATTGGGCGTGTTGAAATCCACCAGATGAGACTGGGGTGCCGCCTGCAGATTTGATTTTTTCAAGGCAAAGACCAGTAAGATCATTGCCAAGCGGAAAAGAGAGCTAAACACGGTGAGCTCTCGATAACACCTCCGGTGTATGAAACCGGAAATTACAAAGTCCAACCATGAGTAACGAACATCGCCTCGACCAGAATCACACTTCTCATCCATCTGATGTACCCGTTCTTTTAACAAACAATTTAAAGAAACTATAGTGTTTCCTACTACAATCTTACACCTCCATCCCTGATTCACCTGGCAAACAGATTTTAAAAGCCAGAACCAACAACAGACTATATCCTTAACAACTCGGACGAGCCAACTTATACCAATTATTGGACAACTAACCATACTTACTGAGAAGAAAACCACCAAATTGAGAACTAACATAGCTAGGGGGAAGGGGAAAGGGAAGCCCTACAACAGGGGGGAGGGGAAGGGGATGCCCGAACAAAATTAACCAACAACGGGGAGAGGAGATTCTACTAAAAACTCGAACAGGGGAGGTGGTGATGACTCGACTGAACCATTCGAACATGGGAGGGGAAAGGGGAGGGGAAGCCAGTCTAACTAAAACAGGGGGGGGAAGGGGAAGCCCGACGAAGGAACAGGGAATGTGGACAGGACACACAACAAACCTAGCTTAACCACCAGCGACAAAAACAAAAAACACGGGGAGGGGGAGGGGAGGCCACGCCGACACTAGCATGAACCACGAACACCAAAGGGGGAGGGGGATGGGAGGCGAAACAGACGAAATACGAACCCAACAAATGAAAACTAGGGGAGGGGGAAGGAACCATGACCGACGCCGAGTGTGGACGACGAACAGGGGATGGGGCAGGGTGGACGACGAGCAGCGGCAGAGCGGCAGACGAACATCGGAACCACAAAAACCAAAAAAAGGAAAGACAACGAAAATAGAAAGAGAAACGGGAGGGCTCGACTGCTGAGGAGCCCGAGGTGGCTCACACGACAGTCATATAACACCCCCACGACCCCTCCTTATATATATACTAGGAGAAATTATGGGAGTTGTTACGCCACGCATGATAATACGTAAGGCTATTCAGAGAATACAGCGGAAGTCTTTTAAATTAATCCTGGAAATACTTTAATACAACGGAAATAAGAAAGTATGTAAATGAGTTACAAACTCGGAAACTATCCCATAACAGTCCCGTTTTCAAAACAAGTCAAACCTTGACCCCAATGGTCAAGTAAAGTCAAACATACAATTCAAAATAACTTAAATATATAGGAAAGTAATCGTGTACTATAATTCCCATCCGGATGCTTATGATTTCCATGCACATCAAGAACTTGTACTGAAACTTCTCCTCTAAGCTCGCTCGCCAAATGGGTCATCACGGGGTCGTTGAGGAAAAACAACAACCAAAAGAAGACAAAGAAACACATACATCGGCAACGCCGAGTACATAACACTACTAAACTAATGCAAATAATGATGCATGCAATCCTCAAACAACTTCGGCTTGCTCTTCTTGTGACACTATATGCGACAAGCACATGATCGAACTTACTAAATACTTTCTTTTATTATTATTTGGCAATGAACGGGCACCGTCATCCTCTTGGAATCATACGGGCTCCTATTTCTTGTGTAAGAGATCCCACACCTCTTACTAAAGTTCCATGAACTTTAAATAACTTGACTCGAGAAATTAAGCTTGTTAGTAATGAAAGAGGGTGAGAGTGAGCCTCTAGACTCAACATCTCGAAATACCGAATACGAGTGACGCCTAGTCCACTCAAGATCTTGATAATTGGAATTCCATAAACTTGCTTGATAAAATAAAAGCATTAGCATCGTCATGCTAAGCTTTATGCAGGAGTGTAGTTTCACACTAACTCCCCCCTTATGTTCAATACTCATGGGGGATCCATCCCAAGAGTTTTATTGCCAAATTCCATTATGTGAGACACAATCACAATCATAATACATCTAGCAAATAAATTAATTTCTTATCTTTCTTTAACAGGTGAATGCAACAAATACCATAAATAACTCGATTCTAAATTCTTTGAGACCTTGCTCATCTTATCACTTTAATGACTCCATGAGTCCTTTCTTACTTTCTTAAGGATCCATGATCCAATCAATTGAGTCCTTGCTCAATGATTCAAATACTCGTGAGACCTTGCTCAATAACTTTAAAACCTGTGAGACCTAGCTCAACAATATATATAACTTCTATTGAGACCTTGCTCAATAAAACATATAACTGCTAATGAGACCTTGCTCAATAAAACATATAACTGTTAATGAGACCTTGCTCAATAAAACATATAACTGCTAATGAGACCTTGCTCAATAAAACATATAACTTCTGATGAGACCTTGCTCAATAAAACATATAACTTCTGATGAGACCTTGCTCAATAAAATATTCTCATGCAAGCCCTAGCTTCAAGAATAACATTGAATAACTTTAATCATGCTCAAAAGCAATAATCATCAATCACATGCTTTTCAAATATAGGAATAACTCAAAAGTTCCATTCCTAATCTCCTTTCTAAGTTCTCAACATGTACTCAAACAATTATAAGGCATAAGCCTCTCCTTACTCCTCATGCTCAATAAATAACCTTTAAACACTAAAGTCAAAGGTCAAGTGTATGTACCTTGATAACACACAAAATCAACAATTCAAAGGTTTCACTTGCTTTTACTATGCTTGAAACCTATCAAGAACAAAGTACTATCAATTAGTACTTACCAATAACAATTCAAGGCTACTAATAAATAAAAATCAGCACTTTTAAAATACTAATAAAGCTGATTTTTTTTCTTTAAAAATACTTTAAAACTATTTTTCAGTCATAAACTTGAAAACCTTTACTAGTAGGCAAAACCCACTATAAACTAATACTTAAACTTCATAAAAATCAATAATTTGTTACATAATTACTGCTGTAAATTAATAAATAAATAATTTCAGAAATTTTTTTTTTTTTTTTTTTTTTTTTTTTTTTTTTTTTTACTTGTGGTTCGAAAACCACAAAAATCAGAAAAAACAACAAACCTAGGCAAGACCACCGGCCACCACCACCGCCGGCCAAGAAGATCGCGGCAGGCCACCCACCTGCCAAGCACGGGCAGTGGCTCAGCCGGCTGCCGCGGGGGCGTGGCCCGGGCCGCCAAGCCCACGCAGCCACCCGCCGGCACCACCACGTGGTGGCCGAAAAAAACGCAGGGGAGAAAGAAAATAAGGAAGAAACCCCCCAAAATTCAGAAAAACTATCTACCTTCTTGCTTCCCTTTGATTATTTGCAAGATCTTCCTACTATTTTCAAAATAAAACTAGATTAAAGCTTGAAGATTTGAAGAAAAATGACTTGAAGAACTTGAAGAAAAGTTGAGGAAGTACTAGAGTTAAGAGAGGAAGAAGAACTAAAGTTGAGAGAGGAAGAAGGAGTACTTACTCCTTTGGTGAGGAAAGAAAAAAAACTGGTGAAGAAGGATGGCAAAGTTAGGGTTCTTCTTTTTTTTTTTTTTTTTTTTTTTTTTTTTTGTTGAGGTAGTCTTTGTGGGTAAAAGACTAAAATGCCCTTACTAATCAAATTACCGAAATGCATTTGATGATAAAATTGCGAAACTAATCTTCCTACTAATATTACTAAAATACTTTCCTCAAAAGACTAAAATACTTCTCTGTGAAAATACTCAGATACTCTTTTGGTAAAAATGACCAAAATACCCTTTTGCTCTGAAATACTGAAATTAAATAGCTTTAATACTTCAAAAATGATTAAAACTATTTAATTAAATAACTTAAAAATATGGGGGATTACGGTCTACCCCCTTAAAAGAAGTTTCGTCCCGAAACTTAAACAAAACCTCCTCTCTTCTCCAAGCTTTCGGCTCGAAAAACTTATTAGCTTTACGCCCTAATATAGTTCTTTCTTAAGAAGTAGCCAAAAAATACGCTACTAAGTAAAACAAGTAGCCAAATAATACGCTCTTGAATAAAACTTTTGCCTTGAATGTTTAAACTATGAAATGCTTACTTTGCTTGAAAAAGTTTTCCTTGAAAAATCGTGCACAAATGCAACAAATTCTTACTAATTTCTAGCAAAATGCGCAGATTTCTAGCAATGTGCGCAAATTTCTAGCAACATGCGCAATTTTCAAGCAAAGTGCGCGCACGCACTCTACCCCCTTAAAGGAGTTACGTCCCGGAACTCAACTCACCTAGTCGAAGAGCTCGGGATACTTCTTTCTCATCTCATCTTGACCTCCCGGGTAGCCTCTTGGTCTATTGGTTAGACCACAAAACCTTGAGTATCCTTATATCTTTATTTCTTGTACTCCTCACCTTAGAGTCCAAAATCTTCACCGGTCTCTCTTCAAAAGAAAGCGTCTCATCCACTTCTATAATCTCGGGATCTAACACATGAGACTTATCAGGTACATACCTCTTTAGTTGGGATACATGGAACACATTATGCACCTTTCCCAAGTTATTCGGCAAATCCAAACGATAAGCTAATCTTCCAATTCTTTCAATAATGTCATAGGGACCTATAAACTTCGGGCTAAGCTTTCCTTTTTGCCCAAAACGCATCACCCCTTTCACGGGTGACACCTTCAATAAGACTTTCTCGCCTAGTTGATACTCACTATCTCTTCTATTTCGATCGCATAAGCCTTTTGACGATCCTGGGCCACCCTCATCTTTTCACGGATATATCTCACTTGATTCACGGTATCCTCAATCATTTGTGGACCCAAGGTAACCGTCTCGCTAATATCATTCCAAAGCCAATGGGTGCGACATTTCCGACCATATAGAGCTTCGAAAGGAGACATCTTAATGCTAGAATGGTAACTATTATTGTATGAGAATTCTATTAAAGCCAACATCTCATCCCAAGTCTTAGGATAATCTAAGGCACACGCTCTCAACATGTCCTCGAGAGTCGAATGGTTCTCTCCGGATTGACCATCGGTTCTTTGGATGAAAAGCCGTACTCTTAAGCACATCGGTCCCAAAAGCTTTCGTAATGCTTCCCAAAAATGAGATAAGAATCTTGAATCCCTATCGACACAATAGTGGAAGGAACTCCATGATGCCTCACCACTTGGTCCACATATACTTTACCACACTGTTCCATCGACCAATTGTCTTTCATCGGAACAAATTTTGCTACTTTAGTGAGTCTATCTACAATCACCCACACTTTGGTGAATCCTTTCGCTTGTCTTAGGAAGACCTACAACGAAATCCATTGCTATATCATCCCACTTCCACTCGGGCACCGGTAACGGTTGAATCGTTCCTTGAGGTCTCTTGTGTTCACTCTTCACCTTTTGGCAAGTCAAACACCTAGCAACAAATTCAGCTACTTCTCTCTTCATATTGTTCCACCGTAACATCGCCTTCAAGTCCTTATACAATTTATCCCCTCCGGGGTGGATAGAATAAGTCGTGTTGTGCCCTTCTTTCAGCACTTTCTCTTTCAACTCGGTGCAACTCGACGGTATACACCACCTTCCATTGAATCGGACACTTCCATCATTATGGATGCTAAACTCCTTTGTCTTCTTTTCCTCGATTAGCTTCTTTATCTTTTCAATTTCCTCATTCCCTTCTTGAGCCTTTAAAATTTCTTCATTCAATGTTGACTGGATTGAAATGGCATTTAAGCATGCGTCCACTCCACCACTCCCAACAACTTCAATGTTGAGCTTCCTAAACTCATCACACAACTTATCGGAAAGTACCAAAGTACTTAAACTATGGCTAGACTTACGACTTAACGCATCGGCAACGACGTTTGCCTTTCCTTCATGGTATAAGATCTCAATATCGTAGTCATTAACCAACTCCAACCATCTTCTCTGCCTCATATTCAAATCTTTTTGAGTATACAAATACTTCAGACTCTTGTGATCCGTGTACAACTTCACCTTCACTCCATACAAGTAGTGTCGCCAAATCTTCAAAGCAAACACTATTGCGGCTAACTCTAGATCATGGGTTGGGTAATTCACTTCGTACGGTTTCAATTGCCTAGAAGCGTAGGCTATAACCTTTCGGTTTTGCATCAACACACACCCTAAACCATTTTTCGAAGCGTCACTATATACCTCCAACTCAGCATTCTCCTCTGGCAACGTCAAGATCGGAGCTGTAGTCAATAACTCCTTAAGCTTCTTAAAGGCTTTCTCACACTCCTCGGTCCATATGAACTTTGTATCCTTCTTCATAAGACTAGTCATTGGTTTAGCTATCCTCGAAAAATCCTTCACAAAACGTCTATAGTAGCCAGCTAGACCCAAGAAACTCCTTATATCAGTAATATTCCTAGGTGTAGGCCATTCGCTTACTGCGGCTATCTTTGACGGATCTACGGAAATTCCCTTCTTTGACACAATGTGGCCAAGAAACGCCACTTCTTCCATCCAAAATTCACACTTCGAGAACTTTGCGTAAAGCTGATGCTCCCTAAGTGTAGATAATACCAATCTCAAGTGCTTTTCATGCTCCTCCTTGTTCTTCGAGTAAATAAGGATATCATCGATGAATACGACTACAAATTTGTCCAAATACTCTCGAAACACTCTATTCATGAGGTCCATAAACATCGCTGGTGCATTGGTTAAACCAAATGGCATCACGGTGAACTCATAGTGACCATACCT
Source organism: Beta lomatogona (assembly GCA_947646795.1). Taxonomy (NCBI): domain Eukaryota; kingdom Viridiplantae; phylum Streptophyta; class Magnoliopsida; order Caryophyllales; family Amaranthaceae; genus Beta; species Beta lomatogona. Next base: position 886,792 of record CANSNZ010000273.1, read on the forward strand.
CGTCCTAAAGGCAGTCTTTGGTATGTCCTTCTCCCCAATTCGCAACTGGTGATACCCTGACCTCAAGTCTATCTTCGAAAATATTTCAGCTCCTCTTAATTGATCGAATAGGTCATCAATCCTCGGTAACGGATACTTATTCTTAATAGTCACCTTGTTAAGGTCTCTATAATCAATACATAGCCTCAAGCTCCCATCCTTCTTCTGTACAAACAAAACAGGCGCTCCCCATGGGGAATAACTAGGTCTAATGTACCCTTTCTCGAGTAATTCCTTTAGTTGCTTATTGAGCTCTTTCATCTCTGCTGGAGCCATTCTATAGGGTGCTTTTGATATAGGGGCAGTTCCAGGAACTAAGTCTATGGTGAATTCTAACTCCCTTTGAGGTGGCATTCCCGGTACATCTTCCGGAAATACGTCTGGAAACTCATTCACCACCTTCACATGTTCTACCTTAAGCTTCTCTTCTTCCAACCTCTGCACACTACACAAGAATAACGAAGCTCCCTTACTCACTTGCTTTACCAAACTTAAGGATGAAATGATCTTAATTCTACCTTCTTGTGGTTTAGTCTTGAAAGTCACCTTTTTCCCGTCCTTATTCCTCAATTTCACTTTTTGTTCTCCACACAGAATCTCGGCTTTATACTCCTTAAGCCAATCCATTCCTAAAATGATCTCCAAATCTTCCAATGGAAACTCTATGAGGTTGGTTTCAAAGTCTACATCTGCAATTCTCACAAGGACGTTCTCATATATTCTTGAGCAAGTTACTACTTCCCCAGATGGTAACATAATAGGAATTTCAACATCCCTAGGGTTTTTTAAGCCATATTTTGAAACAACTAACTTTGAAACAAATGAACGCTCGGCTCCTGAATCAAATAAAGCTTTAGCATAAATGGAATTTATAGAAACATTACCCGTAACTACGTCCTTAGACGTCTCAGCTTCTGTAGCACTTATGACATTCAATCTTGCCACTGCAGGCACACTAGGGCCAGCTCCACTCGGAAAGGTCTTATTGCTCCCATTTTGCTTGTTCCCACCTTGATAGTTGTTACCTCCTGAACGGTTTCGATTTCCCTGACCAAACTGGTTCCCGCTCTTACCCTTGTCAGTCTTCAACTCAGGGTTCTTGGAAAAGCACTCATACTCTCGGTGACCCAATTTGTGGCAGTAGTTACACTCCACTAGCTTTCCTTCACAATCCTTTCCAGGATGATTGTAGGGGCACTTCTTGCAGAAATACACGCGTTCATCTCCTTTCCTTCCCTTATTAGGACCATTTCCACCCTTCTGTTGTTGATACTGGCCCCCATTCCTTTGGCCATTAAATTGTCCTCCTTGGTGAGAGTTATATTGAGGCTTGAACTTCTTGTCGTTCCTCTGGAAATTCTGATTAGGGTTATCCTTTCTCTTGTTGTTTGAGCTTTCAATTCCAGCTTGTTTCAAATAGGAACCTAAATGAGCAGCTCTATCATACACTTCCTCTAAGGTCCTGAAAGTTGAACCTCCTAGCCCAAGCTTTACCTCAAGATTAAGTCCAGTCTCAAACCTAATAGCCTTTCTCTCCTCAGTAGGTACTAACTCTGGAGCAAATTTCATCAGTCCTACAAACTTCTCGTAGTACTGCTCCACAGTCATGTCACCTTGCTTCAACTCATCAAATTCACTGGCCTTTTGCCTCCTCAAGAAATTGGGATAAAATTTCTCTTTCAAAGCTCCTCCAAAAGCCTTCCAATCAAAGTCAGGCCTTGCCATTAACGTCTCCTTATGTTGCGACCACCAAAAATCGGCTTCCTCCTTGAGGTAGTACGCGGCTATAGCTACCTTCCTATTATCTGGACATTGGATAGCATCGAATAACTTCTCAAAATCCCTAAACCAATTCTCAAGCTTGTCAGGATCCCCTTTCCCATCATAAGAAGGCGGTTTACTATCACTAACCCTCTTAAACCAATCAACAGACTTCTTTTTCGAAGGGACTCTCCTAGCTAAATTCGTAGTCACTCGGACCAAATTCCTCAGCTGAGCATCAACTCTGTCTTTTCTATCAGCCATTGATGCCCCCAAAGAAAAAAATTCGACTTAAAAATCGCTTATTGGACCCCAATATAGATCAAAACTACTAAGCAAATGCCATTCTGACATTGAATTCTCAATTTCCTCTCTAAGGGGCTTTATACTAACTCTCTTATTAGAGTAGTAGCTCAAAACAAATCTAGCACTAATTTGTAGTCATACTACACCTTTTAGTCAAAAGCGGAATCTATGCAAGTAGAAAATGCCAATCACGTTGCAATCAAACACTTAGTCACATAAAACACATCACAAATGTTACTAGACCTTAGAACACTTACTAATCTAAACACTTAGTGACTAATGCGATCCAAGTGTGCATATGCATATGCAATTCCCTTCCCTTTTGCAATTCAACTTTGAAATACTTTTAAGTTCGAAAACTTTTGTAAAATAAAGGTAATATAACCTTTGGAGCTCTGATACCACTTTATAACACCCCCACGACCCCTCCTTATATATATACTAGGAGAAATTATGGGAGTTGTTACGCCACGCATGATAATACGTAAGGCTATTCAGAGAATACAGCGGAAGTCTTTTAAATTAATCCTGGAAATACTTTAATACAACGGAAATAAGAAAGTATGTAAATGAGTTACAAACTCGGAAACTATCCCATAACAGTCCCGTTTTCAAAACAAGTCAAACCTTGACCCCAATGGTCAAGTAAAGTCAAACATACAATTCAAAATAACTTAAATATATAGGAAAGTAATCGTGTACTATAATTCCCATCCGGATGCTTATGATTTCCATGCACATCAAGAACTTGTACCTGAAACTTCTCCTCTAAGCTCTGCTCGCCAAATGGGTCATCACAGGGTCGTTGAGGAAAAACAACAACCAAAAGAAGACAAAGAAACACATACATCAACGCCGAGTACATAACACTACTAAACTAATGCAAATAATGATGCATGCAATCCTCAAACAACTTCGGCTTGCTCTTCTTGTGACACTATATGCGACAAGCACATGACTGAACTTACTAAATACTTTCTTTTATTATTATTTGGCAATGAACGGGCACCGTCATCCTCTTGGAATCATACGGGCTCCTATTTCTTGTGTAAGAGATCCCACACCTCTTACTAAAGTTCCATGAACTTTAAATAACTTGACTCGAGAAATTAAGCTTGTTAGTAATGAAAGAGGGTGAGAGTGAGCCTCTAGACTCAACATCTCAGAAATACTGAATACGAGTGACGCCTAGTCCACTCAAGATCTTGATAATTGGAATTCCATAAACTTGCTTGATAAAATAAAAGCATTAGCATCGTCATGCTAAGCTTTATGCGGGAGTGTAGTTTCACACTAACTCCCCCTTATGTTCAATACTCATGGGGATCCATCCCAAGAGTTTTATTGCCAAATTCCATTATGTGAGACACAATCACAATCATAATACATCTAGCAAATAAATTAATTTCTTATCTTTCTTTAACAGGTGAATGCAACAAATACCATAAATAACTCGATTCTAAATTCTTTGAGACCTTGCTCATCTTATCACTTTAATGACTCCATGAGTCCTTTCTTACTTTCTTAAGGATCCATGATCCAATCAATTGAGTCCTTGCTCAATGATTCAAATACTCGTGAGACCTTGCTCAATAACTTTAAAACTTGTGAGACCTAGCTCAACAATATATATAACTTCTATTGAGACCTTGCTCAATAAAACATATAATCGCTAATGAGACCTTGCTCAATAAAACATATAAGCGTTAATGAGACCTTGCTTCAATAAAACATATAAGCGCTAATGAGACCTTGCTCAATAAAACATATAACTTCGATGAGACCTTGCTCAATAAAACATATAACTTCTGATGAGACCTTGCTCAATAAAATATTCTCATGCAAGCCCTAGCTTCAAGAATAACATTGAATAACTTTAATCATGCTCAAAAGCAATAATCATCAATCACATGCTTTTCAAATATAGGAATAACTCAAAAGTTCCATTCCTAATCTCCTTTCTAAGTTCTCAACATGTACTCAAACAATTATAAGGCATAAGCCTCTCCTTACTCCTCATGCTCAATAAATAACCTTTAAACACTAAAGTCAAAGGTCAAGTGTATGTACCTTGATAACACACAAAATCAACAATTCAAAGGTTTCACTTGCTTTTACTATGCTTGAAACCTATCAAGAACAAAGTACTATCAATTAGTACTTACCAATAACAATTCAAGGCTACTAATAAATAAAAATCAGCACTTTTAAAATACTAATAAAGCTGATTTTTTTTTCTTTAAAAATACTTTAAAACTATTTTTCGGTCATAAACTTGAAAACCTTTACTAGTAGGCAAAACCCACTATAAACTAATACTTAAACTTCATAAAAATCAATAATTTGTTACATAATTACTGCTGTAAATTAATAAATAAATGATTTCAGATTTTTTTTTTTTTTTTTTTTTTTTTTTTTTTTACTTGTGGTTCGAAAACCACAAAAATCGAAAAAACAACAAACCAAGCAAGACCACCGGCCAACACCACCGCCGGCCAAGAAGATTGCCGGCGGCTGCCACCACCCCGGCACGGCGGTGGCCGGCTGCTGCCCCGCGTGGCCCAGCGTGGCCCAGCGCTGCCAAGCCCACGCAGCCACCCGCCGGCACCACCACGTGGTGGCCGGAAAAAAAAAACGCGGGGGAGAAAGAAAATAAGGAAGAAACCCCCCAAAATTCGGAAAAACTATCTACCTTCTTGCTTCCCTTTGATTATTTGCAAGATCTTCCTACTATTTTCAAAATAAAACTAGATTAAAGCTTGAAGATTTGAAGAAAAATGACTTGAAGAACTTGAAGAAAAGTTGAGGAAGTACTAGAGTTAAGAGAGGAAGAAGAACTAAAGTTGAGAGAGGAAGAAGGAGTACTTACTCCTTTGGTGAGGAAAGAAAAAAAACTGGTGAAGAAGGATGGCAAAGTTAGGGTTCTTCTCTTTTTTTTTTTTTTTTTTTTGTTGAGGTAGTCTTTGTGGGTAAAAGACTAAAATGCCCTTACTAATCAAATTACCGAAATGCATTTGATGATAAAATTGCGAAACTAATCTTCCTACTAATATTACTAAAATACTTTCCTCAAAAGACTAAAATACTTCTCTGTGAAAATACTCAGATACTCTTTTGGTAAAAATGACCAAAATACCCTTTTGCTCTGAAATACTGAAATTAAATAGCTTTAATACTTCAAAAATGATTAAAACTATTTAATTAAATAACTTAAAAATATGGGGGATTACAAGTCAAGCCCTCGAGGTTGAAAGGTTTGCGGCGGGGATTAGGTAGGGTTTGCTGCAGAGAGAACTGTCTAGAGAGAGAAAGAATTGTTGTTTTGAAGACAAATGCATTGCTACTTTAAGCTTGCATAAAAAAGTGCATTGAGAATTCGAAGTTAACACATGTTGCAAAATGCAAAAGTTTGGTAAGTGGACAAATAACTTTTACAAAATAATAATATTATAGACAAAAGTTGATCATTGCCTCATATGTCTTGAGCAAGAGAAATAATAAAACACTAATTGATAATGGGCAGCTTGTCCACTATTAGCCACATTTTTTTTCAAAAAAATACTACCTCTGCTTTTTTTGAATTTTTTTCCTTGAATAATGCAAAATGGGGTTTTAATTCCCGAAATATGTTGAAAGGGAAATTAATTCCCTGCGTACCGTCCACGTAGGACGGCACGCGAGAAAATGTTTTTTTTTTTTTTAATCCCAGGTAAACCGCTACTTCAAGTAGCGGTTTATTTAAATTAAACCGCTACTTCAAGTAGCGGTTTATGCATGTAAACCGCTACTTGAAGTAGCGGTTTATGCATATAAACCGCTACTTCAAGTAGCGGTTTATGTGGTCAACACCTTCCACACTCACACTCTATAGTATGTAAACCGCTACTTGAGATAGCGGTTTATGAGAAAAAAAAAGACCTCTCATCGTTGCTTCCCCATAACTGGCCCAAATGCCAGAAACATAAAAAAAAAAAGCTTTCCAACCTGCAATTTCAACACCAAATTCCATCCAAGTCCATACAAAGTCTATGCACACATCAATCACCAAACACCAAGTTCATCCACATTCACATTTATCCAATAAGTAAGATTAAGAAAATATGTCAATCACAAACAAAGTTTAATATTTAACAAAGTTTAATATTTAACATAGTGTTAACGAACTATACAAACAACAAATGAAAGTGCTAAGACCCCCTCTTCTTCTTTTGTGAAGGTCTAGATGAACTAGGTGTGGTCTCACTAGACTCTGCAATGGCATGAAGAGAAGATGGAGTGGTGGCAGAACGGCGTCGGTAGGTCCTCTGACAGACTGGAGGCGAAAGCAAAGTTGCTGTGGTAGATGTATGGGCAGCAGACATAGAAGGTGTAGAAGTCGAAGTATGTACAGCAGAGGTAGGCACGCCCTGTAAGATGTGGCCATGTCCAGCTCGGCTATCTGCATCAATACACAGTCCCCTCATGGTCTGCAATGTCTGTGCAAACAAGCGGCGCCCCATATCTCGGAGGCAATGACTCGGCAGCCTCTAGTACAGGTCTGCACCTATGAGCAACATCGGATAAAGTATGTGCTCGCATAGAAAGAAAAATACATATTATATAGTCGGATAAATAAATAAAAGTATAACTACAAATCATGGCACTTACCAAGTACTACATCTGCAGACGCAGCCGATAATGTGTAGAAGGAGGTCGCCTCAATGGATGCGTCATGCGTAACCTCGTGATGCGACGATACCACACCATATACTCCTCAATGGCATGAGTACGACCCAGTAAACGGAGTGCCCCGAACAACACGTCTCTCTCGCGCTCATCCCAACTGCGCTATGTAAGGGCGATGTCCGAGCGGATAATTCTTGTTCTTCGACCTCCGATCTATGCCATGAAGGGCTGTGCTTGTATCACAAGGTGCTTGGAATCCTCTGCTCGAAGCCAAACCGGCGTATAACTCGATCGGGACAATGAAACTCCACAATGTCGAAACAAATAAGTAGAGCCAATGTGCGCCATACATGTCGATCACTCGACATATAGCAGTGCAACAACTCTAGTCTCGCATCGGTATATGGCTGCCAAGTCATCTACAAATAAAGAATGTTGCAAATATTAGACACGTGAGAGATGTCTACCAATGTATATAAGTTAGGCATGTGAGACTCTATGTACCTGCTCGTCCGTCTGATGGTCAAGTGCATCCCTGTAGTAAGATAGCCCACTTGCTAAGTGGGACCTACTAAGGTGTACCCGAAGCCAACTGAAAAGAAATACACATTAATATCCTTCTGAAAAATGAAACTAAATAATGTCAACAAATGTGAGACACCGCATATTACTCTGACAGCTAAGGGGTCAACCCGGAACATCTTTGGGAGCCTAAAATAGGAACGACATCGTCAAACGTGGAGGTGGGTCCCGCAACCTCGAAATCCGAGGTCTGCCGATGTGTACGTGCTCCCATGCCCAAAGCCGTAACAACAACACGGGACCACCTAACTCCCTGGCACGCCTCTGAGATGCCCGACATAGCTGTCGATATAAGTATGCAAGGGTGGCACTACCCCAGCTATATGTCCCTGCTACGTCGAGATCTGCCAAAAGTGGAAGATAAAGCACCTGTACTGTATCTCCACTCTTGTCAGCAAAAAGAATGGACCCCATCAAAACAAGAATATAAGCCCGTGCGAATCGCTTTATCTTGTCACCTCATCAAGCATCGTTCAAAGAACAAGAAAAAATGAAGCCGAAGCCATGTCAACCTCAAAGACGAACCCTGGAGAACTTTGGGCTCGTTCTCCGGGGTGGTGGGCCATACCCCTAATAACTCGTGCACAACTGCAGCCCAATTACCCTCGCCGCTACCAATAACAGGTGGTCCGTGCACTCTCGGTCCAAGGAGAACAGCTGACATCTCCTAAAGTAATCGTCGCCTCCCCAACGGTCAAATGGAAGGTATGGGTCTCCTGCCTCCATCGCTCCACTAATGCCGTAAGAAGTGGTCGATCAAGCTCCAAACCTCCCCTACCAAACGATGTATGCCAAGAAAACCAAGACGCTCAACATACCGAAGAACTCTATCGTGAACCTCCCAGTCATGAGTGAGACTATGATGATGCAACCGACACGATAATACCGTGTCCGCTACTCCCCTCCAGGCATCCTCACTCCGATGCTTATCCTGGAGGGTGAGAACGCTGCGATCAGTGGGGCCGGGATAGATGGACTGCACCATCAGACCTGAGGAAAAAAACAAACAAACAGGTAAGTAACACATTCTTGGACTATGATAAGAATATAAATTTATGAGAGTTAATAAAAATTAGATTTACCCAGATGTTCCTTCATCATTCTTATTAGGACATCTTTGCTTATTGTGTCCCGAAGCCTTACAAATGCTACATCTATATTTCTTAGGGCCTATCACCTGCATCCATTTCATTTCGTATTCGAGTGGACCTTGGACGTCCAGCTCCACGCTTTAGCCCCTCATCGCCTATAATTCTCGGACCATAATATGGAGAACAATTATGCATATCGGGCAATGAGCTTGAAAAAGGACATATAAGTAGATCGATACTCGGTAGTCATAAAAGAAGCGTCCACAAAACCACTATATGACAAACTCCGGTATCGACGGACCGCAAGGACATGAGAACACGGCGAACTTGTATATTAGGAGTTTCTCACATGTACATGTCTTCGCATTAAGTTCACCGTGTATTTCTTTCCACCTTTCCCTGCAATACGGTTTCCACGTCCAGTAGTGACCTCAAATAGCCCTCGTTCATAGTCAAACACAATCACCTCATGAGCACTTGCCTTCTCCATGTTTTTTTCAATGATGGTAGTCGCCTTTGGACTATAATCATGGCCTTCCTCAAGTCTTTTTCTACCCAATTCTCTCCTTGTAGCAAAATATGAATTGACACGATAAAAAGTCATTCTTACCAAAGCAGTGATCGGAAGACATCTTGCCCTTTTTTAGGACGCCATTAAACACTTGAGACATGTTCGTGGTTTGCACACCATATATACATCCACCATCATGATGAAGAGACCATAGATGAAGGGGAATGTCCAATGATATCTAGTTGCCTCGACATTAATGGAGCCAATACGATCCATATAGTACAAAAACTTCCTCTTCGCCTAGCATATGCAGCTTTTCCGAAAAAGATTCTTGATGGCAGCATTCTTATACTTAGTATTCAAGTTCGAAGCAAGATGTCGCACACAAAATCGGTGATGGGCATATGGCTCTTCCCATCCACTTTGAGGCTCGTTCATAGCTGCAAGGATACCCCCAAAGACGATCGAGAGATGACACACAAATCCTTTCTATCTGTGACAGAACGTCTAATGCAAGCTAAAAACCAAGACCAGTCCTCCGTGCTTTCTTCCTTCACAACAGCAAAGGCAAGTGGGAATAGCTGGAAATTAGCATCTGTTCCCATAGCAATCAATAATTTGCCTTTGTATTTCCCGCATACAAGTGAGTACCATCTATAGTGATAAGAGGTCGACAATGACGGAATCCGGTAATAGAGGGTTTAAAGGCCCGGAAGACACTCTTAAAGATGTTCGTACTAGGATCTTGTGTTGGGATCGTCTTCCAATAAACGACGGTGCCTCGATTGGACTCTTTCAAGGCTTGCAAGTACCTAGGTAACTCTTGATAAGACTTCTCCCAATCACCAAAAATATTTGTTATTACCTTTTGTTTGGCTAACCAAGCTCTCTTGTATGTTATTGAAAATTGATATTGGTTCTTCACAAAAGTCAAGATGGACTGAACTTTGAATGAAGGATCAGTCCTAATGAAATCCTCGATAAGATCAGCAACGAAATCCGATGAAATGAGAGGATGGTCTCCACATGTTATGTCTCCCAAACAATTGCTTGCATGTGGACCACCATATCGTACAATTTTGAATGAGTACGACTTAGTCATGATTGCACGCAACCTCCAAGGACAAGTGACACACTTCCTTTCGGGCACATTTAATGACATACTTTGTGGGCTCGACTCTAACACCCGAAACATCTGGTTTCTAGAGATCGACCAGGGCTTTCACAAAATTCTTTAATTGCTGCAATGAGGCAAACTCTTGTCCTATCTCAAATTCGGAACCCACAGTCAATGAACCAGGTGCATTTCCAAGTCATCCATGCATCTATTAACCTTTGATCAACTTCGTCAATTTCCGAGCCAATCTTGTGAAGGAACACCAGACTTTATTGCATTGTCAGCTGTTTCCCTTGCATCATCGTCCTCCTCCCTATCAGAATCCACATGCTCCTCCTCATTTCCCAAAAAATCAACATCATTTCGATGTAGAGTATCAAGATGGAATGTGGACGGTATGTGGGGAGACGAAGCAGGAGAACTGAACTCATTCATGTGCTCATTGACATAATGTGGGTCTGACAACATGCTAGTAAATGATTCAAATTGCATGCTAGGAGCTGATGCCGGTACCTCCATGCTATCCCTAAAGTCCATTGTAGGTACATAACCCACATTACTTTGGAGATTTATCTTCTTGGGAACTTGTTCAATGTACACCTCCATTGCCATGGCCGACGTTTGTGTCACTGATAGCCACATAGCACTTAGTGACTCGTCATCCTCTAGTGCAATTGGCACATATTTCCCCGGCATCGGATATCTCATAAACAATTTCAGTTCCACATACATACGATCACATCCAACAACGTCATATACTTTATTAAGAATCTCTTGAAACATCATACCAGAATTGATGAACAAAAACTTTTTCCTTCCACCTCTATACACAATATCAACGTCATTTTGAGATAGTTCACCATTCCAATAAAGGTATAAAGGATATTTAGGTTGTTCCATATTCTACATACAAAAAACATAATGTTAAAGTTATTCTTATTCTACACATTCAAACAATATGAACACCATTCTTCACCTATACTAGTAGCATTTGCAACCTAAACACAACAATTCATGCAAAATCAACCATCACAAAATGCTCAACACCATTTTTAACCAACCAATATAACCAATAAATCACCTTCCAATTCATGCAAAATCAACCATCACAAAACGATAAATTATGCAAAATACTAAATTATACTAATCAAACCAAACAATTTCCATCTAACAACAGTTACAAAGCTAAAATACATAACAAATATGGCATGCTAAGCAAATTAAATTTTAAAAAAAAAAAAAAAAAGACTACTCACCTGGGCTAATAGACGGTGGCGTGCGGTTGGTGGCGCGGCTGGGCGACGGTGGCGTGCTGTTGGTGGCGAGGCTGGACGACGGTGTGACTCGGCTTTCAGCCGGGCGACGATGGCCTGCTGTTGGTGGCGTGGATGGTAGGCGACGGTGTCGCCGAACACCGCTGTTGGTCGGGCGTGGATGGTAGGCGACGATGGTCGGCTGAGCAACGGTAGTCTTCGACGGTGGTGTGTAGCTCCGGTGGTGTAGCTCCGGTGGTGTAGTGTGGGTTGTGGGCGACACTTAGTAAGAGAGAGAGAGGGAGAAACAATTTGAGAGAAGAATCGTCGAATATGAGAAATTGGGAAAGTTAGGGTCTGATTTGGGGATTATAGTAAACCGCTACTTCAAGTAGCGGTTTCTATTAATGAACCGCTACTTGAAGTAGCGGTTTACTTCGATCAACGCCAACTTGGTCCGGTACCACTAAACCGCTACTTCAAGTAGCGGTTAAACTTATTAACCGCTACTGGGTAGCGGTTTATTTTTATTAACCGCTACTTGAAGTAGCGGTTTATAAAGGTTAACCGCTACTTCAAGTAGCGGTTTTACTTAAGTAAAGAAAAAAAAAAATTCTCGCGTGCCGTCCTACGTGGACGGTACGCAGGGAATTAATTTCCCTTTCAACATATTTCGGGAATTAAAACCCCATTTTGCATTATTCAAGGAAAAAATTCTGCTTTTTTTTACTTGCTACATTTTTCTTAAATGGTTGCTTTTTTTTACTTGCTATATTGTTTCAACTTTCCTTATTAGGAGACTTGGCCCACCAAAAATTAATACTATTATATTTGTTTTTCTCTTTTTCCACAAAAAAAGTAATACTATTATATTTGTTTCTCTCTTTTTCCACCCAAAAGTACTACTTTTTCACCTTTTCCTACCTCATTTATCAAAAATGATGGAAAGGGCATCTCCTAAAAACTAGTGAAAACAACAATGTATCAAGTAAAAAAAAAAAGGAGAGGGAGTAAATGAGAATTCAAAAAGGCAACCTTATATTTTTTCATGTCGAAAGAGTATAACTAATTATAAGAACCTCATTTTATATGTTTCACTCAACTTTCCCCCCAAAGTGCAACCGGTTATTTATAAGAATCTTTGTTTGTCTCCATGTTAATGTGTTTGAGACACTAGTTATATATAAATCATCCCTTATTTATGTGTTTTAATATGCTGGAATTACAAGATTGTCTTTAATAGTAGTCAGACTGCTCACTATCGATTAGTGTTTTATCATATATCAACAGTAACCCAAACTATTGGCCAACAAATCTAATTAACATTTATCTTTGTTTTTTTTGGGACAAGATCAACTATAGAAGTTCATATAAAAATCAATACTCACCAAGTCAAGGGGACAGCACAATTTCAACATTTTCTTTTTGACGGGAACAATCTTGTATTGAAGAAAGGTCAGAGAAAGATAAAGAAAGTTGAATCTTCCCATAAATTTAAGGTTTGTTAATGACTAATTTGACTACTATAAGTTTATAAATATCAATTTTGTAGCTTACACATACTTCAATTTTAGTTGGAATATAATTTTCCAATCATTTGATGAACTACTTAAGTTTTTCTTGAAATTTTGACAACATTTGGAAATTATTAGTTTAAATTACTGCATATTTGTTGTTGAAGGTCATCTTTTAATTCAATTATGGCGTCAATTGTTCAACTACCATCATCATCACAGAAGAAACGTGATTCTCTAGCTACAAGAGAAGGGGATCAACTTATAATTACACCGTTAGGTGCTGGTAATGAAGTTGGTCGGTCTTGTGTTTATATGTCTTACAAGGGGAAGACTGTATTGGTATGTTTTTATAGTGTTTTCGGAATCGAATTTGAATGTGTTTGTTCTGTTTGTTCTTAAGGAAAAATTGACCTGAATAATCACAACTTTCACCAATTTTCTCGAAATAATCCCAACTTTGAATTATTTTAGTATGATCTCAACGTTAAGGGGTAACTTCTCAAAATAATTCGAACTATTAATTTTTAATATATTATAAACCTAAAATAGATTAGTGTATGCAATAAAAATGATAGGTTGGCTTATATTGAGAAGGTCCTCTCAAAAGTTGGATTATTCTGGAAAAATCCAAAGTTGGGATTATTTTGAAAAGACGGGTGAAAGATGGGATCATTCACATTAATTTTTCATTTTCTTAATTCTTGTGGTTTTTTTTTTTTGTGGTACAGTTTGATTGTGGTATTCACCCTGCATATACTGGTATGGCAGCTTTGCCTTACTTTGATGAGATTGATCCTTCAACAATTGATGTTGTCCTGGTTACACAGTATGTTCTGCTTGCCCTTCTTTTTTGTGCTATATGCTTTGTTTCTTTTCGCCATTTCGGAGTATGTGGTGTTTTTGGGTAGGAGGAGGGGAGAAAGAAAATGATTTTAGGCTTGGTTCGCGTTGATGGAAAAATTGTGCTAGTTCTTAGAGGTACTTGCACATATTGAAACCCTCCTCTGATCAATTCGTTGGTGCACCTAAATGAGGAGGTTCTCTGCCAAAATTGCTTGCAACCATCAAACTAGTTTGCATTCTTTTTAACATAGAACTTATTAGTTATTAAAACTTATCTGAACTTATTGAAGTTTATTTTATAAGGTTTTAGAACTTAATAGAACTTTTCAGAACTTATCTAACTTATGAAAACTTATATGAACTTATCTTAACTCATCTGAACTTATTTTCCTCTTAAATAAGTCGGATGAAGTTGAACAGGAAAGGGCAAAGTTGTGTAGCATTGCCCTCTAATATCGACGATATTCTTTTTTGTATGTGTATCGTTCTGATCTTTCTTGCTTTAAGATGCTACATTATTATTATTTTTTTCATTTCAACATTGCTGCTTCATGCCTGCAGCTTTCACTTGGATCATGCTGCATCTCTTCCATATTTCTTAGAAAAGGTTTGTGCGTGTATGAACTATGATAATTTACTCCAGATAGCCCTTTACTAGTATTAATCTACCTTATCTCGACTTATTATCAGACAACATTCAAAGGCAAAGTTTACATGACTCATGCGACTAAAGCTATCTATAGATTACTTTTGTCCGATTATGTCAAAGTCAGCAAAGTGTCAGTTGAAGATATGTTGTTCGACGAGCAAGATATTCTTCGTTCTATGGACAGAATTGAGGTTGGTTTTTCTCCACACTGCAAAGAAATATTATAATTAGGTTTGCTTTTCAAACTTCATATCTGGAAATGGTCCTTATAGAATAGAATTCTTTTTTTGTCCCCAACTTTTTTTGTTTTCTTCTGGGCTATCCATTATGTACATGCTGTTTCATTTTATCATGTATGTACTTAGACATAGATTGCGTAGATTGTGCTACAAGTCATGACTACCAACCCTATCGTTACAACCTACAAGATGATGGTTCATCTCTATATTATTTATTACTACTCTCCTCCACTAAATTCAACTTCACAAAGTTCTCCAAATTGGTGGTTGTTTCAGAAGTTACTAGTCTTGACTAGTTAACAAGCTATTGCTGTAATGAGACATCCATCTTGACCACTCCAGGCTTTATTTGTGGTGGAATCCTTGTTAGTACTCTGTTGCTGTGTACATGATAAACATTTTCCCTCTATTGCAAGAAGCATGTAGATCTCTGTGCAAACATACTTCAGGATGGAGCTGTAAAACAATCATTTTTGAAGCCTATCAATGTAATTTCACTTGTGGAAACTGAATTGGCTTTGCTTTATGGAGTGATGATATCATTGCATGATAATTTCATAATTATATGCTTACCGGACTTTGATTGTTGTTCATGTTGACTTTTTCAAGGCATTATCTTAAATTTCCATGCAGCTTACTTTATATATCGTTATGATGAAATGCAATCTGACACGGTCACCTTTGATGCATGTATTAATCATCATAGGTCATTGATTTTCATCAAACTTTAGAAGTAAATGGAATTCGTTTCTGGTGTTATACTGCTGGCCATGTCCTTGGTGCAGCCATGTTTATGGTGGATATTGCCGGAGTGAGAGTCCTTTATACTGGAGACTTTTCCCGTGAAGAAGACAGACATCTGCGTTCTGCTGAGACTCCTCAGTTCTCTCCTGATATATGTATAATCGAATCCACTTATGGTGTTCAGCTTCATCAACCTAGGCATGTAAGAGAGAAACGCTTCACTGATGTTATTCACTCAACTGTTGTCCAAGGGGGTCGAGTCCTTATTCCAGCATATGCCCTTGGTCGTGCCCAGGAACTATTATTAATCCTTGACGAGTACTGGTCAAATCACCCTGAGCTTCACAACATTCCCATATATTACGCTTCTCCTCTTGCCAAAAGATGCATGGCCGTCTACCAGACCTACATTAATGCTATGAATGACAGGATTCGCAACCAATTTGCAAATTCAAACCCCTTTGACTTTAAGCACATATCTCCACTGAAGAGCATTGAGAATTTCGATGATGTTGGTCCCTCGGTGGTGATGGCAAGCCCTGGTGGGCTTCAGAGTGGGTTGTCTAGACAGCTCTTTGATAAGTGGTGTTCAGACAAGAAAAATTCATGTGTCATTCCTGGGTATGTTGTTGAAGGGACGCTAGCCAAAACCATCATAAACGAACCAAAAGAAGTGACCCTCATGAACGGTCTCACAGCTCCTCTCAACATGCAGGTCCATTACATATCCTTCTCTGCTCACGCTGATTATTCTCAAACAAGTGCTTTCCTTAAGGAGCTTATGCCTCCTAACATTATACTTGTTCATGGAGGGGCTAATGAAATGGGAAGGCTTAAGCAGAAACTGACCAGCTTATTTTCTGACCGCAACACCAACATTATGTCTCCTAAAAACTGCCAGTCTGTTGAAATGTCTTTTAGTTCTGAGAAAATGGCAAAAACCATAGGAAGGCTCGCTGGAAAAACCCCAGAAATTGGTGAATCTGTGAGTGGCTTACTGGTGAAGAAAGGTTTCACTTACCAGATTATGGCCCCAGAAGATCTTCACATATTCTCTCAGCTATGTACAGCTAATGTTAACCAACGGATTACCATTCCTTACTCTGGTGCATTTGGTGTTTTGAAGCATCGATTGAGGCAGATATATGAGAGTGTTGAATCTGGGGTTGATGAAGATTCTGATGTTCCAACTTTACAGGTGCATGGTTCTGTTACTATGAAGCAGGAGTCAGAAAAACATATATCCCTACATTGGGCAGCTGACCCAATAAGTGACATGGTCTCAGACTCAATAGTGGCCATGGTTCTAAATATGAGCAAAGAGATGCCCAAGGTGGTGGTTGAATCAGATTCTGAAAGAACGGAAGAAGAAAATCAGAAGATGGAGAAGGTTGCACATGCACTTCTGGTGTCCCTGTTTGGAGATGTGAAGTTAGGTGAAGACGGGAGGTTGGTGATTACCGTTGACAACAACGTGGCTTATCTTGACAAACAGACTGGTGATGTTGAGAGTGAGAATGAAGGACTCAAGGAAAGAGTAAGAGTAGCATTTCGACGTATCGATAGCGCTGTTAAGCCAATTCCTCTTCCTGCTGCATAACTGACAACTAACTTTGCTGACTATAGCAAGTACAGACCGGGTAGTGTTTTATGGTCAGTCTGTCTGTCTGTAGCTTGTGTTCAATCTTGGCTCTGATCTGGACAGTTAATGTCCATTGTTGTACATTTATCTTTGCCGATGTAGTTTGCTGAACATTTTTGGAGCTTGATGAAGTTGTACAATATATTTTAACAATCCAATTTAGGAAAAGAATTGAGCTACAAAAACTCATGTGAACGATGCTACGTAGCTTTTTACCTGAAAGTGTTTGACTCCATGAAATACATCATAAACGTACAATTTAAAAATAGAAAACGCGTTTTATTAGAGGCTTGTTATAATTGGTAGATATGATTATGTTAGCGATCGTACTGCATATGTTGATCTAAGAGTGTTAAGATCTGACCGCAGGATTAACAAAATACTCTAATTACTCGACCCTCAATCCAAGTGTTGTTGAATTGTATTGTGTTGATTGAATTGGTATAAGCATGGTGGACCGATCGAATGCCCTTGGTTTTAATAATTTGATTTACATCCTTTTTTGATTTAGCTTGCTTTAGTATTAGTTATAATTCATTCATCAATTTTTGTCCTGAAGTAGTTAAGTAATTGAACATCAATCTATATAAATCATCTCCTTGTAGATCGATCTATATTTGCTAAATCTCTGCTAACAACAGACACCGTGCACTTACATTACTATTTTAAAAACATACCATCTTCTTACACGAGAAATCTATGGAGGAGAAGCGGGGCGGTGGAGATGGGACAGGGGGGTATAATATAAAATCCACACCCGTTCCAACCCCCATTGCATGCAGCCGTGCACGATTTTCATTCCCATTTCCGCCCAAGTGCCCACCCCTATCAAACCTAGATCCATCCTCGCTCCAGTTGGGCGGGGATAGGGCGTGACCGCTGATATCCCTACTCGAAGGTGGTGCACAATTTCAACAATTTTTTTTTACGCGCACATTTTTAAATTTTTTGGTTAGAGAAAGCACATTTTTAATATTGAAGAAAGGTTAGAGAAAAACAAAGAATAACAAAAACTAAGAAGTTTGAAACCCTAAAACCCTCCAATCCATTAGAAGCTGCACTCACAGTCTCACACTGTCACACACACACTTACTAACAATTTTCGCTAACCCTCGAGTAATTTTTCCATCTTTCTCCACATCCTACATTCATCAATCCCAATTTTTCTTTACACAATTTCGTATTCTCATTTCTGAATTTGAGAAGCAGATAACAAGAGTCAGAGAAAAGAAATTGAAGAAAGTTGAATCTTTCAAAAAAAATTCAAGGTTTGTTAATGACTAATTTCACTACTATAAGTTTTTAGTATTCAAATTTGTAGCTTACACATACTTCAATTTGAGTTTGAATATAATTTACCAAACATTTGATGAACTACTTAAGTTTTTCTTGAATTCTGACAACATTTGGAGAATGTTTGTTTAAATTATTGCATATTTGTTGTTGAAGGTCATCTTTTGATTCAATTATGGCGTCAATTGTTCAACAACCATCATCATCACAGAAGAAACGTGATTCTCCAGCTACAAGAGAAGGGGATCAACTTATCATTACTCCGTTAGGTGCTGGTAATGAAGTCGGTCGGTCTTGTGTTTATATGTCTTACAAGGGGAAGACTGTGTTGGTATGTTTTATCGTGTTTTCGGAATCGAATTCGAATGTGTGTTTGTTCCGGTTTTATTTAATTCTTGTGGTTTTTTTTTTTGTGTTACAGTTTGATTGTGGTATTCACCCTGCATATTCTGGTATGGCAGCTTTGCCTTACTTTGATGAGATTGATCCTTCAACAATTGATGTTCTCCTGGTTACACAGTATGTTCTGCTTGCCCTTCTTTTTGTGCTATATGCTTTGTTTCTTTTCGCCATTTCGGAGTATGTGGTGTTTTTGGGTAGGAGGAGGGGAGAAAGAAAATAATTTAAGGCTTGGTTCGCGTTGATGGAAAAATTGTGCTAGTTCTTAGAGGTACTTGCACATATTGAATCCCTCTCTGGTCAAATTCATTGGTGCACCTAAATGAGAAGGCTCTCTCCCAAAACTGTAAACCTTGCAACCATCGAACTAGTTATTCTTTCCAACTTAGAACTTAATTAGTTATTAGAACTTATCTAAACTTGTTGAAGTTTATTTTATAAGTTTTTAGAACTTGATGGAACTTTTCAGGACTTATTTAACTTATGAAAACTTATATGAACTTATCTTAACTCATCTGAACTTATTTTCCTCTGAAATAAGTCAGATGAAGTTGAACAGGACAGGGAACTGAGGGCAGTAGTTGTGTAGCATTGCCATCTAATATCGACGATATTCTTTTTTTGTATGTGTGTCGTTCTGATCTTTCTTGCTTTAAGATGCTACATTATTATCTTTCTTTGATCTCAATATTGCTGCTTCATGCCTGCAGCTTTCACTTGGATCATGCTGCATCTCTTCCATATTTCTTAGAAAAGGTTTGTGCGTGTATGAACTATAATAATTTACTCCAGATAGCCCTTTACTAGTATTAATCTACCTTCTTTCGACTTATTATCAGACAACATTCAAAGGCAAAGTTTACATGACTCATGCGACTAAAGCTATCTATAGATTACTTTTGTCCGATTATGTCAAAGTCAGCAAAGTGTCGGTTGAAGATATGTTGTTCGATGAGCAAGATATTCTTCGCTCTATGGACAGAATTGAGGTTGGTTCTTTCTCCACACTGCAAAAGAATATTATAATTAGGTTTGCTTTTCAATCTTCATATCTAGAAATGGTCCTTACAGACTAGAATTTTTTTGGCCCCAACTTTATTCATTTTCTTCTGGGCTATTCATTATGTACATGCTGTTTCATTTGATCATGTATGTACTTAGGCATAGATTGCGTAGATTGTGTCACAAGTCATGACTACCAACCCTATAGTTACAAGTTTACAACCTACAAGATGATGGTTTTTCATAGTACCTTTGGTTGATCGGAAATGATGGCCTAACTTTTGCATCCTGTAAAAGCTATTGTTTCTTAAAGTACTCTTTGGTTGACATGAAAGTGAATTGATGGCTTTTTTATAACTGTCTTTTCTCCTATCAAGGAGACTATACGTTATCTCTGTTATATTTTTTTTCCTGCTCTTCCCTGCTACTTTTTAAGTTTTACCTATGCATTCTTTAGTCTTGCTCTGGCCTTTCCCTTTCCCTTGTTCTAGCCTATGAAGCGCAAAAACGGCAACTACCCAAATATCCACATTTCAGAAACGTGAAATGGCAGAAAATGCAGCTGAAACGTTTTCGTGAAGGGTTGAAGAAATTGGAATGTTTGCGTGGCATTTGCAGTCTTTAAAAGCCAACAAAAGAGGAAAAATAAGATCCTTTTCACTTGCCTTACCCATGCCATAGTCGACAGACCCATTCTCTTTCACTTTCTATTCCATCTTTAATGTAACTCTTTCTTACCCAATTGCACTCGTTGGTGTTTATAAACCGGCAGTCGCAAGAACTACCTCTTGCCAGAAGAAGTGTTGTGGTGGAGGTCTTGAACTTTTGTTTTCCTTTCATTCTCTCTATCTGTGCTCTCTCCCTCTTCCTCTCTAAATATGACTTTTACCTTTTATGCCTTGTGAGCAGTGGACCTTTGACTTCTGGGCTTGGGGTTTTAATTTATTTGAAGTCTTGTGGTTGATCACCAAAAAAAAAAGAGAAGAAGAAATTCTATGTCAGATTGGGATTCCACAGGCTTACGAACTGGACCTTAGAAATTTAATCATAAAATAATGCTTGGTTAGATCTAAGCACTAAATATTATTTCTAGCCAAAACATATAAATAAAGTCTGATTAAAAAATATAATTTATTCAGAAAAATAATTAGAAAAAATAATTATAGAATCATTTATTTGCTTACCGGACTTTAATTGCTGTTCATGTGGACTTTTTCAAGGCATTATCTTGTATTTCCACGCAGCCTAATTTCTATATCATTATGATGAAATGTGATCTGACATGGTCGCCTTTGATGCATGTATCAATCATCCTAGGTCATTGATTTTCATCAAACTTTAGAAGTGAATGGAATTCGTTTCTGGTGTTATACTGCTGGCCATGTTCTTGGTGCAGCCATGTTTATGGTGGACATTGCCGGAGTGAGAGTCCTTTACACTGGAGACTATTCCCGTGAAGAAGACAGACATCTGCGATCTGCTGAGACTCCTCAGTTCTCTCCTGATATATGTATAATCGAATCCACTTATGGTGTTCAGCTTCATCAACCTAGGCATGTAAGAGAGAAACGCTTCACTGATGTTATTCACTCAACCGTTGCCCAAGGGGGTCGAGTCCTTATTCCAGCATTTGCCCTTGGTCGTGCCCAGGAACTATTATTAATCCTTGACGAGTACTGGTCAAATCACCCTGAGCTTCACAACATCCCCATATATTACGCTTCTCCTCTTGCCAAAAGATGCATGGCCGTCTACCAGACCTACATTAATGCTATGAATGATAGGATCCGTAACCAATTTGCAAATTCAAACCCCTTTGACTTTAAGCACATATCTCCACTGAAGAGCATTGAGAATTTCGATGATGTTGGTCCCTCGGTGGTGATGGCAAGCCCTGGTGGGCTTCAGAGTGGGTTGTCTAGACAGCTCTTTGATAAGTGGTGTTCAGACAAGAAAAATTCATGTGTCATTCCTGGGTATGTTGTTGAAGGGACGCTAGCCAAAACCATCATAAACGAACCAAAAGAAGTGACCCTCATGAACGGTCTCACAGCTCCTCTCAACATGCAGGTCCATTACATATCCTTCTCTGCTCATGCTGATTATTCTGAAACAAGTGCTTTCCTCAAGGAGCTTATGCCTCCTAACATTATACTTGTTCATGGGGAGGCTAATGAAATGGGAAGGCTTAAGCAGAAACTGATCAGCTTATTTTCTGACCGCAACACCAAAATTATGTCTCCTAAAAACTGCCAGTCTGTTGAAATGTCTTTTAGTTCTGAGAAAATGGCAAAAGCCATAGGAAGGCTCGCTGAAAAAACCCCAGAAATTGGTGAATCTGTGAGTGGCTTACTGGTGAAGAAAGGTTTCACTTACCAGATTATGGCCCCTGAAGATCTTCACATATTCTCTCAGCTATGTACAGCTAATGTTAACCAACGGATTACCATTCCTTACTCTGGTGCATTTGGTGTTTTGAAGCATCGATTGAGGCAGATATATGAGAGTGTTGAATCTGGGGTTGATGAAGATTCTGATGTTCCAACTTTACAGGTGCATGGTTCTGTTACTATGAAGCAGGAGTCAGAAAAACATATATCCTTACATTGGGCAGCTGACCCAATAAGTGACATGGTCTCAGATTCAATAGTGGCCATGGTTCTAAATATGAGCAAAGAGATGCCCAAGGTGGTGGTTGAATCAGATTCTGAAAGAACGGAAGAAGAAAATCAGAAGAAGATGGAGAAGGTTGCACATGCACTTCTGGTGTCCCTGTTTGGAGATGTGAAGTTAGGTGAAGACGGGAGGTTGGTGATTACCGTTGACAACAACGTGGCTTATCTTGACAAACAGACTGGTGATGTTGAGAGTGAGAATGAAGGGCTCAAGGAAAGAGTAAGAGTAGCATTTCGACGTATCGATAGCGCTGTTAAGCCAATTGCTCTTCCTGCTGCATAATTGACAACTAACTTTGATGACTATAGCAAGTACAGACAGGGTAGAGTTTTATGGTCAGTCTGTAGCTTGTGTGTAATCTTGGCTCTGATCGGGACAGTTAATGTCCATTGTTGTACATTTATCTTTGTCGATGTAGTTTGTTGAACATTTTTGGAGCTTGATGAAGTTTGACAATATATTTTAACAATCCAATTTATGAAAAGAACTGAGCTACAAGAACTCATGTGAAGAATTTGTGACCATGTTTTTATTATATACTCATATTTAACCTCGTGGTCTTTTTTTTTTTTTAATTTAAAAAATGGATTCTCTTATTAATGTTAAAAATTCCGAATTATAACGATTAGTATTAAATTAAAATTTGTGCTTTATGTGAAATCTTAATTCTATTTTACAATTATACTCATTTTAATGTAACACTACTTATTAACTCGAAGTAGCTAAATGTAGCAAATCTACGGGAAAGGTTAGATGTACACCAATCTTATTATGGAATGCCCTGATGTTTTAATTTTGCAATCACAATTAATTTGCTTCTCAAACTTCCTTCCTAATTTAAGAAAACTTATCACTAATAAAAATGGTGTACATGTACACTGAGCATACATCTATTGTTGTGTCCTCCAATAGTGGATTTGATCCCATGAGTTATGTTAAACTGATTAGGTTAACCATGGCATCCAATATATATAGGGTTACAATACAGATCTAAGACTATTAAAAGTCCTTGCTATCCTTTTACATACAATATTACTCTAATACGCTTAATGACGACGAAGAGATACATGAACAAGAAGACTTTGAAAAGCACTTCGATGACATTTGTAGTGTCGCTTTTACAGGTGCTCTTATACATATTATGCTCAAAGAGTTTCCACTAATAATAAACCCCTCAAAGTTTAAGCAGTAACAAAATGAATACTTGATATTCTTTCAGCTTATAATGATGCTACTTCATTGCTTATATCTGAACAGCAATTGCAACATGTCAATAATTTATTGGAAAATGAGACATTTAAGATTGTCTTGGAAGGGGATATGCTTCAATAGGTAATAAATTGTATTTGCAGTAGAATTGATTTTGATACTTCTCCTCCATAGTGGAACTAAACAAAAAAATTGTTTACTCCATGGAGGGCAAAGAAGTTATTTTTCGTTTTCTCCATGGAGGAAATGAAAAAATATTTCGGTCCCACCAATTTCGGTCTATGCTATTCATTTTTTTGTTTTTTATTATTCGTGTTCGTATTGTTAATAAATCTCTATTCTATATGTGAACACCTGAGGATTTGGTGTCCACCCTTAATGACCAAATTAGCCCCAACTACCAACACATATTACATATCCAACCCGTTATACTTAATAAATTTAAAAAGAAAAAAAAAGGGGAAAACAATTCCTAACAAATTGCCCAGCGGTTACTTCCACACTATACCACTAAATTAACAAAAAAAAAAAGAGAAAGAAAACAACACTTCACTTGAAACATGAGTACATGACAGTTTCTTCTTCATCTTCTTAGTCTTTCTAACCTACAAATTCTCTGTTTTTCCTCTTCATTTCTTCCTCTTCCAAGCCCCTATACAATTAAAAACTGAAAACTGACATCAGGTAATTACAAAGTGGAAATAAAATTGAATTCTTCAGAATCCGTGTATAAATTTACAAATCTAACACTAAGTTTTTTTTTGGACGCAAAGATAATTTAATTGTCATAGACAATCAAGAGCAGCAAGCAAAGCAGTAGCAAGTTCAATAAGGAAAACAAAAAAAGTATTCTTACTAAACTTGAAATGCAAACTATTTGTATGGAATCAAAACTTAATTCATTGACAAAAACTTGATTTATCAATGAATTTCAGGGAATCAAATTATATATTTTTTTTTTTACAGAATCAAAACTCAAAATTTACAGTGAATCAGAACCAAATAATGTGATATTTACGCATGGAAAAAAAATCAATTTTTTCGAAGATAAACAACGAATAAGAAACAAAAACCGAAATTTTGAGGGAATAAAAATAAATTTTTGAGGAAATTAAAATTCACGTAATTTCGAATGAAATGCTAAAAAACTCACTAATCTTGCTTATTCAGAACAATCAAACCCAACCACAACACAAATTTAAAGAAAATTGACACAAATTGAACCAAACGTACAAAATATTGAAGAAAAAACAATTAAAAAAAAAACAAATTCCAACTGAACTTTGCTCAAGAGAAGGAAAGCAAGGAAGAACCACGACCACAATTCAGCCAGGGCAACCACCGCCGTCAATAGACGCTTCACTTGAACCAATTTTCGTGGGAAAATTTGCAAATTTCAGACTTTCCTCTTCTTGGAATATTCACGACTAAGGCTATGTTCAGTTCAACTTATTTTTGCTTATTTCAGATCAGATCAGATCAGATCAGAAAAAATAAGTTCAGATCAGATCAAATAAGTTCAGATCAGATCAGATCAGATAAGTTCAGATTATGCTTATATTTAAAAACTTATTATTATTATTATTATTATTATTATTATTATTATTATTATTATTATTATTATACAATTACTCTTACTATTAATATTATTTACTAGTACATTTGTTCAAAAAGATTATTATTATTGTCGTTGTTGTACTTATTAATTATTAATATTGGTAATTATTATTACTGTCGGTGCTATTATTATAAATGTCATTGATATCACTATTTGAAGCTATTTGTGTTCAAGAAGAAAAAAGTTATTTTGCCATTTGTAAGTGTTCTTTTTTATATTAATTCTAATTAATAATTTTGATATGTGATGCTCTTTTTGATGTTGTAAATGTAACGAACATGACAATAGTATATGATGTTTACTTTTTAAAACAATTTTGGTAGAATAATATAAATTATATATTACTAGTTTATATAAAATATGAGTAGCATGGGATAACCTAATGGTGTTCTAATCACTGTAACGCCCCGACCTCTAATCATCATTATTAGGCTAATTAGAGAGTCATCAGCAGCGGAACCTAGACGGTCGGTGCGTTACTGCCGTACTTTCCAATTGGAAAGCACAAGGCAACATAAATTCATAAACTTAAACATATTATAACTTAAAAGCATCACAATTATCCATAAGTAAAACTTAAGTTGTAACTTAGCAACTGACATAGTCTGACATAAGCTGAAACTTAGACCATACTCATAAGTATTTTAAGAAAGCTTAAACTAAACAACTTCTCACAGCTACGCCATCCCGTTATCATCATCAATACCTAAAACAGAAAACAAAACGTCATGAGCCGAGGCTCAGTAACATACTAATCTAACATCGTAAAACATTTCAATTCATTTTGTTAGCAACCAGGGAGGAGAGAAACAGTAAAACCATTTCACAAACATATATGATTATTTCTTAGTCAAATCATTATCTTTTCATCTTAAGCATATTGGTAACTTGGCAAGTATAACATACATTCATTAACCAATAGGGTGGCCACAACAAAGGTGACACTTGCGGTACCCAATTCATTAACCAGTAGGGTGGCCACAACAAAGGTGACACTTGCGGTACCCAATTCATTAACCAGTAGGGTGGCCACAACAAAGGTGACACTTGCGGTACCCAAAAATACTGCCAAGAACCATCTTTCACTTAACTTATCATGTTTCGATTCTTTCACGTATCATAATTACATTACGTAATCGTAATCGCAATCATGAACATAATTATAATCATAGTCATTTATTTTCAATGTCATCATAACGTCAAAACTCATCATATTTATAGAAGCATTTCATGTCCCACAATCCATATATCAATAACATAGTGCGAAATATCATAAAACATCATTAGAAAGGGATTGTGGGTGTTAGCAGTAGACGTTACCTGGTATCGTAGTTTAAATTTTCTTGAGAGTCGGGGGAGGCTTGTAATATTCCTTCCTTTAATCTAATAAAAATTAAATAACGGAATTTGTTACTAATTAAGTGGCGTTTTAGGAAATGCTTAGACTTCATATTAGTTCTTATTCTCCTTTAATGAGGTTCGAATAAATAGACTAAACTTATATTCTTCCCTTAGGCCACCGTAGTACTTGTAATAATAATAGTTTTAACTTATATTTTACATCTTTTAAATATAAACGTTACGTGAGGTGATAACAATAATTAAATAAATAAATAATCTTGATTTATAACTCATGTTTAAAGAGTTGTAAATATAACTTCCATAGTCAAATTATTTCATTTAAGAAAACATAAGTTCACGAAAATATTTTATTGACTTAACTAATAATAATATTATAATTCTAACCCCAGATGTGTTTTATAAATTAAAACTAATGAGGGGAGCTTATCAAGTTACTCATCCATGTTCAACTATCAACTTCGGCATGATCGTTACTAAGCTAGGTTGATTTTAACGTTAATCTAATTATCTAAAATATTAACATTAACATCCTACATTAGTAGTCAATGAACTTATGAACTAAACATTATACAACTTAAGTGTTCTTAATATTAATTACAAAAACTCATATTATAAGAACTAGTAGCTAATTAGTTAATCATGACACTCTTAACTTAATCCTTAATATAATATTAGCCCAAACTAGTTAAAGGTTTAAGCTAAACTAAGTGATTTAATTAAATCCAACAAATCAGTCTACTTAAGCCCAATATATCACAGCAACCAAATTAACTAAGTAGCTTAACTTAACCAATTTAGTTTTTAAGCCCATAATTATGTTTAACATAATAAATTATACTAACATAGTGTGATGTAGTCACTAAATCAGTTTAGTTAAATCAATTTAGTTCAATTGTTGATTTCATAGAACCGGGAAAAGGGGAAACACAGGAAATAAACTAAAATGAGTTGAAGCGACTCTGTATATTTGGGATATTTAGAATACTCTGTATTTAAGGATAATAATTATTACTTTAAGTTGAGCATATGTATGTTTAATAGGCCGTTTTAGGCTATTTATATTATAAGTGGGCCATAACCCACAGGCTTAAGTTCCATTTCCGCTGCTAAGTACGAGCAATTGTGTTTAATTAAGGTTATGTGTTTTCCGGGGCGTTACAATCACGTTCAAAATTTTCCCTACAAAGGATTTCAACTTATCTTTAAAAACAAAGTTTATATAGAACAATTCAACGATATAAGAAGAATATTTAACCATTTTGTTCAAGATCATATGATTATATATATCTATAGGTTTATTTATAATAAAAAAGAACAATTTATTGATATAACAAATAACATGTTGTTAGTTAAATCCAAACATGTCATCAATATAAAAATAACATCTATCTTTTATTTTTAAAATGTGTTCTTTAAATAGATCTTGTATACTCTTTCAGTATATGTTCTTTTTTTAATATCATTATATGTTCTTTTCATTACTACCTAAATTCTTATTATTAACGGACCTTGAACATGAGTGTTCTTTTATTTTTAATTTTTTTGGGCCTCTTTCTGGAATCCGTGGTAAGATGAATTTTCTTTGGGTTGCCCTCGCAAGGGTCACTCACCTAAAGACCCAACAAGCCCCAACCCCCCTCCCCCACCCACAACAATATTGAAATGTATGCTTCCACCAAGATTTGAACCTTGGTCTCCCACGTGGGAGGTAAGAAGCCATACCATTGGACGCAAGAGTCCTTATTCTTTTATTTTGTAATTGTATGTTCATATACTAATGTGCTCTTTTTCAAAAAAAAGAACTAATTATGCTATAATAATAATAATAATAATAATAATAATAATAATAATAATAATAATAATAATAATAATAATAATAATAATATTATTATTATTATTATTATTATTATTATTATTATTATTGTTATTATTATTATAATATTATTTATATTATTATTATTATTATTATTATTGAAAGTTGTGCATACTAATAAAATGATAGTAATAGTAATACTAGTAATGAAATACAAAGTAATAATAATATTAGTAATAATATGTCTTTTAAAAGATAAGTTCAGATCAGATCAGATTAGTTTAGATCAGATCAGATCAGAAAAAATAAGTTCAGATCAGATCAGATCAGAAAAAATAAGTTCAGATCAGATCAGACCAGATCAGATCAGATAAGTTCAGATTAGAAAATTTCAGGTGAACTAAACATAGCCTAAGCAAGGTTGGATTTTCATATAAAAGATAAAGGGTGATATTGCAACCACTGGTGGGGAGTGAGGATTGTTTAGAGGTATGAATACTTGAGATGGAGAGAGACGACGGTGGGGTATGAGGAGGAAACAGAAGCTGAACAATCTTCATATAAAATAACAATAATCTCTATTTTTTTTGTTTTAACTTACTTTACAATATACCAACAAAACAAACATGCAATATCACTCTTATATGATTTTGTAGTTAATGAAAATATTAAAAATGTAAAAGTCAGCTTATAGGTATAATTCGTGTCACACTTAAACATGATTTCAGGTGTTCATATACTTTCTTAGTTATTACATTGTTGAACTAGTATATTTTTCTTTGATAAAACTTTATAATATAATTTTTGTTAGAAATTATTAATAGATATAATATGCAATTAATTCAACGTTGATACCGACTTCGCACGCATAGCGTGCATATAAGACTAGTTTTTTATAATTAGTAGTTATATGATAATTAACGGATATTAGTAGTTGTGATTAATAAATAATAACAAATATGAGCGAATAATTAGTAGTACAATTAGTAAAATTCAGTAATTAGTTGCGCAAAGTAGCGAGATATTTGGTTATTAGCGAGTATTAGTGATGATTGCATGTTAATAATGATTAATTATTATGAAAAAATTTCATATATAAGTTAACCTGTTAGCTATCTCGAACGCCAGGAAATCAAAATTTTCCCAATAAAGACAGCATAAACAGTAGTAGAGCGACGAGTATTAGGACAACCCGCCCATACTCTCGTCGCCTCATATGATGCTACATACGGTCGTCAATCGAGTACATCATGGTATCACAACAGGAGTTTGCTACTATCGAGTTATTGCCTTGGATGAAAAGTGACGGGAACCATGGCAGCGTCCACAGTTGATGATAGCAAGGGACTATCAGGGGGCGCGATCGCCTGGGTGACTCGAGACGACAAAGGGTATATTGTTGAGCAATGGATCCCTGGAGTTACTGATGCCACTCAGCTGGAGCGGCACAGTCTTTTGGAATACGTTTCCAAAAAACCAAATAAACGTTTTTTGGAATACGTTTCCAACACCTTTTGCACTGACAACCAAGGTATGGTGCGCCTTTTGGATTTTTTAATGGGAAAGCGTATTACAAACAAGAACATGGAGCGTTGGGCACGTCGGGTAGTATTAAATTAAAAAGTGTTTTTTTGTGCATTATGTAAAATCTTAATTCTACTTTACAATTATCTCTATTATATAAGCCAAGGGGAGCAATGGTATCCCCCTTGGAATTTACTTAGTTGCTCTCCACAACATAAATATTAGATTCCAAATTTCCACACATAAACTTGCCAAAAAATAAAAAATTAATCAAATCTTCTATCAAACCCAATTAACTCATATAAAAGCTCAATCACATAAACTTGCCAATAAAAAGATTCAATCAAAAAGATTCATGATCAACAACTTACCAAACATTAATACCACAGATAATAAAAAAAAAAAATACAAGACATTCTCATTACATGGATAACTCAAATTCAAACTCAAAATAATTTTTCCATAACACAAACACAAACTCCAAACAAAAAAAATCAGTTATCTTCATGACATTTTCAAATTTGTGAATATATTACTGTTAATCAGGTATGCAGTTCATTATTGAACATAAAAGTATGTATAATGTTCTATATTCAGTAAATCGTAAGAATTAATATATCTAAATTCATTTACAAAAAATTAATATTAAAAATCACTCACAACCTTTGTTAGATTTTTACATTAGCGAATTAATATATTTAAATTCATCTAACTATTAATCATTCACATTTAAAGAGTAATCATAACATAACTATAATACGGATGGAGTATATAATAACAAGTTTTGAAATTAACGCACGCATCGCATGCATATAAGACTAGTACTCATTAATGTATCACTACTTGTTAATTCGAAGTAGCTTAATGTAGCAAATCAACGGGAAAGGTAAGATGTACACCACTTTTGTTATGGAAAGTCCCGATGCTTTAATTTTGCATTAAAATCACAATTAATTTGCTTCTCAACCTTCCTTCTTAATTTAAAGAAAACTTATCACTAATAAAAATGGTGTACATGTACACTAAGCGTAAATCAATTACTTTCCCAACATATGAAATAGTAGCAATTTGTTGTGACTCCAATAGTGGGTTTGATCTCATGACTTATAATACTTTAAAGCCAAAATTGTCAACAACTACCTAATATATATCAATTTTCATATACAACTACCTAATATAAAATTTTTCTTATACAACTACCTAAGTTAACAATTCCGTCAACGTAACACTACCAAAGACGTTAATTTATGAAATTTCCGTCACATGGGCCCACCTTTTCTAATTTCCCCCCAATTTAACTGCATTTCTACTTTCCTCACATGGGGCCATTAAACTTACCCTTGCTTACCTTTGTTTGGCTTTTCACATTCATCCTCTAACTGTAATTCTTCCACTTCTCACTCATCATCTTTAATTCTCACCCACCTTACTGTAATTCTTTCATCATCAATCACCATCTTCCTGAAAAAGGCTTCCCATTGTCGTTTTCGCTTCTGTCAGCGTCTTCCTTTTTTAGAAGTATCTTTGTGGTCCAAAAAGCAGAATAAATGGGAAGAAAGAAGGGGGAAATTGCAAATAAAGCATCAGTTGGAGGTGTAGAAAGGTATCTCACTGTTCTCTCACTCTTACTATATATGTAAAAAGTTGTGGTAATTGTTTATTTGCATTGAAATTTGAGTAACCCTAGTCGAATGATTAACCCATAAATATATTGAATTAGTTTAGTTTTTGCTTGCTAATGCGATGTTTAATGGGCCCTGTTTATATTAAAATAACCACTATTAGTTTGTAATTGCAATGTGAACTGTGTAAATGTGTTTTTTTTAATTTTTGTCTTGTACTGAATTTGGGGATGCTGAAATTGAGTGAATTTTTTAATTTTTAGGGTACCACCACTGTATGTTGATATGAATATCTGGTTTGGGGGCAAATTTGTCGAAATTAATGGGGAAACTCAGTATGCACCTGTGGAAATTAATGGGGTTAAGAGGATTCCTATTCAGGGAATGAAACTTCACTATTGGACTTCAACCATAACCATTGACAGTTTAAGAGAAGTTGTAGTGAAGCAAATGCAATATGCGGGGGCAACATTTGGCCAATTTCGGTGTATGGTTTATCGTTGAAGGGAAAGACATTGAGTGATGGGAGAGTGAAGATTGAAGGGGAGAGGGAAATTAATTTCTTTGGTTGATAGTGCGAGATAGATGGAATAGGGTGACTTGTTTGGGTTTTGGAGGAGCCCATTGTGTTAACGGGGCCAAAAACAAGGAGCAAATATGTGAGTTGGGCTCCAACTAGAAGGCAGGTTCAAGTACCAGGCTTAGTACCTCCAACAAAGGGCCTAAGCATAACTATACCAACCAATCAACCAAAAACACCCATCCAAGTCTCATATTCAGCCAAAACAAAGTTGAAGGAGCCAAAGACTGAGGTAGTTTTAAGCCCTATAAGAAGATCAACTAGGCTTAAATCAAGTAGCCCTGCTAAAAGTGATGAGGGGGTTTTGCCTATAACCAAAGCCTAATTTTATTCTAAGGGCACTAAATCAAAATCACCCCTAAGATTCCCTTCCTCTGTAACTGGTTCTTCTGCCATCATCTCAGCATCTTCTCCAGAACCTAAACATTCATCATCAACTGTTGCCTTAGCATTAACTCCCCCAAAACTTACAGCTTGAAGTTCATCCTCCCCTCTAAAAAGAAGCACACCTAGAGTCAAGACAATTGCAAGTAAGGGTAGATTGGCCTTAGGGAAAACTGAGAAAAAGTCAGGTCCAAAAAAGAAAAAAGTG
Organism: Beta lomatogona; assembly: GCA_947646795.1. Classification (NCBI taxonomy): domain Eukaryota; kingdom Viridiplantae; phylum Streptophyta; class Magnoliopsida; order Caryophyllales; family Amaranthaceae; genus Beta; species Beta lomatogona. The sequence goes on from CANSNZ010000273.1 coordinate 919,441, forward strand.
GTCAAACCTAAACCTAAAAAGAGAACTTTATCAGATGAGGAAGGGGAAGGCTCTAGTGATAGTGAGTTCTCAGATTTAGATGTCCAGTTTGAACCTGAAGAAGAGGATGAGGATGTTGGGGAGGTGTTCACAGTAGCAGTAGGTGGTAATATCACTAAGGAAGTTGCAGTAGCAGTAGGTGGTGTTAAGACAAGAAGGCAAGCAGGTTTGGAAACAGAAAAGTCCAAGGAGAAGGGTGAGCCTGTTGATAGGGGTGCTGTTGGGGGTAAGGCTATTGAGGAAGAGTGTGACATAGACTTAATTGAGGAGCATGAGTATGATTCTGATGAGCTGAGGAGTTTACAAAGGTCTGATGAGGAAGTGGATCCATACCCTACATTCAACACAGAAGTTGACTTTAAGAAGAGAATCAACTTGACAAAGGGGCTGAAGTTCAGGGATGTTTATGTACTGAGAAAAGCACTTAGGTTTCATGCTATTGAGAACACTTATGACTACTATTTGCTTCACAATTCTTCTAAGAGACTGACTGCTCATTGCAAGTATAAGTGTAGCTGCCCATGGGACAAGCAGCATGGGAAGATTGTGAAGTGTGTGTGTGATGATGAAGATAAGTGTAAGTTTAAGGTGTATGCAGTGAGTTTGCCAAGAGAGATCACAATGCAAATAAAAAGTCTTGACCTTGAGCATACTTGTGGTCATGTTGATGCAAATAGTAAGGTGTCATCTCGAGTGGTCTGGCAGAGAAGTATATAAATTACTTCGAGAGATGACCAAGGTGAGAGGCTAAAAAAATTCATACATAAGGTGTTCAGCGACACGGGGGTCACAATTGGGTACCATAGAGCTTGGTTTGCAAGAGCTAGGGCTAAGCTAAGCATATATGGTGATGCATCTGATCAGTACAAGAAGGTGTATGATTATGCTTGTGCAATCCTGAAATACAACCCTGGATCATCAGCCCTTGTATCAGTGACTGGAGCACAAAATCCACCTCCAACATTTCAGAGAATGTATGTGTGCATGGAGGCTTGTAAGCTAGGATTTACAGAGGGTTGCAGACCTCTTATTGGTATTGATGGATGTCATCTCAAGGGAGCATACCCTGGCATGATATTGGCCGCAGTGGCTAAGGATGGTAACAACAACATATTTCCAGTGGCATGGGTTGTTGTTGAGGTTGAAGATAAGCACGGTTGGAGATGGTTCTTGGAGCTTTTGATCAATGACATAGGATTCCACCGAGGGTGAGGGCTTGACTGTTATGTCCGACGGACAAAAGGTGAGCAATTAAACTTCCTTTTTTAGCCTAATGTTGTTACTTTATATATTTTGCTGACCTATTTCTAACTTATTGTTGCAAGGGATTAATTGATGCTGTTGAAACAATTTGCCCAAATGCCGAGGTCAGATTTTGTGTAAGACACATTTGGGCAAACTTCAAGCTTCAATTTTCTGGTACAGCATTCAAAGAGTCATTTTGGAGAGCAGCTAGGACAAGTTCAAGGGTTAGTCTTTATGTGTTAAAGTGTAGTTCATAGTATATTTATTCTTGATATTGTATTGATTAAGTTATTTGTTGGTTGAATGTTGTTGGTTGTTGTTAGTTTACTTTCATAGCTGAAATGGAGGCTATCAAGTTCCTCTCCCAAGATGTATATAACTACTTAGCTGCAATTCCTCCCAAATATTGGGCTAGACATGCATTCCTTACTAGGTCAAAGTTCAACTTGTTGCTTAACGACCTTTGTGAGACTTTCAACTCAGTAATCAAGGAAGCAAGGGATAAACCAATCATCACATGCCTTGAATGGATAAGAAGGTATGTGATGAAGAGAAATACAGAGAAATGGGATGGGGTTCAAAGCTATAATGGGAGGTTTATGCCTTTTGTTGAAAAGGTTTTTAGTTGGGTGAAAGAAGAAGCTAAGCAGTGTGTGATGGTGCCTTCCAGAGTGGGGGAGTGGGAAGTTGATTACCAGCATGATAGATTTATAGTTAACTTAAGAGATATGTCTTGTTCATGTAACAAGTGGGATATGACAGGGATTCCTTGCATACATGCATATGCTTGCATACTCAGAATTAGGGGGAAACCAGAGGACTATGTAGACCCCTTTTATAGCAGAGAGAAGTATATGCAAGCATATGCATGTATGGTCCATATATAAAACCTATGCCCGGACTGAAGCAATGGGAAGCCACTGAATTCCCTCATCCATTACCTCCACCAATCAGGAAGATGCTAGGCAGACCTTCTCTTAAGAAAAGAAAAAAAGAAGCAGATGAAAAACAAGACAAGCAAAGCACTTATGTTAAGAGGCCTAAGAGACAGAACCAATGTGGTAATTGTGGTCAGTTGGGCCACTACAGGACCAAGTGCAACAACCCTCCAGCTCCTCCAAAGGAAAAATCTAAGGGAGGTAGACCACTTAACATGGATCCTTGGACAGTTGCTCAAAGGGGTAGAAAGGAGGCCAGAGTAACAAGGAAGGTAATGTACTTACCATAGATTTTGTTTATAGGGTTTTTCTATGATTTACCCCTGTGTTTTTTTGAATTCTATAATATACCCCTAATGTTTTTTTATTCTACACTGTACCCCTGTGTTTTTTAATTTTTCTACGAAATGCCCCTAGTGTCAATTAATGAAAACGGACGTTATTATTTTTTGAATTCTCATACAAAACTCCGTTTAGTAGTTAAAACCTCTTAACTTCCCCATTCTTATGTTCTTCTTCCCTATTGTTCTTCTCTAAACCCTCATCACTCAGCGCATTTGACACCATTTCAGTTGAAATCCACACAAAAAAGTTGCGCAAGCCCAACAAATTTGAAACTTGCTGAGAAATTCCATCACTGTGAGTTGCAGCGAAGACGAAGGTTGCGAAGGAAGACAGAATTTGAGACGAAAGTGCACAACGAAGAGTTATTAGCTTGGAATTATCAAAATTCAGGTAAAATTCTTGATCTTTAGTTGTTAAATTGGTAGATTTATGTATTTGCGGTGATTAAGTAATGTTTAGGGTTTGATTACTATGTTTTGTTGAAGTTTAGGGCTTCAAATTTGACTGCATGTTTGTTGTTGTGTGTTTATGTTCGTTGTTGCAGACAATGCCTGAGAGAATTGTAAAAGTTCATTACTTAGGAAAGTCTGTGAATGTAAATATTGAAGATGTTGATTTATGCTTGATGATAGATATAGTGAATGATATGTGTGAATTATTTGATGAAAAGGGCTATGAGCTCCCTGAATTTCCTGTGCTTTCATATGTTAATGGGGATGAAAGGATTGAACTGGTAGATGATGGGAGTATGATGAAGATGTTTCAGGTTGTGGGTACAAAGGTGATCAATGTTGGGGTTAGTGCTGCAGAAAAAGCAACTTTCATTTGGACCTTAGCACAAAGAGTTAGGAAGGCTGACCAAACTAAGGTCCATCAGTCAGGTGTGAGTGAAGGCCCAAAGGACAGTAGGCCCAAAGTAGTAACTAGGAGCACCAAGGAATCATCCCCACCAAGCCAACCTGGTCCAGTAGTTAGGCCCAAACTACAAACTAGGAGCCAAAAAAAACAGGCCCTTAACACTATTTCTCCACAGATTGACTTACCTTTGTGTAATGATCCACCCCCTCCAAGCCCACCTAATATTTTCTTGAATGAACCAACCCCACCAACCCAAACAGATTATTTTCAATCACTTTCCCCTCTTAGTAGCCCTCCAGTGAGGAGAAGCCCAAGGTTCCCACAATTGCTTACATCCCAACCATCACAACAAGCCGAGTTCCACTTGAGTGGTCTTGACCAACTTGGACCGGACTATAAACAGGTCCCGATCACAGTCCATTTCATGAGCCCACCTCACAGGCCATTCATGAGCCCACTTCACAGCCCATTCATGAGCCCACCTCACAGCCCATTCATGAGCCCACCTCACAGCCCATTCATGAGCCCACCTCACAACCCAACTCAACTGGACCCACTCTTCAACCCAATATGGATTCAAGTGAGCCCTGTAGCAAAATAAAAACCAAACCAGCCTTTCCATATGAGAAAAAAATGTCCAAAGCTACAGCAATGGGTAAGGGACTATGGGTTGCCCAAACTCAAACCAGATCAACTGTTTCTAGTGCTCCTACTACTAGCAGACTTAGAAGAACTAGAGCAAGGGCTATAGTGATGGAAGGTGTAGAAGGGAGTGATGATGATGAATGTGAAGATGACTGGGAACCTGGCCAGGATAGTGAAGAAAGTTATGAGGATGAAATTGAGGATGATATACTCACTGATGAGGATGATGTGCATGCGTTACTTAACCATGCTTATGTAGATGGTGGGTGGGAGGCTTTTAAAGAGTCAGAATGGAGTGATGAGAGTGGATATTTTAGCAGGATGTTTAGGAATGGTGTAGTGTATGATGATGTTGACATGGGTAGGATTGATTTGAAGCCATGGATGATGTATGTGGACAAAGAACATTTGAAGGACACTCTTAGAGATTACTGTATCCAAGAAGGTTTTGCCTTGGTTGTGAGGAGGTCAGAGGGGGCTAGGTACACTGCTGAATGTGCAGATGAGAGGTGTGAATGGAGAATTCATGCCTCTAGACTACCAGATGGTCATACTTGGGCCATAAAAACACTCAAGCCTGGCCACAAGTGTGACTTGAATTTGGTTCAGAATCCCATGGTTACTTGTGAGTGGGCTGCTAAGAAATTACTTGAGGATTTCAGATCAAACACAGACATGAAAGGCAAAACAATTAAAGGCCTATTGTGGGATAGGTATGGGTTGACAATGGCCACATCTACTGTGTATAAGATGAAAGAGATGGCAATGAGGATGATTCAGGGGGGCCATGATGAGTCTTATACTCACTTACTAACCTACTGTGAGCTGCTCCTTAAAAATAACCCTGGCTCAGTAGCTTTTTGCACTTGGAGAACATTGCAAAAGCCTGAGAGACCTTTACAGTTTACATCCATCTTCATCAGCTTTAAGTCTCAGTTCCAAGGCTTGATAGATGGTTGTAGGGGATTGGTGGGAGTTGATGGCACTCACCTTAAAGGTAATTATGGGGGGATTCTTCTGTCAGCAGTCTCATTGGATGGCAACAATGAGATCTTTCCGATTCTTTATTCTTTGTGGTTGATTGTGAAAATAAAACAAGTTGGAGTTGGTTCTTCACACACTTGAAGACCTTGTTGACTGCAAATGGCAGGAATGATTGGACAATAATGAGTGATAGACAAAAGGTAAAACACTCATTTGTTTGTTTTGTACAATACTAGTGTTTTTTAAAATTACACTTACTAACACATATACTGTGCATAGGGTATTGATCCATGTGAATAGGGTATTGATCCCAGCCTAGACCAGGTGTGGCCAAAAGTACCAAGAAGATACTGTGCAAGGCACTTATGCAAGAACTTCAAGAGTGAATACCCTGGTATTTTGATGCACAAGCTGTTTTGGGGAGTGACAAACTCATACTCACTGTATAGTTTTAGGAAGGCATTGCAAAAGGTGCAACAAGTAGCTGGTTTGGGTGCTGTGAAATGGTTCAAGGATGTAGGTCCCCTTGAAACTTGGACAAAGTGGAAGTTTGATCCATCACTTTGCAATGATCAAAACACCAACAACTTTGTGGAGAGCTTTAACTCCACTATTGGCTCAGATAGGTGCTGCCCTATATTGACCTTGTTGGAAGGTATGTAAACCCTTTCCTTCACTTCTTCTAGTCTTTAACTCCACTATTGGCTCATCTTGATAATTGGTGCTGTGTTTCAGGTGTTAGAAGAATAGCAATGGTCAGGCATGCCACTAGACAACAACTAGCAGAGCAATGGGTTGATGATGGGGTATGTCCAAATATCAGGGAGAGGGTAAGATTTTTAACCAAGGACTCTAGGACATGTCAAGCTTACCCATCTGGGAGGGGTGAGTATGAAATTCATGATGGTAGGGCTGTTGTACCTGTTTCATTGAATCATAAAACCTGTGCTTGTGGTAGATGGCAGATTAGTGGAATTCCATGTAAACATGGAATCAAGGCAATCTTGGATGCTGGGAAAGACCCTTTGCATTTTGTGAGTGAATGGTTTAGTGTGGCTAGGTACAGGGAAGCCTATAACCTTAACATCTCACCTATTCCTGATTCAGAACAATGGCCTGACCTAGGTTGTCCAAAACTCATCCCTCCAACCATGAAAAGAGGAATAGGCAGGCCATCTAGGAATAGAAAAAGGGAGCAGGGAGAGGAAAGGAAGGGAAAAAGGAGCACAACTGTGCAATGTAAGAAGTGCAAGGCATTTGGCCACAACTCAAAAACATGTAAAGGAGGTGCAACAGCAAGAGAGCTAAGGGAGCAGCAAGGTTTGGAGGCTCAATCTTCCAATCAGACAAGGAATTCAAAAACACAAGCTAGCACTTCACAGCAGACACAACCTCAGATGGACAGCAACTTGATTGACTTGATGATCAATCAACCCCAAACAACTCCCCCTCCTAGGACAAGGACTTCACAACAGCCTAATTCAAGGGCAAACACTTCAAGGCAAGCACAGCCTAGACTCCCATCTTCACAGCAGCAGCCAAGCACTTCCAGGGCTAGGGTCCCATCTTCACAGCAGCAGACAACAATGCAACCACAACAAACATCCTCACAGCAGCATGTGTCCACAAGGGAAAAACACCCAAGGCAAGCTGCCATGAGCCAGCCATCTTCAAGTATTGGACATGCAATTAGTCCAAAGAGGCGAGAAAAATCTTGGGCGGTGCAAATGCTTCAAAAGTAGTTTGTTTTGGTAGAACAATGGCCACTGTTTTTGGCATAATTAAACTGACTTTTTGGCGCATGTGCTTTATTTTGTGAACATCTAGGAAATGGTCCACTTTTGGTTGTTGCCAACTGTGTTAATACTAGATAAACAATAGATAGTGCTTTACTTTGTTGCCAACATTTGTTTTTGGCAGACAAGTTTCATTAGACAAGTTATTTATGTAAGACTTGGTTTATTTTGGGAATGTCAAATACTGAACTTTGTTGCAAATTCTCAAATGCTATTATATGAAATATTTGATAATTAAACACTGAATTTGATGTTCTCATTCATAAGAAAATAGGATACAAACTTAGGTCATTACAAAATAAAAACAGAGAACTATTGCTTACACCCACCAACTTGCAACATTCTCATCCTAATATAACAAAAATTAGCATTAAAACATACAAAAATATACCAATTTTAGCCATCTCCTTTACAAATCCAGCCAATTCATTCACCTTCTCCTTAACCCCTGCAACCTCTTTTTTGATGTTCAATAATGTTGCACCATGTTCATCTTCTGCATTCTCTTGAACACTAAACTGCAATGCCTCTCCTCTCCTGAGAACATGGTGCTTGTTCAGCCACATGAAGAATTGACAATAATCACATTTGAAGTACGCTTTCCTCGGATTTCTTTGAGACCCAGAAATGTGGAGCTTCGCAATTTTTGGGGGGATACAATTGCACCTAGGGCATATAAATTCGAGTTCACAGGGAGATTTTGATTGATAAGAGCTGGAGCTTGACATGTTCGTTAATGAAGGAAAGTATAGGGGATGGAGAGAGAGAGAGAGAGAAAGTGAGAGGGAGGGAGAGAGAATGAACTGGATATAAGATGCAGAAAAATCGAGGGCTTAATTGGCTTATGGAGCCAATTGTTCCCTCCAAAACCTGTCATTAGGAAACATTAACGATAAACGTTAAGTATACTTAACGGAGGGGCATTTCGTAGAAAAATTAAAAAACACAGGGGTACAGTGTAGAATAAAAAAACATTAGGGGTATATTATAGAATTTAAAAAAACACAGGGGTAAATCATAGAAAAACCCTTGTTTATATTATTGTTTTATGAACATGAATGTGTTTGATATGTTTATGTATTGTGTTAGGCTTATGAAGCTGAATGCATTAGTAACCACATGGGCATGGAACATCAAGGTGGCCCAAGTAGCCCAGTTCAACCAAACACCAACTCCATCCCACCTTGGACACAAAGCAGCCAAGGATCAAATCAAGTACAAGCTGGACAGCAGAGGTGGAAGAAGCAGCCAAGTAAAGAGAAGCAACAAGAGGAAAAATGCTCACAAGTTGCTGCCAAAAAGGGACCTGTCAAGAAGCCTAAACCTGAAAAAAGTGTAAAGGGGCCTGCTAAAAAGCCTGATTGGCAAGTGTAATTTGATTTTTGTAAAAGAATGGTTAAGTAGTTCCTAATGTTTTGGCATAGATTTTGTTTATATTATTGTTTTATAATGCCTTAGATAGTTTTTAGGAGAGAAATGCAGTTAAATTGGGGGGAAATTAGAAAAGGTGGGCCCACGTGACGGAAATTTCATAAATTAACGTCTTTGGTAGTGTTACGTTGACGGAATTGTTAACTTAGGTAGTTGTATAAGAAAAAGTTTATTAGGTAGTTGTTTATGAAAAGTGATATATATTAGGTAGTTGTTGACAATTTTGGCTACTTTAAATCATGAGTCAAACCTTTATCACTAGGGCCCTGTTCTTTTGAACTTATTTTGGCTGAACTGAAATGAACTTATTTTATTTTTGCTGAACTGAACTTATTTTTGCTAAATAATAATAATAAATAATAATAATAATAATAAATAATAATAAATAATAAATAATAAATAATAAATAATAAATAATAAATAATAAATAATAAATAATAAATAATAAATAATAAATAATAAATAATAAATAATAAATAATAAATAATAAATAATAAATAATAAATAATAAATAATAAATAATAAATAATAAATAATAATAATAACAAATAATAATAATAATAATAATAAATAAATAATATTAATAATAAATAATAATAAATAACAAATAATAAATAATAAATAATAAATAATAATAATAATAATAATAATAAATAATAAATAATAATAAATAATAAATAATAAATAATAAATAATAAATAATAAATAATAAATAATAAATAATAAATAATAAATAATAAATAATAACTAATAAATAATAAATAATAAATAATAAATAATAATTAATAATATTAATAATAAATAATAATAATAATAAATAATAATAATAATAAATAATAATAATAATAATAATAATAATAATAATAATAAATAAATAAATAATAAATAATGAATAATAAATAGTAAATAATAAATAATCAATAATAAATAATAAATAATAAATAATAATAATAACAAATAATAATAATAATAATAATAATAATAAATAATAATAATAACAAATAATAATAATAACAAATAATAATAATAATAATAATAATAAATAATAATAATAAATAATATTAATAATAAATAATAATAATAATAAATAATAATAATAATAATAATAATAATAGATAATAAATAACAAATAATAAATAATAAATATAATAATAATAAATAATAATAATAATAAATAATAATAAATAATAAATAATAAATAATAAATAATAATAATAAATAATAAATAATAAATAACAAATAATAAATAATAAATAGTAAATAATAATAATTATAATATTAATAAATAATAAATAATAAATAATAATAATACTAATAGTAAATAATAAATAGTAAATAGTAAATAATAAATAATAATTATTAAATAATAATAATAATAAATAATAATAATACTAATAATAAATAATAAATAGTAAATAGTAAATAATAATAATTAAATAATAATAATAAAAAATAAAATAAAATAAAAAATAAAAAATAATAAAAATATAAAAAAATATAAAAATAAAAAAAAATAAAAAAATAAAAAAATAAAAAAATAAAAAATTTAAAAATAATTACAAATTCATCGTTATTATAATATTAATAATAATAACAATATTAATAGTAATATTGAAAACAAATATAATAATTACAACATTATAGTATGCTGAACTTATTTTTGCTGAACTGAACTTATTTTTGCTGAACTGAACTTATTTTTCCTTATTTTTGCTGAAAATAAGTCCAAAAGAACAGGGCCTAGACCAAACCTTACTCGGTGACATTATTTTCTTACTTGCTTTTAACACTATTTGCCATCTGTTTACCAAACTACTAGTATAAACACCAAATATTTAATGTTTTATAACCATTGGAAATTTGCAATCTCTATCTCTCCACTTTGACCTTTATTCTTATATTCCATCACCATTCACCAAATCCACCCAAATAGTTTGAAAAAAAAAAAAAATTCAACTCTTCCTTTAAAACAAACGTGGGTCCACTCCAAAGAAAAAAAATTTATTTTCTTTTAAAAAGGGTAAGTCAACTAAGTAGTAAATTTCTTTTCAAAAAAAAAAAAAAAATCTTAGTAAAGTATCCAGGTAGATCCCATCCATAATGCAGAAGGACAAAAAAATTGGGTGGATTGGGAGGAGTTGATGGCAGAAAAAGCCGACCAAGCGGAGGCACAACCCCAGAAAACGCAAGATTCACAAAGTCAAATCTCACAGTCAAAGGAGAGAGATTACCTCCTCTCTCCGTCTCTCTCTCTCACGTCAAAAACTGGATTCCTAATTTATTGAGGAGAGAGAATGGGGAAGAACCCCTTCTCCTTCCGCCGTCGCCGGAACAATCGGAAAGTTCCGGCGATTGTTCCGCCGGAAAATTCGGCGATTGAAATAGTTCCGACGACGAAAAACGACGATGTTGCGGGAACTTCAGCGAGTAAAGGGAAGAAGAAGATGGGAGGAGCGAGATTGTGGATGAAATTTGATAAGTTTGGACAGTCGGAGTTGATTGAGTGGGATAAAAGTGCGATTATTAAACGTGTTGGTATTCCGGCGAGGGATTTGAGGATTCTTGGCCCTGTTTTTTCTCAATCTTCCAATATTCTTGGTATTGTTTTTCTTCTTGCTTTTTGTTTGTAGATCAATTGAATTTTTATGTTTTTGATTAGTATTTGAGCAATTTGAACTATAGTATTGTTTTTCTGCTTTTCATTCTTGCTTTTTTTTTGTTGATTAATTGAAATTTTTATGTTTTTGATGATTTGTGCTAGTATTTGAGCAACTTGTACTTTAGTATTGTTTTGCTCCCTTTCATTCTTGCTTTTTTTTTTTTTTTTTGTTGATCAATTGAATTTTTATGTTTTTGATGATTTGTGCTTGTATTGAGCAATTTGTACTTTATTTAAACTTTTGTAATCTTGACGAAAAGCGAAGTTTTGAATGAGAGTCTAATTCTGAGTGCGTGTTTGGTTGACTTTGAAAAATATGGGAAGTGGAAATATCTAGGGATTGGAAAAATAGTGAAGTTGTTTGGTTGACATGTATATTAGGTGCGTCTTAGAGGATTGAGAAAAATTGATAAAGGAATGTCTATTTTGATAGTTAACCAACAATTTGATTAAAGGTTCATTGGCACTGAAACTTCCTATGAAGTTCAGTTCCTGCCTTCAACTAAACGGCTGCTAAGTCATTGCAAGAAAAAGTGACGTTTTCTATTGTAGGGGATTTCGAGCGAAATTTTGAATGAGACAATCTAACTCTAAGTGCTTGTTTGGTTGACTTTGAAAAACATGGGAAGTGGAAATTTCTAAGGATTGGAAAGTAGTGAAGTTGTTTGGTTGACCTCGACACTAGCTACGTTCTAGTTACACTTCCTACGTTCTAGTTACACTTCCTACATTCAATTAAATGGCAGCTAAGTTATTGCAAGATAATATGACAGTTTTTTGTTGTAGGGGATTTTGTCACTTTTCTTTTTTTATTGTAAACTTTTAATGTCTCATAATTAATTGGTTTGAAATGGCGTTGATGAATAAGTTTATTTTAACTTCCTTTTCTTGTGCCATGTCTCTCACTTAATTATAATATAAAGGCCAATGCTTTCTTATTGCAATATCATCTGTCAATTTTGAATACCATGATATTACTTACTTTTCTCTAATCTGTGTGTATAACTCCACAATACACTTATCCTAGACGTCACCAACTTTTGTTTCTTATTTCTTGATTTTTGTTGCTTTACAATGCCAACATAGTGTCGCTTGGGCACCAATTAGTTTAGATGACAAATGTTTAGGAAACTTGGGGAGTAATCACTATTCACTAAACAGCTAGTGCAAGAGGTTTTAGCTGATAGTGTGTTAGATGGCCGGAATTCGGGATTATGACAGATAATTGGTTGAATATGATGACTGGTTACAGGACTATATTCTGTATATATTTCCCACTTCAAGATGGATGGAGTATTTAGTAGAAGATAACAATGTAAGTCACGCAAGTATGTTGACATTTATGGCAATGGGACTTTGACATTTTCCAGTGGGCAGAGTCTATCTTTTACACATATATGCTAGTTAAGGATGGCACAGATTAAGTCTTAACTTAGTGTGGCAACTTTTTTGGGAAGAGGGGGGGTCACACACACCTATGATAAAGGCCTAGGTTCACCATCTTTCTTAGGAGTGTAAATGAGCTGAGCGTGCTCGTGAAGTACTGAAGCTTGGGTGGATCAAAGCTCAGCTCAAGTGGGCTTGATTCAAGATCTTAGCGAGCCAAGTCTGGCTATCCTTGTTCAGCTTGAATGCTCGTGAACAGGCTCGAGTTTTCAAATATAATTACTCCTTCGGTCCCAAACTAGATGCATCAGTTTGACTGTTGCACTAGTAATGTACCTTACTTTGACCATGTTTATTTACTGATATATAAAAATTGTTAGTGTATGGGATCAATTATAATTACGTTGCTTTTAATTTTGGGACAAAGGGAGGGAGTAGCATTTTCAAAAAGATATTTTTTGAAATTGAAAAAAACACCCTCATTAGTCCATTTAACACTTGTTTTCCAAGAAACAACGAAAACATTACCACTCTCAGCCCCTTTAACAGGGAGACTGTAGTCAGCAATAAAATAAAAGGGAAAATATAGTTGATATGTATTATGGCTTAGTCTTCTCGTTATAATCTAACTGCCTTATTTGCTCTCCTTTGTCTCTCTCTTATATATTTCTATTGTTTGAAGATGTTATGATGTTGGTATGATATTTTCTTTTTGTTGGTTTTTATAGATTCCGTTGCTTTGGTCTTTTATATGTAATGGAATTAAATATGTAGAAGATGAAGGCATAGTATCACATGTTCTATCATATTATATTTTTGGTTTCTTCGGTTACTGCATGAAAGCATAGTAGGAGTATCTTGTTACTCCTTGTCAAAAGAAAATAAATACCAAGAAACGTGAAACTCCCACATCAGTAGAGTACTAAGAGGGTAAAAGCTATGGGGCTCATAATTAAATTTTGACCAGCGAAAACTTTAAAGCTCACTAAACTTGCGGTTGGGCCTGAGATGAACAAGAGTTTGCACTTTGGCCTTGTGATTAAGACGTTTGGGCCTTGTGAAGTTAGACTTCGGATTAGCTCAAGCTGGCCTTGTATCTTTGAGAGTTCGAGCCCAGCTTCTTAGCTTTGGAATCGAGCT